>OY282558.1:241900823-242243323 GCA_958295665.1 Tipula vernalis | reverse complement strand
CTGGTTGGTTTTTTTATAAATATATTTAATCACAGAAACTTTCGAATTTTCCTCCCAATATTTATGTGCTGAAGATTTAAAATAACAGGGGTTGCGATTTTAATACTTCTCATAAAAAATTATAGGTTTTTATTAGATAAAATGTTTTACTAGCGACATATATTACAGTGATAAAATAGTTTTTGTTTGAGTTTGTACTAAATACTATAATTTTTTTAATTAATTTGTGGTGCTTGAAATAAAGTTGATAAAATCCTTTAAAAATAACACACAGTGATTATATGTACTCTAAAATTTATATTATACTGTTCTGGAATAAAGAATATGTTAGTTTCTGGAACAGCATCACCAGAAGCTCCATGTGTTGATGCGGCCCGAGATTCATTGTATTGTCCTCAGGATTCATTTAAAAAACCTAAACCAGCGCCAAGGGGTAACCCACCCACACCGAAACCTCGTTCAGGTACACACAGTGGAAAAGAGTTCAAATTTTGTTGCTTTAATAATATTAAAGCAATCATACATATTTCTGGAGATGTTTAGATATTAAATTTAAATAAATGTTGTGCGCTTGTCTAAATAAATACGAAGAATAATTCTTTTGTTTTTCTTATTTTTCATTTTAGGTGAGTACACACATCGAAGATTGCACGATTTGTGGCGCACAAATAAAAAGAAATCTTTTATCGGACTTCCAGGTTTGATTTTAAAAATTACAATGTGTAGTGTGTGTGAAAACCGCCCAAGGTGATAAAATCAAATGTATTCTGAATTTTATTAATCGAGGGCCCTAGGTTCTATTCCTGGTGGTTGCATATAGGAATACCATGGTTGGATGTTTCATGTTTATCCGTGAATATTATAAACTTAATTATCTTCGTAATTAGTTATAGAGATTTTTTTACAAGCAAATCATTTAAAATGTAATAACCGGTGTGTTTATTAAAACCTTGTTTAGTTTGGTAATAAGCAAAAGTCAGAGTAGAATGCTCATACAATTTGTAAATTAGGTAAAAACATTTATTTCGTTTCTAGAAATATGTCATTCTAAATTTTGTGAGCTGTCAATGTTGGCTTGAAGGCAGTTAATTTTAGTAATTACCTACCTATTGTAAAATGCAGCGCGTTCAGGTGAAGAAGAAAGAAAAACATTTGAATTGGAATAAAATTTGAGAACTTTGTGACTTTTGAATCCGGTGCTATCCCTTAATATTGTTCCCCCGGCAGCTTTTGTTCCATAGGTTACATCAGTTAACCTACAGCCGTTGGCCAAAAAACTTGCACACCTATTGAAACCACGTAAATATAATTTTAAAATGTCGATTACACTGTTTAAATTTAAAAAAAATATAATCAGTTTTCTGGCTATAGCACTGTAAGATTATTGCGTAGTTTCAATGACAGCGGTTGCATAAGATTTTTCTTTGTTGCTGGTGTTCTTTCCATCCATTTCTTAAAAAACATAGGATTTGATAATCTTGTACTACACGTAAGATAAAAATTTTAAACACACCTCAAAATATGAGGAATTATCACGAGAACAAAACACAAAAAAAAACGAATTTTTATTGTTGAATATAATATAACACACACAGCCGTTGGCCAAAAAATTTGCGCGACTTTGTCGTTTCAACGTTTTAAGTACAATTACATTTTGCTTTCTGTTCTTCTTTAAATTGGCTTCTACCTTTTTTATGCGATGTGCAATTCATCTTCGTGCTCTTGTTCATAAGTGTGTTAAATAGCCGATCGCTTAAGCGTGTCCTGTGTGTTTTTTACAGCGAACCGGATATGACTTGTTTGTTAATTAGTTGTTATTTAAAAGTGTTTTTTTGTAGACAATAAATGTGAACCATTCAACAATAAAAATTCGTTTTTTGTGTTTTTTTTATTATATTCGTCAAATTTTGAGGTATGTTTAAAAATTGTATCTTACGTACAGTGTTGTTAAAGTGAAATTTTGTGTAAGATTATCAAATTCTATGTGTTTTAAGAAATGGATCGAAAGGACATCAGCGACAAAGAAAAATCTGCTGCAACCGCTGTCATTGGAACTGGGCAACAATCTTATAGTGATATAGCCAGAAAACTAGGCATATTTTTTTAAATTTGAACCGTGTAATCGAGTTTTAAAACAAATATTTATGTGGTTTCAATAAGTGCACAAGTTTTTTGGTCAATGACTGTAATGGCATACGAGTAAAATTCAATTTCAACCAAAACTTAAAATTTAAAATTTTATAGCTATCAAATTTTATTAATTACTTTACTTGATTTCAAATTTTATACAAGATTCAAAACCAAATTTTCGATAAAATTGTCTTCTAAACTTATAAATTATAATCAGGATTTTATAACTTATTTGTTTTGCTTAGAGATTCAAATTTAATTATAATTATAATAACTTAAAAAAACTGAAGTTTCCTTATCTTTTTTCTATAATAATAATGAATGATGTACCCTATGTTACGAATCTCTAACGGAATGAATTTTTCAATTGAATATGAAGACAGTAATTGTGACTATAAATAATTGTGGCGAGTTAAAATACGACAACCCCGTATAACACGATGGTTACGTTCAGTAAAAACACCTTTGTAACCAAAACCGTGTTATATTCGACTTGAGGTTCATGAAACGTCAAGTCCCAAAACATTTTTCATCCGAAAAAACTTTATCAATAATAAACTTCTTCTTCTCAATAATTCCTAGTCGAGGCTTACTCGTACATCTCAGGTTATTTTTAAGAGACTGTGAAACCCAACAAGTGGGGATTCTTTAACATTTTTAAAATAAATAAATTAAAATTTGATTTTGCAAGTACATAACTAGTACTTAGTTATCGAATGAATATCTTACGTTACACCTAATAGCAAACAAAAATGTAATGAAATACTAATGGAACAGAAAACATAATAGCAATTAAATGTGTATCTAAATTAACGACAGGAGAACAACATGGTTAAATAAATGGATTCAGCCGTATTATGAGGTTATTTTGCTCATCATTGTTCTGTAGAAGTCTCTGGAAAGCCTAAGTAATAGTTGCTAACTTGTCGAGTATCGGCGGCATGAACGGGCTTAGCTGAACGAAAAAGATAAATAGTTTTTAATAAACCATTTTTGATTTCTAATTTACTGAGTAAAACAATAAACTAATAGTAAGTAGTCTGTTTTTGTTCTTAAAGGTATTTCTTTTATTGTTTTAATGCTTTGATTTAGTAGAACACTTATTTCATACATCTTTTCCTAGCACAAGTTCCCCAAACAGGCCGAAGACACCTGACGCTATGTACACTTTGTACTGTGTTTGAAATATAATAAATTTAACTTTTAAACGGAAAAATATTTCTCATCTGAAACAAAAAAAATTATCTTTCTATTATTTTTTCTTTTGCCGTTCAAATGAGATAAGACCTATGAGTTTATAGTGTATTCGTTTGCCAAGGTATTTGTCGATGTCTACCTGTTTATATTGATAACAAAATGAGCCTCTATGCCGGCATTGAAGACAATCAAAATTGATTCCCCATTACTGTATATTTGCCGTGCCGGGCGACTCAATAGAAAATACATTTATTTATTACGTCAAATCATATAAATGGTGTTTTCTTATGCGATATTTTAAAGAAAACTAACGGAAAGAATACAGATGATGTAACTTTCAGTTAAAAGAGATGACAAATAAAAAATACAAAATTACTTTCCATTATGAAAAAAAAATTATCTTACGGAAATTGAATCGTTTTGAAATTTTTAAGCTGCTGTTATTCTATATATATGTATAGTTGTATTATGTAGCACAACAATAATAAGTTTCAACCGATTTTGTGAAATAAAATTTATGGAAGGATGAAGGTTTAAATAACCGTATTTTATTATTTACCGCAATTTTATTCGTGGATCACGAACCGTTAATTAGGAAACAACCAAGAATATTCGAAAAAATGTCACTGTAGGTTTACCTGCTATGGAACCATGAAATTTGTAAATTGACTTTAATTTTAAATAAATATTGAGAATTGCGTATACATATACTAGGTTTATTGGTTCAAGTATCGAATTTTTATTTCGCAAACAGAGAGGAACTTTTTCGGAGTATACATATGTGTATGTTAGTGTATAATATTTCCATCGGCTGATGGTGGTGCAATCTAATGAGTAATTAAATGTTAGCAGTTTTTTAATTAAGCTTTAAGATTTAACTAACAATAAATTATATCGGAAGTATAAACTTTCTAGAAACTAAATACAAAACAAAAACAACGCGGTTTTATTTTTTTGCATTTGCATTGATCACAGAAAATAAACTACTATAAATTAATCGATTATTACCGAATCTAGCCAGCAGGTGTTGTAGGAGGTTAGTGTGCTTAGCCCTCTAGTTCGTACTAAAAATAAATGATGGTTTTATTTTTAATTTAACTTCTATACTGCTGGTTCCTGTAAGTCCACTAAAAGAGCACTTAAGGATTCGTTTCTGTAACACTACCACATTTTTTTTTTTGTTACTTTACGGTTATAAAAATTATCAGAACAAACGAACGAAGACAACCATAAAAGCGGCTTTACGTATCCAATTCATTAATCATAGCAAATAGTAGTGCATTGTGCATCAACGGAGTAAAATCGGCGGTTATTGCTCTAGTGAAGGAAATATCGAGACTGAAGGCGAGCGGTACCTGAACGAGAGAAATAATCGACATTATTCCCGAGTTGCATTCGATATTTTTTCTATGATTTCATTTTTATTAAATAAGCTATTCCACGTAATACAGTCAATTTTTCACGATTCCCAAACTTCATTTCTTAGATTTTAATTTTTCTATGTTTGTCGTGTTCCTCATTCAAAGAAACGGATGCATATCTTTTTTTTGTCCCGTTGTTGGATATTTTAGTTTTGACAATTTTTCAAATCTGATTTTGGGCTTCCACGTAAAGTTACATTTTCAGTTCCAAGTACAGTATCAACAGAGTAAGGATGGCAATTATTCGACTTTTTTACTATCCGGGTATCGAACAGTAAATGTTCAAAATAACCGGTTAACCGGTTACTTTTAGATAATACCGATAAGATTATCCAGCAAGTCATTATTTTGTTTCTTTTTAACCGGAATCACTCATTTTTTCCATATATCAGGAAATTCAGACCTCATGATACAATTATTTATTAAGTACGTTAATGGTGATATAACAAAAGGTAATAACTTCTTTAAAAAGTTTAGATTCATTGCATCATGACCAGCTGCGTTAGATTTTATGCTGCAAATACTTTTCAAAATATCTAATTCCATTACACAGCTAACTGAAAACAAATTAGAAGTGAAACTACTAGTAGCATTAAAATCTGGAAGAGGAAAAATAACCGACTTGTTAGATATGTTGCAAAAATAAGAATTTACTACAGCAGCGTCTATGTCAATTAAAATATCAGATCTACTTTTCCATATGCCAATCGATTAATATTTCCCCAAATTCTTGCCATAGTTAGGATATGTTTACGAAAGTAATCATTTTGCTTAGCGACTCTAATCAAATCAGTAACACAATTTCGTTCGTTCTGATATATTTTGCGGTACTTCATATCGGAAGTTTCCTGAAATTTAGCAAAAGGCCTGATCCCGAAGTAACGTTCTATGAGCAATATGAAAATTAAACCAAGGAGCTGCAGATTGGCCATCCAGTACTCGTTTTACCGGGACACAGTTGTCATAAATAGAGTATAAGCACTCAAAGTGAAATATAAAATTAATGTTATCGGTCGAATACATCCGACCCCAATCAGCGCCCAAAAGGCAAGAAGAAATTGCTGCATTATCTATTTACTATAGTCGGAAATAAGCTTGTTCCGAATTTTGACCCGTTTAGACTTAACTTTATAGGAGATGAGTAGAAAATCATGATCGGATATATGTGGCGTAGTGTATTGATTAAACCCTAATATTCTGCCTGTTCCGGATTAGAAACAATAAACTGATCTAGCCACGATGGGCCACGAGTTGGTGAAAAAGGAACTGAGAAAAGTTATTGAATTTTAAAAGATCATGGAATATATGCGACCTATCAAGGATATTAAAATTGAAGTCACCACTTATTTAGACGTGATTATCGGCTTCATTACCAAATTATATTACATATAGAGATGACTTGACAGGAAAATAATTTCTTTTTTAAATTTTATTATTTATGGAACTATAACATAATGATATTTAAAAATAATGCTATTCGAGTTGATTAGCCGGTTATTCAAATAGTCAAATTTTGCCAAAATTACCCGGTTAACTGGTTAATCGAAAACAGGTTTACCATTCCTACAACAGAGGTCATACCATTTTAGAAAGGTATTTCTTCAGCCTAAATTAGTAAGTAATTTAATTTAAAAATGTACCGTTATCTCAGATGTTTTGCTCAGATAGATCTAAGTTTATATTCTGGCCGATAATGGCACTGCCGCGAAAATCTTAATATACTTAAAACATCATTTAACAGTTAAAATAACAGCCTTTCAGAAACGTGTAAAATTGGATTTATTCTTATCCTAGTTTACCCAGCAGAGAGCTTCAAAGTTGAAAAAACGTGTTTTTATATAAAAAATAATTATGTTTGTTATGAAAAATAATTAAATATCTGTTAATAAAAATTTTCCTAATGATTTTCATAGACTACAAATAAACGATTAAAAATAGTGTAAATTTTGAAATAATGTAGCTACAGTTTGACCACCATGGGCTCCAAATCTGAAATTTATGGATTTTTCGTAATAAAAATTACCTAAATTGATTAGGTATCATAATTAAAGAAAATTTTAATGAGAATTGTATAGATACACTAATAATTCAAATACGTTCGAAACGTTCGGTTTGCAGTTTGGCCACCAGAGGACCGCAAAATTGAAATAACGTATTTTTCTAATTAAAAATTGTCAAAAATGGTTAGATGCCACAATGGAATTTGATATACAATCTTATAGCTAATAAACCACATTCATCCACTGATTAAAAAAATTGAAAGAATACGCTTTTTAGTTAACTAATATTTAATAGTTATTAGTTTTGAACCTTTGAAAGGTTTGTGTCTCACTTAGGCTATACAATTAATGTTGTCAGCAGAAGAAGGCGCAAAAGTTGTTATTTGCATTATACAATATTGAAATAAAAAAAAATGTTATTTTTAAAATAATTTGTACACATTTTTTTATTTTATTTTATTTTTTTTTTTTCATTTTTACAAAAATCTTTCATATACAGCAAGAGAACTCGAAAACATTTTAGTTTTAATAGAATTTGTATCAGCATCCCGGCATTACGATTTTTTTTCTTTTATTTTACATCATTCAAAAATCCTTTTGCAGTATTAAAAAGGCTCTCGTCAACACTTCTCAAGGAACACATTCTAGCAGTCCTATTAATGGTGCCTCCAACACCATCAGATGGTCCCTTATCCTGGCTTGTGGCAAAGAAGTTCCATTTAAAGTCAATATTGAAATCTTGTTGATGGAAGGCAATATTGGCAACATTTTGCCTGTTCATAAACTGCGATATAGCTCCATCCGATGTAGAGAAAATTGATAAATTTAGTCTGAAATCCGTATATAGCTACTACATCATGTGTCTGCTCTTCCGATATTACTGCGTAGGAAAGTATGCTCATGTCACCTGTTGAAGATTTGTAGTCTGCCACGATTGGAAATAAAGTTGCTTGCTGTGTGTAATAAGGCGCTACTTGTATTTCATTTCGTGTTTTAAATTTATAATTCTCCGAAATATCCAAAATTACAACATATTCTCCAACTTGCAGATTATTTCTTACATGTTTTAGGTAACGCGATTGTTCTTTAGTGGTATAGTCGTGCTTACGGAGTGCGGCTAAACTAAACTTTGACTTTCACAAAATATCGAAAATTTCATCAATTGCTGTATGTTACATCATCCACCTCCTCAGCTTCTGCAGCGGATTTTATTTGTTTTAACTAAAGCATGTAGCATATTGCAGTTTTCACATTTTTCTTCACAGCAGTCCCACGTCAAATTTTCACAGGATACTTTTTTAACAGCTCTCTGTCATTCTTGATAACAGGATCACAAAGTAAAATTTTTGTAATAACTCTACATAATAAATTCTTGTTTCGATTAATTATACAAAGACATTCATTATGTGGTCCGGTCATTCCAGCTAACATACATTCTTTTGGTCGCAGCTCTACAAATTTAGGGAAGCCAATATTTTTAGTTGGAGTTTTCCCAAAATATGCTGATATGCCTCAGATAAATTACACAGAACACTACACTTGATCCGGGAAACCTGCCTCCTGACTCTGATTAAATTCGTTCATTTTATTATTAGGTGTTTTATTCCCTGGAACTTTTCCATAATTCTGGACACTGACCAATGCTCTGGTATTTAAGAGAGCAGGAACAGACGTCTTTTGTATTTTTCCTTGCGATTAAATGCTTGCACGATGTTGTTGATCTGTGTTATTATGGGAACCGGAACGCATTAACTGTAGATATTTAATTATTTTTCACAACGTATTTTCAACTTTGAAGCTCTCCGCTGGCTAAACTAGAACATTAAAAAATTCAGTTTTACACTTTTCTGAAAGGCTGTTATTTTAACTGTTAAATGATGTTTTGAGTATATTAAGATTTTCGCGGCAGTGTCATCTATATGCTAAAATATAAACTTAGATCTATCTGCAACTTGCATCTAGCACTTTTTTAAATTAAATTACGTTCTAATCTAGGCTTAACTAATACCTTTCTAATGACCTCTGTTGATACTGTACTTAGAACCGAAAATATTACTACGTTTCCATGACGGAGTTAACCGGGATTAACATGGTTTATCTCATCATGGAAACACGTCGAGTTTATGATCTTCGTTCAGTTTCTTAATCCAACATAACTCAACGAAAGTGGTAGGGTTAAAAGGGATTTTATCTGTCACAAGCGAAAAAAAGAATTACACCAATTCAAAATGGCATTGCGAGTGTTCTTTTCTCTCCATAATACTTTATAAATCATAAAATCACAATCAATATTAAATTTAAAAATTTCCACCAAACAAATAAAATTTCCAAAAGTGACTTTGTGAAATGATAAATTACATTAGAATTTATAATTGCATGGAAACGATATGGATTAGCGCCGCCATGTTATTAACTCAACGAAACTCTTAAATCGGGTTAACTCTGTCATGGAAACGTAGTATATAACACTTTACATGGAAGCCAAAAATCAGATTTGAAAAATTGTCAAAACTAAAATATTGAATAATTGGACAACCGAATGTTAAAAAAAAAAATAAAAAAAAATGTATCTGTTATTTTGAATGAGGAACTATGTATATTCAAAATACGTTCATTGGAGTTAAAGTAATAGAATAAAGTAAAAATTATTTTTAATTTTTTTTTTGCTTTTTATTGGTTTATAAAAATTGTATCTTTAATATTAATATTTGGTTTGCCCGCTTCATGGAGTTTGATAAATTTTTCAAAATCGCAGAAGGTATGTATTCCTAGATGTTCATCAACAAACTTTTTAAAGCTTGAATTGATTCTGGGCACTTTCTTGCTACGTCTAGCTTCATTATAGACCAAACATTTTCTATTGGGTTTAAGTCTGGGCTATACGGGGGCCCCAACATCGATTTTTTTTCCTGCAAAGTACTTTTTTACGTTTAAATGTAAAGAGATAAGATAAAAATAAGAATTTTAATAAATTATTGTTGTTTATCTGAAACTCAATTTTATTATCTACAATTCAAAATTAATATATAGTAGTTACGCACAACTTTCGCAGTACTGCATGGAGTTCAAAAATAAATCTAAAAGTCTCGTCGAAAAGCTCTAACACAAAGAGCTCAAACTCGTTATGTAGTACTTGCAGATAAACAGTTGCTGTGATTTTGGAACTAAGGAAGTAGATTCGACCGATATCTTCTCCGGAGAAAATGGCGTTATTCCACATCTCTTGAGCCCGAGAAACGTGCTTCTGGACACACAGCAATTTGTTTTTGACTATTTTTGTTTGACTCGTAATGCGAACTCTGGCTTCTGAAGTGTTTCAAGTGCTTGCAAGCCAGTTTTATCCAGTCTTCTTCTCCTATATCCTTTGTCAGTAGGCGTAAAAGTAAATTAATTGTGTGACCAATGTTTTGCACAGCAGTTGCGGGGGGGGAGGGGTGGTAAGGTGCACCGCCATAATAATAGCAAAAGGCGGTCCGACAAAATATTAATATTGAAGATAAAAGTTGCATAAACCAATAAAGCACAATAAAAAACAAAAAAAAAAAGATTTACTTTATTCCACTACTTACGGCGTGTAAGGCGTTTACGTCCCAAATATGGTACTTTGAATATTTTGGCATTTTCGATTTTTCCCCCTAAATTGCAGGTAAATTTTTTTAAAAAAAAAATTGGGTTATAAAAGTATTTGAAATGAAACAATAAGCCAATAGCTTTCAAATGTTTTGCAATTTTAGCAACCAAGACCCCAATCAATTTCAATTTGTAATAAAATTTGTTTGACCAATTTTTTTTTTGCACAGCACTGTATATTCAAAACAGAAATTTCTTTATTGTTAATAAATAAACTATTCGTCATTAGAAGATTTTGAGGTCGGTATCAACAGTACAGAAACATTTAGCACAGTCAGCAAACTTGTGCTCGATGAGCTTCACATATATGTGAAGGTGATGTACTAAAACACGGTCTATAAATTGTGAAATTATTCGCTATTTCGCTAGTCCGTGTACAAAAACGTTTGTTTACGTTTTTTTATATGAAGTTTTGGTAAAAACAGCTATAGTAAAATTGAGAAAAATTGAATAAAAAATACCAAGATATGAAGTTTAAAGTAACAATAACAATTTACAATAGATTAATACAAATATTTTGAAAAGGGAATTATCCATAACCTTTATTATCCAGGAAAATGATAAATTAAAACCAGCTAATTTTGACTTATTTATAACTCATTTATCAACTAAACTCTTTATTAAATTTATATTTTTCGATGCAATTTACCAACGTTCTGTTTATTTTCTTATAATAAATACAAAAATCGCTCAAATTCCATATTTGGTTTGCTACTAAATGTTTAAAACAACGGATATAACCTCACAAAATACGAAAAATCACCTCATTTTTTTTTGTAATTTTCTTGGATATTATAGAAAGATAATATAAGAAAATATGTTAAATAGATTTCATAATTTTTAATATAACTTCAACGTTTTTTTCATGATGAATTTAGTTAACAATTTTGCAATTTTATTGGACTTGTTTTTTACCGAAACTCCATATAAAAAAAATTAAAACAAACAATTCTATACACGGACTAGCGCCTCTTGCGAAAATATATGTGAAGCTAGCTTGTCCGTTGTTTTATATTAGCTAGCAAAATATGGGATTTGAGTAATTTTTGTATTTTATAAAAGAAAATAAAGAGAACGTTGGTACGAGTAAGTCACATCAAAAAATATAAATTTAAAATACCAACGTTTAGTTGGTAAATCACCTATAAATATGTGAAGGTTAGCTATAAATTAGCTAAAATTTACTAAGTTATTGACGCATGAACTGTTTGAATAATCGCTTCACAAGACATTTGTTGAAATGTTGGAAATTCGTTCGATGGAGTATATTGAGTTAAAAGGAGATTATAGGTTGGTTGAAAAGTATTAAAAGTGACACCTATTAACCAGTAGAGGAATCAAAATGTATACGCCATTTTAATCATGTCGATTATAGAATCCGTGGGAGCGAATCAATGGCGGATCGAAAACTTCATATAAAAAAATAGGAAAGAATTGCTGCAAATCAAAGTATCCTGGAAAACTTCTAATGATTTACATGCAACCTGGATTTTTTGATTCATCATACAAACACAATAGTTTTGTAGGGTTTCTAAAACAATTTCCCGCGGATTCTATAATCGACATGATTATTTCATCTTTCATTTGAACAGATAAAAATTTTTATTTTGATCTGGCAATTCATTCTTTATTTACAAGTTATTAGAAATTGATTTATCAGTGTATTCGTTTACAATGGAAAAAACCGAATATCGTACAGTGATAAAATTCTTTGTTTTGGAAGGTTTATCAGCAACAAAAATTCATACAAAAATGGTAAAGGTGTTTAAGGAATCTGCTCGATGGGTTTTAGAGTTTAAACGTGGTCGTTCAAGCGTTGAAGATGAACCACGTAGTGGACGTCCAAAAAGTGCAACAATACCCGAAATCATTGAGCAAGTGTATAATATTGTTTGCGAAGATCCAAGTGTGACTAAGCGTGAAATTGCTGATATCATAGGCATATCGGACGAACGAGTACTCCATATTTTACATGAAGAATTACGTATAAAATACTGGTTGGAAAGCTGGTGCCGCATTCGTTAACAATTCAACAAAAACTGAATCGAAAACAAATTTCTCAGCGTAATTTGAAGCGTTTTAAGCAGAATAAAACCGATTTTGTGCGGAGATTTATAACTATGGATGAGACTTGGATCTATCACCATGATCCTAAACTGAAACAAGAACGTTTACAGGGGACTGAAGCTGGTTGTTCAGCTCCAAAACAGGTGAAGTCAAAACGATCGGCAAAAAAAGGTCATGGCATCAGTTTTTTGGGAGCAAAAGGGATTTTGTTGATTGATTATCTTAAAAAAGTTAAAACAATTAATTCTGAATATTATTGCAACCTTTTGAACCAGTTGGTTAAAAAAGATGTGAAAAAAAACCCGCTTTACAGAATAAAAAAAAATAATTTTTCATCAGGACAATGCACGTGTTCACACGAGTCATTTGACGATGGCTAAATTGAACGAATTAAAGTACGAATTGCTTGAACATCCACATTATTCACCAGATTTGGCTCCCAGCGATTACTATCTCTTCAGAAACCTGAAACAGTTCCTTCGTGGAAAGCGTTTTTCGTCGAATGAAGAAGCTATTGCAGCCGTGGAATAGTATTTTGCAGAGCTTCTGGAAAATCATTACAGAGATGGTATAAAATTATTGGAGGATCATTGGAATAAGTGTATTGAAGTTGAGGGAGATTATATTGAATAAAAAAACTAATTTTATTAAAAAATTCACATTCTTTCATTTTTGTTTTCAATACTTTTCAACCAACCTGTATATTGAAGATTAAATTAAAATGTTGCCAAAAAAGTTGTGTTTAATTATCAATACGTAGTATGATAAAATTGAAACATTTATGAAAATTTCTCAAGGATCATAATGAAGAATTGTAACGTTTTCATTTAAAGATATGGCTTAGAAAAGAAGATGATTTCTCATATCGCTACCATCTCAAACTATCGAATGTGAAAATTTCCTTTTCAGGATGGGAAAAATATTTGATAATTTGACATAGCAACGTTGAAAAAATGCGCATAATATTCGAATCATTCCCAGAGCCATTATCAGCCATTCTATTAAAACTAAAAATTCCACGATTTACCACTAAACCTTGCCCAATTCTAAAGCTAAGTAGCGAATATGGAAATATATTTTTTTCACATCTGATAGTTTGAGATGGAAGCGACGTTATGTTTTATATGAAAAATTTGGTTTTCTCCTTTTTGTTGTTAAAAAGAAACTGATGATGGACGAATGTCCGAAAACTAGTTTTTTCAAAATATAAAAATAAAAACCAATTATCACTAAAAGAAGATTTTAACTTTTTTAATAATTTTTTTAATTTTTAATTTATTAAAATTTGTGAATAAAGTTGTAAAAGTAAAACATTAGTTTTTATGTATTATAATAACTGACTTTAAGAAACCTTTCCAGAAATATAATTAGCACGTTGGCGAGTAATTTAGTAGAGAGTGAAGTAGTTTTCATTATCTCCTAAAAAAAAACTTGTTTTTTAACATACACAATTTGAATTTCTCGCCGACGATATGTAGTTAATGACTCAGCCAAATAAGAATAATACTTATTAATTGAATACTTAGAAGTGAGGCATAATCTTAAGTATGAAAAATTAAGTAGACTTTATCAACAATATAATAATTTGGAGGGGGTGAAGTTCACTTTGTTTTCTCTAAGAGAGTTAGGAATTCATTCAGCAAGGTGATACTGTCTTGAGACCAACTTTGTCTCCAACACAGCGCTAGTTTCCCTTCGTTGTCTCTCAGATTTAAAAATCTATAGTTTTTTGGCGTTTAATTATCTTAGTAGGCAAGGTCAATAAACCGAAAGTTAATCAACGTCGAGCTGATTTTATTGTAAGTCAAAACATCTAATCATTCAGGTCGCTGATAATACATTAAAATTTAAAAAAATTGGTTGGAACCACCCGCGGTTCCACACTCAATGCGATGAAGGGCCCATGGTGCAAACCAGCCTTAGTAAACTGAAGCAGTTTATTCCAAGGCAAGGAAGATAGCTGATCTTCAGCAATATACCTAGCAATATGATGGCTTTGACTTTCGAGTCATTCGGTTGTATATTTTTTATTTTTATAATTTTTCTGAAATTTTTTTAATTTTTTTTTTTAACTAAAATGGCGAAATGCTACAACCGATCCAATAATCGGTGCTGTTCAACCGAATAAAATGAAGAATAGAAACAACCCTTGGAAAAAAAAGTAAAAGGCATGCAGCTTTTCTGGAGGCGGGCTCCCGATTGTTACTAAAATTATTATTTGATAATTTGATTCCAATATTTTACATTTATGAGCTAATTGGGCAGTCGATTAAGAAAACCAGCCGATTAAGAAAATCTTCTTCGTGGGAATGATGTTTTCTGCTGATTTTGAACTTGTAAAAGAGATTCAGGTGAATGGTGATGTTCCGGAATTGGCGTTAACCAAACTTGTTGAACCAACAAGCCAATTTTTTAATTTCAAATATCCACCACTTTTGTGTACACTTTATTGTGAATGAGTTCATATGCTCAAAATAGGGTGTACCAGAACATATGTACATTAATAAGTCAATATAAATAAATAAATACCTAGAGTCAAATAATTGCAATCTAACTCCGTTGAAAGCAGGACAACTGCACATGAAGTGATTGCAGTCGTCATCGTCTTCAAGGCAATCCTCGCATAGACCATCATGAGTTAGGCCCATGCGCGGAAGATGTACTTTAAAATGGCCGTGAGCAGTAAAAATCGTAATCAAGACTCTGAACGGGTTCTTGTTGAGAGATAAAGCAAACCTAGTTGCCCTGAAGTTAGGTCCACTAATAAAAAGTTTCGCAATGTGGCAACGACCAGTAGCAAGCCATTGCTGTTTTAATTCACTTTTAGCGCAATTTTTGATCGCCTTCTTAACAAAGTTAAATGTTAAGGAAGCAACTGGTTCAGGACTGATAAATTTAAACCCAGCCCCGGCTTTTGCTAGAGAATCAGCAATATCATTGCTCTCAATGCCACAATGTGCAGGAATCCACATGATCGTTACTCTATTACTTGAACAGAGAAAATGTATAAAGAATTTACAGTCCTTAACAAATTTTGACACAGTCAAGGGATTATCCAGCGAATTCAGCACAGAAAAGCTGTCTGTACAGAAAATAAAGTTTTTATCTGTAACCGCGAGATTCAATGCCTCAATCACACAGAGCATAAGAGCAATTGCTTTCGCTTGAAAAACTGTGCAGTACCTACCCAGGCAGCCTGAAAAATGCAGATCAAACTTAGAGCAGTACACTCCACAACCAGAACTATTGACGGTGCGAGAGCCATCAGAAAAGAAGACTGTCGACTCGTGGAAGTTCTCAAGAAAATCCGATGATCTCTCGAAAGTCGCACCACCGAATATAATTTAGTGAAATTGATAATACATTATTTGTGTCTCATGTCGCCACAACAAATTAGTTACAATTTTTATAATACATCGACATGAATCACCATCGATTTATAACCATGTACGAGTACATGGTTAAGTAATGTATCATCTTTATTATTCATCTAAAAACCTATCGTAAATCAAGAAAAAAAACAGAATGAATAAATTCATATTGTTTCCATTGTCATAATGGTTGTATAATTTTGTTATGTAAAATTAAGAAAATTTTACGAAATTTATCATTTTTAAGAAAATATGTGCAAATAAAGTCTTTGTTCTATTAGACATGTTACCAATGAAACCCAAAAACCTAACAAAACAGAAGTAGGGTTTTGCATAATTGTGAATTTACCCAACTGTAACCCCACTTATTATTTTCCTGACTTACATTTTATCGTAGTACCAATCCTAAGAAGAAAACTAATATTCGTAAAACACTCTCCAAGAAAAATTCACAAATTTGTGATTAAGGAACGGTGTGGTCGATGCCAAAATAATTAATTTTCAATTTAAATCGTTAATGAATTGGCAATGCGAAGGACAAAAAATACATTCTACTAAATATGCTCGCTCTAGAACGAGAAATTAAATCGATTTATACCATGTACAATTATTTAAAATATGTACTAAAAAATAAATAGATAACATTAATTTGTTATACCGATCGGTACTACGAGGATGTAACTAGTTATTTATGTGTCATACAATAAACTTTCTGTATTTCTACTTTTCCCGTTTTTTATAAAATAAAAAAACTATCGTCATTAAGATGTGAATTAGACGGCAGTCGATTAGAATTTTAACCCCTACATTTGAATAGTTTTCAAGACATGATATAATGAATAATTTGTGCTGTGTTACAAACGAATAAAAATCCGCATAAAAAGTTAAAAAGTTAAATTTTTGACATTTTATTCACCACAAAAATTTTAACTGGTCACGGACCAGTTAAAAATTTTTAGCTTGTACTTCTCTGCTTTTCTCTCCGCAAAACAAAAATAAAAAACGTAAACGTCACATTTTTAACCAGTTTCATTTGAAACACCAAAACGATTAAAAAGTGAGGAAAATTTAATATTTTTTACCACAGTTAAAAAATTTAACTTTTTACCCGATTGAAACACAGCCTTACTCTTCAAACCAAAATTCTGACTATACAGAGTTTGAATTTTATATAATCTTGTGAAAAGAATGCTATATACTAGATTTATATACTGCAGACCACTAACGTTATTGGAATTGGAAAAAGGATATTCGTGTATTATTCAGTTAAGGAGATACTTTTCCTGAGTGAGTCATAACTTTGTTTGTATTATGTGCAAAGAATGTATTTTGTATTTGCTATTTTTGGTTTGGTTATGGTTATATGGTTTTACATACATATTCGATGGTTGCAATGATAACATGCTTGTTGTACGATATATGGTTTATTGATTTTATGTACATTACGAGTATATATGTATGTAAGTACATATATGTATTTATTTATAATGAAAGGTGAATTTTTCATGTCTTATAATTTTTTGGCACGCCCAGAACTTTTCAAAATATAGAACAATGAACATAACCCTTTTCCGGTACATAACCAGATAATTATTTTTTACGAAGAGCGTTATCAAGAATTTTGCAAGTTCCGTTTCGATCTGAATGAGAATTACGAAAAATTTAATTATTTTCCAGTCAATCTCATTAGGATATTTAGTGACTGAATTGCTAATTACACTTTTGATTATTTTCTATATATAGAAAGCAAATATATATACATAGATTAGCGAATTATACGCAATACATATTAAATTCTTAATAATCTCAATTTTATTTTATTTAACGCTTAAATACGATTTCTGTTTGAAATATAAGGTTCTTCCGGTACATAACCAGATAATTATTTTTTACAAAGAGCGAAATTATCAAGAATTTTGCAAGTTCAGTTTCAATCACAATGAGAATTACGCAAAAATTATTTTCCAGTTAATCTCATCAGGCTATAGCGACTGAATTGCTAATACTTAACTACATGGTTGCTTTCTATATGTATAGAAATTAATCAAAAGTGTAATTAGCAATTCAGTCGCTACAGCCTGATGAGATTGACTGGAAAATAATTAAATTTTTCGTAATTCTCATTCAGATCGAAACTGAACTTACAAAATTCTTGATAATTTCGCTCTTCATATTTATTATTGTGTTATGGTACAATTTATTCAAGAGTTTCATTCAATGGACAGTTTCAAATGGAATGGTTGTTTTTTATTTAATTATTGAATGAATGCCTAGTTGAATGGACAGTAATCGTCCCATTACTTTTCAAAATTTGAAATTTGGTTTGAGAATTTGGCGCTGCTAATTAGTTGGTATACTATGAATATAAGAACTATACATACAATATCAATGTATACGTTTCACAAAAAAAAAAAAAAAAAAAAAAAAAAATACACCTGAAAGATGTGTCTTATAATCGTGTTGATTTATCAATTCAAGAATTAATCTTAAAAGTTAGGTACCACTAATTTAAAGACGGGTTTACAGGACCTGTACCGTGTCAACAATTTGGTTCCGAGATTGCTCTGTTGCCCATTAGACCCTAGTCAAAACATTTACTTCCTTTCATTCCGACTATGTCTGTCTATGAATTTTGTAATATACATAAGACCGTTCTAAAACGGTACTATTTTCGAAGCTATATTTTTTAGCGCCCACACTCACACAGAGTAGTGACAGAGTGGAGTAGTCCACTCTTCATTATTTTTCACTTCGCGAAATAATAATTGTGTTTGACGTATTTCATCTCGTTTTCAACAAAATTTTCTATTCTCCAGGCTTCAGAGTATTTTCTAAAAATCAATATTATTGGGTAAAATGAGATTGTTATCCCTAAAGAAGAGAGAGGAAATTTAGCACAGGCGAAAAATCCTTTCTCCATATAAGTACAAATATTCGAACGAAATTTGGTTTAATGAACACGCCAGACGGTTAATTTAATCGTATGTCAAACCAAAAGTTAAATTTTTGACTAATTGATTTTAAAAGAAAAAGAAGCTGGCATTATTGTACTAGTCGATGCAGCTTATTCCTTCGTTAACAATTTTATCGTGCGGGTGCCGTTAAGAAAATGACGCCCAGAGCAAATGAAGTTAGCCGAAAAAAATTGCCATGATTTCAGCTTCGCTTGGTATGGAGTGCATAGATAATGGATAAAACTTCCATGTGACGAAACATAAAGAAAATTTTATTAAACATTGGTCGGTTATGGTCATCCGAACCAAGCACCACTTCGTATGGAGTATGTATAGCTAAATCATAGAACTTCCATATGATTAAATATATAATAAAAACATTGTATTAGCCATTTGTCGCTTGTAATCGTCTGAAGTCATGCCATGCATTAACGAGCACCGCTTGATTTGTAGTTTCTAGATAATGAATAGAACTTTCATATGACGAAATATAAACAGAATTGTTTTAACCATATGTCGGTTATAGTCGTCTGAAGTCATGGTAGATATGCATTACTAAACACCGCTTGGTATGGAATTTTTAGTTAATGGATAGAACTTTCATATGACGATCTATAAAAGCCGTATTTTTCTTTTTTACTCTAATTTATAATCACCAAATAAGCAACCGATCAAGTAGATCATTTTAATGTGTTTTGCAGATTAACACGTAGAAGTATATTAGTATTATTTACACGAGAATAATTATTCAACAGCCCATAGATAGACGACACGACAGGTTAGCAATATAAAAATATTGAATATTAATTTATTTGAAGTTAATATTTCCGGAAAATTGTAAGAGAATTTAATCCAGTTTCGAACTGAGACTGGACTGATTATACCACAATTTTCATTCTATATATACAGAATGTTGTAAGAAAATCAGTCCAGTCGCCGCGGTCTGATGAGGAAAATGGAGTTGTGGCCAACACACGACTTTCTTTTACGAACAGACAATTTTGAGAAATTTTAATATTTTTTTATAATTTTTTAATTTTTTTTTAAATTTTTTATTTTTAGTTGTTTTTAATTTTTGGAAACATTTTGTATTAAGTAGTTTTTTGAAAACCTTATACTTTTTAAGATATTGGCAAAATAAATTTTCTGGACAAAGGGAGTGGCCACTTCCGCTTAGCCGGAAAAAAGCATAAATCTGAAGGTTCAGTTCGATTGGTTAAACCATCTGGGCTGTAGAGCGGACACAGACTGACACAGACACCATTTCGAAACCCACTTTTTCAGACTCACGGGACCTCAAAACAGATAAATCTCTAAAAATCTCATGGTCCAAAATTTTCCTGATTACTAACTATACTTTGTTTTACTAGAGTAAAAGAAAATTATTAAAAATTTGCTTACGTAGGCATTTATTGTGGTATAATCAGTCCAGTCGCCGCGGCCTGATGAGAAGTTTGATTTTTTCATAATCATAAGCTCATCAGTACGAAACTGGATTAAATTCTCTTGCAATTTTTCGGAAATATTAACTTCAAATAAACTATAAAAGCCGTATGTCGGTTAAATTCATCTGAAGTCGTAGTAGATATGCGTTAAGAAGTTTGCAGGTATAAAGGAATAGAACTTTCACATGATGAAATAAAAAAAATGTATTTGTCGTTTATATGCATTAACAAGCACCGCTTGATTTGAAGTTTCTAGTTAAGGGATAGAACTCTCATATGACACAATATAAACAAAATTGTGTTAGCGGTTGGTCAGTTATTGTCTCCTTAAGTCATGGTAGATATGGAATTCCAAGCACCGCTTGATTTAAAATTTCTAGGTAATGGATAGGACTTCCATATGACGAATGATAAAAAAATTGTATTAGCGGTTGGTCGATTACCAACTGGGGCAACTTGACCAATATTTGTATAACCACTAGATAAAAACAAATCACCAAATATTGCGTCAAAACTAAAGAAGCAGCATGTTAAAATATACTACAAATTCATTGGTACCGTGTGAAAATACAAAGTGAAATAACAAAAGTGAGTAAAACGTTATTTGCCACTCAATTGCAAAGGGGTATTAACCACTTCGGGACAGGTCTGTAAAATATTCATTTCGAACTGAAAAATCATACTCGAAATGTCACTTTCTGGACGATTGCATAAAAATGTTTACGACTGATTTCACTATCGCTATAGTTTACATAAACTACAGTAATAAATATACTTTGATTTTTACTGGCTTGATACGAAAACTATTACAAGAATGCCATCATCCTACTTTTAAGAATTATTCCAACATGAGCGTAAAGGGTATATAAGACAGATGGTATTATTATCTAACTCCAGACCTACACCTACACACCTTAGTAGACGCCGATTTCTTCAGTCAGAAGGTGATTCTTCCTGTTAGGATATAAGCAAAGCTAGCTCGAGCGATTTGCGGATAAGACTAAAACGAAAGTTTTGGCTTGTCTTTCAGTAGGCACTGCCATTTTTGGATGGTCTTTCAGTAGGCACGTAGAAATTATAACCTGCTAAGCAAGGCACACTAATACCTAAACTGTTTAGTACCTTCCAAACAGAATCCAAAAGGCTATTTTTAACTATAAGTTTATATTGTTGTACGAAACGGTAATTACGATTACCATTAATTACCATTACGAAATGGTTTTTAAAAGTATGTCAGAAAACTAATATACAAGTAAAATTACCACTGAGAGGGGGAGGGACATTCCCACACTTTGTATAGCAAAACGTAATAAGCAAGAATTGACTGTTTTAGGAAGTCCTTCAGATTTATTCTATTCAAGTTCATAGTTAGTTTTCTAGGTGTTTTCGTACGCTTGATGAAAGTACGGTAAGTATATAAATCGAGCGTCTGAGAAAATAATTGGTCGAATTGTGGTGAAGTTTAAATAAAGATATAGCTCCCCCTTCCGCAGCTCACGTTACTGAAAGTATGCTTCAATCCGTGATTTTGCGAAAGAAAAACTAAAAGTCACGATTCCGAAAAGTGTTAAAAAACCGTTTGCCAGTTAATGTCAGTTTTGAAGAGAATCATTTCAGCGGATGAGGCCTTTTTTTTTATCTGGGGAAGGTAGAAAACCTCGCTTGATTCACCATTCAATTGAGAGCGCTCGAATTTTAAATTGAAATAAAACAACATAGGTATAATTGGAATGCGTTTTTTTAACGTACAGTATATTTAATTATATATGGATATAACAAGATCCAAAAGACCGCCAATGCTTCGTTTCATAGCTTGGATTCTTTGGAAATAATTTTTCAGGATGCAAACTTGTTGTCAATAGAAACTATTAATGCATTGCACTATAACATCGAACGTATTGAGTAATCGAAAATTCAGTCTAAAGAATACATGATCCATCCGATTGCTTTTTTTGGTTTACATTATTTGATTAAAACACATTTTAAATTTTAAGTTATTTTTAGACTCGAAAGTCAAACCCAATACCATATCATAGTAATGATGATAATTACATTTCGTATCCCGATTCTTACAATTAAAGCGTTCGGTGTTTATTAAAAAACCTGTAAACGTCCGGATGGGTATTAGTACCTTCAAAAAAAATCTAAGTTTTATAACGAGTTTGAATAATTTTCTAAATAACATTGAAAAAGTGCTGTGGTTTTCATAGTAAACCATGACGATCTTAAAGTGAAGAATTTAAATTTTTTACTTTCTTTTACTCTAGTAAAATAAAGTATAGTAATCATGAAAATTTTGGACCTTGATATTTTTAGTGATTTATCTGTTTTGAGGTCCCCTGAGTCCGAAAAAGTGGGTTTCGAAATGGTGTCTGTCTGTCAGTCTGTCAGTCTGTCTGTGTCCTCTCTACAGCCTAGATGGTTTAACCAATCGAACTGAAACTTCAGATTTAAGCTTTTTTGATAAATTGGGAGGTCCCAGTGAATTTTACTCCAAATCGGCTAACCGGAAGTGGCCACTCCCTAGGTCCAGAAAATTTATTTTGCAAATATCTTAAAAAGTATAAGGTTTACAAAAAACTACTAAAACAAAATGTTTCCAAAAATTAAAAACAAATAAAATTAAAAAAAAAAAAATTAAAAAAAAAAATTTAAAAATTTAAAAATTAAAAAAAAAAAATTTTAAAAATTATAAAAAAAAATTAAAATTTCTCAAAATTCTCTGTTCGTAAAAGAAAGTCGTGTGTTGGCCACACCTCCATTTTTTATTTTTTATTTTCATAGTCAACAACAGGACAATTTCAATGTTTTTTGGGCGATCTCTTTGGAAAAGAAATTGTTTCCAATACATAAATATATAATTAATAAAATAATAGTAATCTAACCGAGTTACGAAAGTATCATATTCCACTCGTACCATAAAGAGGTATTAATCAATCCGGACCGCTTAAGTGTGTAGTACATTTTCGTCCAGATTTTAGAACTTCAGTAAGGAATATAACATTTTGTTAAGGAAGAAAGCCACTTCATTTTATCAATATCCTGGTTGAACTTTTGGGCTAAAATTTCCAAAAAAAATGCAAAACTGAACAATTCCAATGTTGCTCAATAGCAAAATCCGCTTTTAAAAGGTAATCCAATAGCAAAATCCGCTATTAGATGGTAAATAATTCTATGAACAGCGGAAGAGTGAAGATTTCAAGGAAGAACCAAATAAGTTAACTTAAACAAAAAAAGTTAACTTAAAATTCTGGAATATCTTAAAAGTTGTTTCAAGCACAATTAAACCAACTTTGACTGGTTTTGAGCATGCTTTTCGTTAGTTGGGACTTTTGTCACAAAATTGCGAAACCGAATAAGTGAACCTTGAACAAAAACATTTTTTTGAAGTATTAAATCGTATTCGATTTTTTTCTTAACTTGTACGTGATTGGTTGAGAAATGTCATACATTAGCGGATTACCTATAGTCAAAATTCTTTCAAGGTTTGTATTTTTCGTGCCGATATATCGATGAAAAATAATAGCCATTTTCAACATTTATGTAAATTTTTATTTTTGTTTGAAATATTTTTGTTAGAACAAAATTTAATAACTTGAAATTTTTATTCATATTTGAAATATCCAAAATTAGTTTATAGATAGTTATATTCCTACCTTCGATAAAGATCATTGAGGTTTGAAAAAATGACCTAGATAGTGTTAAAGCAAACATATTTATTAACCTGCTCGGAAATGGTGGTTTCGATTGGGATTGTTCCTTGACATATAAACAATGACTCGGCTTCTGTTGGTTGAACAAAGGAAAAACGAAAAGCTGGGGGGGGGGGGGGGTAGGTTGATGTGAGGGACCAGAAATGATTTCTTATTAATAATGTTGTTCTTTAATGTTTTGTTATTGAAAATGTCTTTTAGTTAATTCAAGCATGACTCTACCATTTCTAATAAAATCTTAGTAAGCTTGATTTGAATTTTGCAACCAAACCTTTAGTAAAACACTTCAAGTTAACTAAAATAGCGGTATATCTACCTAATCGAAGAGTTGTTATGCAGCTAATTCAACAATGCAAAACATTTAACTCAACTATATTGATCGTTTTGTTTATAAAGGTTAACAATGGGAAGCATTTAGTATTAACACTAAATTTTTTATTTTTTTAATTAGTGCGAAATTCGTTGTATTATATATTCAAATTACTAAAATAAAACTAAAGTCGACAAACCAAACAAAAAATTTTCGCAAGCATCAGTAGAATCGTTATAGATATTCCATTTTTTTTTTTTCGCTTAAATGGTTATTCCAAATAACCACTAAACCACTTTACTGTTCAACGGAATCTCAATCTTAACTATTTTTAGCTTAACAATTTGTGTTGTTGAGATAATAAAAGAGTTCTGTGACAAGGTTATTGAAAGAGGCGATAGTGTTGGATGTGCTTGTAATTATGAAGTATATTTTTATAATTCAACGTCAACGAAATATAGTCATGTCAGATAGTGGTAATGTCGTTTATGCGAACGAACTTTGCCTATATTTGTTATTTTTAACAAAACTGTTTTGAGCTCTACTTACACTTGCGTTATTAAACCAATTTTTATTTTCTTAGTTTTGGATTGAGTACAATCAAAAGTAAAATGGAAGATAATTGATCCAACCTTCAAATTACATGCGATTTGTTGTTATTTATTGTATTTACTTCGGTGAGAAAACAAGAAAAAGAAAAGTCTAGAGGTCAAAACCGTCCCATTGCTTCAGATTTAAATAATGCCCAAATACTCATTAAATTTTATTGCTCCATAATGTAATTTTGATTAGATCTAAACAACTGTAAATGCTTCATTGCAGATAGTTAAAATCTATTTGGCCGTATTCCATTTTGGATTGAGAAAGAAACCTAAATTTAAAAAATAAAATATAAATAAATTTAAGTTTTAATTATTTTACTAATTTAAGTACAATTTAGGAGAAAATAGTTTTTGGAATATTAAAATGCGGAACAAAAATAAATTATAATAATTTATAGAAATATACAATATATGTAATCTTACAACAACACAGACACTTGTGTTCTTGTAAACGAAATAAATTAACCTTGACAACGAGGGCAATCGAGAGTAAATGCCTTTCTAACAACGATGAGAACTATTTAATTTCGCAAAAGCAGCATATAAGTTAAGCACTTT
The DNA here is from genome assembly GCA_958295665.1 of Tipula vernalis. Taxonomy (NCBI): domain Eukaryota; kingdom Metazoa; phylum Arthropoda; class Insecta; order Diptera; family Tipulidae; genus Tipula; species Tipula vernalis. The sequence continues at coordinate 242,217,925 of OY282558.1, read as the reverse complement.
ATCAAGTGACAACTGAAAATAGTAAAAGTTTTTAGCTTGTCGCCTTTATATCACTACATAGTTTTATAATTTTTATAATTGAGAAAGAACTATGACTAATGATGTATTCTACCCCAAATTTAACCATTTAACTTTGCCTACTGTCTGCGTTTATTATGTTATGAATTTTGGTTTCCTAATTTTAAATTACACTGGTCCGCAAAATTAACGCACCAAACATATTTTTCACTGTAACTTTTAAATTACCAAAGGGTATTTAATTCTAATCAGATATGTTGCCATATTAGGCTTAGAACCAACCGGTTTGTCTCCAGAAGTTTTCGTTTATCAAAAACACAACATACATATACATAGTAAATAAAACAATATCTTGGACGTGGTTAATAATAATTAATATTTATTGTTCATGCTCCAGATAAATTATTCTATACGATTTTATTTTTCCGTACTGCTTAGTTTTTAATGGAATGAACGGCCAAACATTTAAGCCGCGATGAATTTTTAACATCAGTTATTCTGGCTGAAGAAGGTTAGACCCACTATGCTATTGCTAGACTAAACGGTTCACATACAACAATTTCTCATGCGATTAATACAAAGAAACACATGATCTTGAAGGACGCCCAGGGTAAGGCAACCGTTCAAAAGTTACAAATACAACATAGGGGCGTCTGCAATATTCAAATAAGCACGGATACAATAGGGAGGGCCTCACAGAGCACAACTTGCACTCTAAAATATCAGCAACAAGCCCAGCATTGACATTAGACCATCGAAGATTTTCATTTAAATTCGCAAGGGAGCATGTGAATTGGAATCTCAATAATTCGGAACGCGTTTTGTTCATGGACAAGTTGAGATTTTCTCTGTATTCTTCAGACGACCAAGAGTCTTCCAACGCCAGACGAGCATTATGCGCAGTGCAACATTCGTGAAACGACATTATTCGATGACGGATCAGTAATGGTATGGGGTGGAGTTTCACTGAAGGCCTCCACGGAGCTTCATATAGAAATTGGCGGCTCTTTAATCAGTTTGCAATACAATACAAATATCTTAGAACCACATTACAATTTCCTCCTTATATTGGTAACAATTTTCTTCTGTTGCATGACAATGCAAGACCTCACACTGATGAAAGTTGCTGAAATCCACGCTCTAACGTGGCCATCTCGCAGCCCAGACCTGCACCTGTGAGACATACTTCAAAGACAATTAATAGCCATTCAATCCGCATCAACCGTCCTTCAGGAATTAAGTCAACATCTGGTGCAAATTTGGAACAAAATTAATAAAGATCAAACTAAACGGGTAGAGTTGAATATTTCTTTGGGTTCTTGAAGTTATAGCGAAAACAAGATGGTGCGTTAATTTTGCGGACGAGTGTATTTTGAATCTTTTGTCAAACACCTAAATTTGTGGGGCCAACTATTATTTACTACAATTTTTGACGTAGGACTACGTCTATGCATCTACGTATGTAGTTGAATAATATTGGGTGTGTGAATATGACTCCGCCCTTTCTCAATTGGTGTCGTTATTTTTCCTGCTTACGTAAGCTATAAATGCACAATACTTGTATTTTATAGTACTTGATGTCAGCTATTAAACGCAGTATACGTCATTTGGTTGAAGTGTAAACAAATAGTATTTTTAACTCTTTCAAAATGTCGAATTTGATTCCAAATAAACATCATTTGCGGGAAGTTTTATTACATTATTTTATTGCAAATAAAAGTGCAGCGGAAACTTATCGATTGCTTGTGGAAATTTACGGTGAGCATGCTCCGTCGAATACAACATGCACAGAATGGTTTCGACGATATAAAAATGATGATGTTGGCATTGAAGATAAAGATCATGGAAAACTACCCAAAAAATTTGAAGATGCTGAATTGGAAACGTTATTGGCTGAAGATTCTTCTCAAATACAATCAGAATTGGCTGTAGCATTAAATGTTGATCAATCAACTGTTGCAAAACGTTTACAAACAATCGGAATGGCTCAAAAAGCTAACAACCGGGTTCCACATGAATTAAAAGAAAGAGACCTCGATCGTCGAAAAACCATTTGTGAAATACTGATTCAAAGACAACAAAAAAAAGGTTTTCTGCATCGGATAGTTACTGGAGATGAAAAATGAATTTATTATGTTCTCATCTCATATTATGTTCTCTCAACTGCTGGAATCAGGTGAAACTATCAATGGCGATGTGTACCGACGACAACCAATACGTTTTAAGCGAGCTATAGAGGAAAAACGACCAGAATGGGTGAATAGACACAACAAATTAATTTTTCAGCATGACAATGCAAAACCACATGTTACAAACGTTGTGAAAAATTATTTACATGGACAGGACTGGGAAGTTCTACCCCACCCGCCGTATTCACCATACATAGCTCCTTCAGATTACTACTTATTCCGGTCGATACAGTCGTCTCTTTCTGAACAGCGGTTCAGTTCTCGCGCAGAAATCGAAAATTGGCTTAATGATTGGATCGCCTCCAAGACCAAGATTTTTTTCAGAGAGAGAATGTGTAAACCGCGCATATCATTTTATTAAACAATCAGGAAGCCTCAAACGAAATAAATAGTGCGAAAATTTCAATTAATCATAATAGACCCTATGGTGTTTTTTTCCTAACTGTTCTGTAAGTCAAAGAATATTTACGTTTCAAAAAAACTTTTGGTAACACAACTAGTACTACTGATTTGGCCATAGTATTGAAGTACAATATGTTCATTCTCACGTGTTCTTTGTTTAAAAAACCGACTAAATCTTATAGTCTTATCAATTTAAAAAAAAAAAATTGTCCGCACACGACAAGTAAAACTGGGCGAATAACCTCAAGTCGGTATTAAAATACCAATCATTAATTGGATAGTCAAAGGAAAATGAAGGTAACGTACTCGTAATATAGGATGTTGTTGTGAAAAATATCTCATACGTAAGCTGAGCGCGGCGCGGTTCGTATTGTAAACTTTTATAATTTAATTTTGTTGAATTTACTTAACATACACGTATACAAGCGCGTAGAATAGACAAAATAAAGCATTAGTATTAAACAATAGAAAATAATTGGTTTGATTCGTTTATCTTCATAACCAACTTCTTAATTAATTAGCTAAAAATCTTTAATAATCAAACTATAATGAAAAATTATTTTATATGCCTCCATTCATTAAATAAATATACATCGATTAAGATAAGAACCGTATTGAAATACTTGGCTAATTTAATGATTTTTATTAAAATAATTACTTTGGTTCTCTTTTCCAGTGATACCAGTGATACAACAGGAAATACAAAAAAAATCTTCCACAATCGATGCGTCCTGTGAAGCAGCCTCCAATTCAACGCGCCATCGGCAGCGGCTGATTAAAGTTGATATATCATTGTTTGAGGTAGGTGTATGCACATACTATATTACACAACGTATTTTTCTTTCATGCAACGGTTACAAACTATGTACGAAAATAAGCCAAGAATTTTAGGAGTATCCGTCTAATTACAATACTACATACAGCTTTGAAACACCGTTACGAAATTTAACGATGTTGTCTTTCTATTTTTTTGAGAAAGACTTTAAAAGATGTAGAATTATTGATTTTTGTTATTAATAATATATCTTACGAAAGAAAGTGAACCGAAGAAAACAAGATTTGTCTAAAAATTCGCGCGTGAATCTGGAAGCAATTTGATTTATTGAAAAACTTTCACGGTCACATGAAAGCGTAACAGTAATTTAGCTGTAAAGTTGAAATTAATGTGGTTGGTCTAAACAAATTTAAGTAAGTGCGCATGGTAATATGATAAATATTTTAAATTCATTTTCGGTTGACCTAATTATTTGTGTTAATGACTAACCCTAGAGAATTTATTTATTGAGCTCTTATCTTTTAAGGTGAACTCATTAGTTTCGGTTGACATTTTTGTTGATATGAAAGTTTATTTAACCTAACCAAAGTCTTCTAAATTAATATATTTAGCATCTCTGCGTCAACCAAAATAAGAGAATTTGTTTTCTAGTTATACATATATAGTTCATAAAGCCACTTGAATCGTTTTAATAAATTATAAATTTATGCATGATTATTTCAGCTCAAGGCAGAAAGTATCTTAAACTCTTACGTTGGCTTAGCTGGAGCGCCAGCCGTAAGGTTTGAGGTTCTTTCTATCTTAATTAGTCTGAACATTTTTGAGCCAGATTAGTCAAAACGTCTTTTGCTTGGCTTAATTAAAGCTCCTTGATACCAAAATAACACTGTAGTAAAGCAGTATATCGTTTGATTTTGTTTATTTTTTGTGTGCGGATAATGCACAATTTGTTGCTTCTGTACCACAAAGAGAAAACTGATCTGCTACGAAAATAATTTGTTTTTTTGGCATTAGTTATAGTTGCTAGCTTGCTAAACATGTACTTATAATTAAGCCACCAAACACGCATTATAATTAAGGAAATAAATATAATAAAGGAAATTACAATTAAGCAACCGGAACGTATCAAAACGAATTGCTTTTGCTAAAGAGCATTTAGCAAAACCTAGGGCATTTTGTAATTTAATAATTTAGAGGAATGAGAGTAAATATTAACTTGAGAGACCGTACGTAAGACGACCCCCAAACCAGGAGCATAACCCGTGGTATGCCAAAAAAAAACAATGAATCATAGCAGAACATCATTACTGGTTTGGGGATGATTCACATCTCGGCGAGTTGGCCTATCATCAAAGACGATGAAATTATGGATGTCCTTAAATATATCGAAATACTGTATCAGAATTTAGATGAGGTTTACAGTTTTCTGCTACGGTGGCGTTATCAGCACGCCAAATACCATATAATCTGAAAGTATGAACGTCGTATTTAGAACGGCAAAAAAGAACCGAGAATCTATGGGAAAATGTTATATGAGAAATCTCACTAAGGAAGATTCGCTGGCCAGTAACATGCACTAACATGCACTATATCGCGTTCTAAAGCGGTAACCAGAGAATCAGTAAGAATCCTTACAGCATTTAACGAAATTATTTCCTTACATAGTATTTGACATATCGGCCACCGAATCCATAACAACTGATAAATATAGTATTAAAATTGTAATGTGAATAACAAAATTTAATGTTTTTAAGAAAAGTGTACACTGAAAATGTTGATGTATTCTGACATATCATTCAGTTTGCGCGTCAATTTTCGCTTCGTTAAGTGACAGGTGAACTGAACGAAAAGTTCTTAAAAACTCGCTAGTCAGTAACATGTACTTTATGTATATCGCGTTCTTACTTAATGGTCTTATTCACTCGCTGGTTCCGCCATTAGACCAGCAATAGATGTAATGTTTAACTGTACAAGTCAATAGTCGCAGGTCTACTTGACCGTGTAGGGGCAAAACTGAACAATTTTGAAACATTGTGCAATTGACTTTTGCAAGTTGACTTCAATTCCAACGACACACCTTTGAGTGTAAGGGAAGATTGTGCAGTTTTTTGTTGTAAATTTTAATTCAGTTTTAATTTCTAGATGTCAGCTATAGTTTGGTAGCTTATATATTTAATGCATATATTTTGTAAGTATGAAAATACGAGAAATTATGGCGTCTTCATCTCAGATGATATGTTTCACCAATGATATTGTATATTCACAAAAGTTTGCTAAAACTGCAACAATAGTTTGTATTGTGCAGACTTGAGCGATAAACTGCACATTATTACTTGTGCAACCAACGTTACATCTAGGGCAGACATAATAAGGCTATGTGCGAAACGAAAAAATACATACCACATTCATTAAAAAGTTAATTTTTTGACATATATTACAAGTTACAATTATAAAAATTTTGTTAGGGCATTTGTGATGAATATCCTTAACCTCAAACATTTATGTAAGTACTTCAATTATTAAATACATGTTTTGAGCTCTCAAATATTTATTTTAACACTAGATTTACGCGTCTATTGTTACTAAAAAAAACGTACTGACGGATACATTAAAATTCGTCTTTTTTTTATAAAAATTTAAAAAATATTTAGCATCCCAATAACTATTTAATATAACAAATTTCACATACTTATTTCATAATTTATTTCATTTAAAAAAAAAAAAATTTTTGCACAAGTATTTTGTTTTTTGTGTGCATTTACCACAAACATATTTTTTGCAACTGAAACAATTATTAATAGTTTTGTTTTTTTTACATTATCCGATTTGATAAGAATTGCGAATATTGGACTGATTTTCTATTGGTGATAAGGATACCATTTGAAGAAGGTTTCTGGATTCACCTTTGTAAAATGGTTTTTCTGAACATAGTTAACCCTGTAGTTTCCTTACAAAGCACCCATGCGTTGATTGCCGCTAAATCTAAAATATTGTACAAGAATTGCAAAGACCTTCTGTGAAACCCTACTTTTACGCTATATTTTCGTGGCTTTTACTCAAGTACATCAACTCTAAATTTAGTTTTGTTATAAAACTTAATAGTCTTTAGAAGACGTTAATTATTGTCTTCAATCGTAACAAATTTATGTTTTGTACTAATATTAGTACCTTTTCTTAGGGTTTGGATTTATCTAGAGTTAAAATGCAATAGTCAGATTTGTAAAAAAATGTGGAGAACCGGTTTTTTGCTGTTTTTGGCAATTCTGTTTAATAGTTCCAACCAAAGTCGTTTTTTTCAAGTAATTTTTTCGTAAGTGCCATGCTTGTGAAGAAACTATCGGCGGTTATATTTCTCCATGCCTTAAGTATGGTTCAGCAAGTTTGAGAACCCCGAACTCGCTCAGAGGTACTGTGTAGGCTCGTGTTTCATCTTTACCTAAATACGGGAAGACGGGTTTGTTTTGCCTGTATTGGTTAAAACGGCATCTCGCTTTGTTGGGAACAAATGCTCGTCTATGGTAATGTTTGCATTAGGCTTACAGCAGACCTGGCTGTTTTCAATAAATGTATTCCATGTTTGTGAAATTAAGGCAAACTTAACCTTTTTTAAACGGTGACTACATTCAGATCTTTTTTTATCAAACCTAATGAATCGAAGGATTTCCATAAATTTATACCTGGATATTGTCTATGAGAAAAAACGGATCCCCATTTCTTACTCCAAAAATATGAAGCCGTCAAAGATCTTGCTTCATAAGCTCCACGTGCATAGAAAATATATATAAAAGCAAGTAACTGCGACTTTATGATTATCCACTCCTTTCCAATATTCGAACCGCCTCTATTTCAGTACACAGTTGTATGTGCTCCAATATACTTTCATCAATTATTCCCTCTACTTAAATTACCAAGCATAATATTTCTTTTGGAGTATGTAGTTGCTCCTCGCACATCTTTGAATATAGTGGAAACCGGTGATCTACCACTAGTCCTACGTTCTTTTAGCATCTTCCATACGGCTCCAACAAGAGAAACTTCAATCTCTTTGTTTTGGGTCTGAGATGTATCAGTTACTTCCATATCGCTTTCGTTTTCAGACTCCGAAGGGATATACATCCTTTTTTGCTGCGACTTATATTAGAAAGATTTTCATTTATTTTTACTGTTTGAAACATCTATTTCGAAACTTTACCCTCAAAATAAGTGTCAGAAGAGACTTCATTTATGTTGAATCCTTTTGCAGCAATTCGGCAGCTATGTACCTATACGTGATTTTTTTTTTAAATAAATACTCCTAATAGTTAAAAAAATATTTTGTATGTATATATGTTCAACTTACCTCGAAAATTCCTATGTTATGCTATGTTGACCGAGAAATATTATTATAAAAAATAAAGCCCTTTGTATATTATTATTATTATTGAAGGGCCATGTGGGCGTTCAGCCACCTCGCACTACGACCTGAAAGATCTTTTGTGCTTTGATCCTGCTTAATTATTCACCCAGTAAATATCCAGGCTCTTAATGAACCTGATAATACAGTCGACCGATATACGTGATACATACTATCAGGGCTGTCCCACTCCCATATATTTCTACCCCGCCCCGTCTTCCGTTTGATTTTACTCTTACGAGTTGCTGGGAATGGAAAGTCGCTTGTAGGCTACAGGAAGCTTTACTAAAAGAAGGCTAAATAAACCGGAGGGTGACTGGCATATTCTGTTCCACCTTAGATTAGGGATTTTTGTCAAAGATCTTATTCAATTTTTTTGGCATTAAACCACTCTTTTCCTGTAATAACAAGAAGCTATGTGCGCAATTCAAAATGCTTTAAAAGGCAATCAGATTAAGCACTCGGATCAGGGAATAATCGACAGCAACGTTATTCGTAGAATTTTCGAAAATGAAAAACATCAAAAAATTAAATTGATGCCGAACTTGACTAATTATCACATCTTTAATAATATGTTCCTAAAAATGAACGTAAAGTTAGCAGTTTAATTTCGAAGCAATATCGTAGCTTGTGCTATTAGATGTATGGTGAAGGTCAATTCAATTCAAGTTAACATATCTACTATGTATTAAATGTTTTGGTTTTTGTTTTGCAACACACCCTCCTTATCAATGCTATCAGAGAACGCCAGACATAAGGGAAATAAAAATAAGTCTGCCCACCCAATAATATTGTAATTACGGTACACTGAACACAAACGCCACCACATGTACTAGGTCTTTTGGTAATTTTTTTCCTCCTAATATGTTTTTTTAAGTTGGTATGGAGAGGAAAAAAATTACCAAAAAGTTGGGCAAATTTTATGTTCGGCAAGTTCTTCTGTTGCGAAATTACCTTAAAAGTTACAGTCAGTATTTTTCATGTATGTATGTATGCGGCATGAGTTAATTTTTGAAGTACCCCGAAAAATTTAAATTTAGTCGTTTCATACTCACACCACTCAATGTGTATATTACACACACTAATAACGCCGATTGATATTTGAGCATTTTTACTGTTTATTCTTTGTTCTAATTTACAGTACAAATACAAAAATTCGATTTCAGCATCAGTAGAACAACACAACCGAATTACATTTTTTATGCGTATTATGTATTTCTGTTTTCCGTCAAAATACACTTGGGTGCAAAAAATTCGCACATTCATCAATTTTCAACAAAAGTTCAAAAATATCAAAAAAATCCAATGTTTGTTTAATTTTCTTGAATGCTAGTGGTAGTTGTTTGTTTAATTTTCTTGAATTAGTGGTAAAAATCGAATTAAAACATGGAAATCAGCAATAAAACATTTTTATTAATAAAAAGTATTCCCTCCCCTAGCCCAAAAGATAGCTTCCAATCGGTGTTTCATTGACTTCACCAAAGTTTTCACCAAATCTTGTCTCCTGGAGACTCGTTGGAGCAATATCTCAGGCCCGAATTCTTTTTTTCAGCACATGCCATAAATGTTCGATGGAATTGAGGTCCGAGCTTTGGGCCGGCCACTCCATAACAGGCACATCCACCTCTTGAAGGTACTAGTACATTAGATCAGCCGTATGCGGACTCGCATTATCCTGCATGAACAAGAAGTGTTCATTAATAAACCTGGCAAAACGTAGGAGTACTTCCTCAATGCATCGTTGAGAAGTCAATCCTCTTGATCGACGGCCAGTATTCGCTCCGGAGATGAACACAAGATCTATCTTCGCCTCCAGTGACATGCCTTCCCAGAACATGACAACTCCCCAGAGCAAATCGCTCTCCTGATCTTCTGTACACTCTTCCTCGCCCATCGTTGCCATGTAAACACATCCTGCACTCGTCAGAGAACAGGAATGTTCTCCATTTTTCTTCTGCCCAATACAAATGTTCTCGAGCGAACTGAAGGCGGGCTCGTCGGTGGGCTGTGATCCATTTCGGCCCGTTTACTGGTCTGTGTGCAGTCAGATCACCTTCTCGAAGTCGTCTTCTAAATGTCCACCGACTGATTTCGACTTCACGATCTGCTTGTAGCCGCTGTCCTAGAAGAACCGCATTCAAACGATGATTTCGCAACGAAATCGTCACAAGAAAGCGGTCATCACGCTGTGTTGTAGCACGAGGTCGGCCAGATCGTTGTCGGCGTTTGAAGCCGCCAGTGTCTTGATATTTCTACCACACTCGACGAACGGAGAATCGGCTCAAACTTAGTTGTCCAGCCACTTCACGCTGGTTCTGCCCTGCGTCAATTAGTGCAACAACCACTTGAGCGGCTACCTCTGGTGTGGTATTCATTTTCTTGTTCCGGATCAGGATGAACCTTGATAAGCGAATGATGAGAATTCCGAACGAGCGATTTCGGGGTATACTATTTATTGTATTGTTGTTATTGAATTATTTTTAGAGGTTAATTGCTACCCCTTATGCGTTCTTCGAAAGCCTAATGTATGCGTTTTACTTTCGTGGAAGTTACATTTGAAGTTAGGCTCAAATTAAAAAAATATTTAAGCTCCAAGTCAAAATGTTGTGAATGTGCGAATTTTTTCCACCCAAGTGTATATTATAGAAAAAACAAACATACCAACAATTAATATTTTTTGGAGTGAATTGCAAATTAAAAAATTTTAATGTTTAATCTAACTTTTAAGGTTATATCAATACGAGCTGGGCTGCGGAATTCAAATTGAAACACATGTGTATCTGCCGGGTGTGTAACGAAAGCCCGGTTTTCAAAATCCCGGTTTGTCAAAATCCTGTTTTTTTTGTTAATCTTGATTTTCAAAATCCCGGTTTTCAAAATCTCGGTTTTCAAAATCCCGGTTCTGCATAAATAAATATCCCGGTTTTTAGAAAATCCCGGTTTTTATTTTTATTTTACTTTATGTTTGATTTCCGACTGGCATCGTTCAGAAATCAGAACCAATGATGAACGGCATAATAATGAAACAAAACTTTAATTTTTTTTATTTTTTATTTATAAAATTATAAAATTAAAAATAAAATAAAAATTTATTAAACAAAATTAAATTAACTTTAATGTAATTGGAAAAGATAGTAATTTAAATAGGTATACAAAAAGAATATAATTATGTATTAAATTTATTTATATAACGCAAGATTATGAGCAATATTTTTAAGATAAGCAATTTTATCATAATCATGCCTTTTTTTTATTATATTAAAAATCTTTTTATTTCGTTCATGCTGTTTTTTTATTATTTGAGACGATGCTCCAGCTTTAATTTTTTCAATTCTTGTTTTGACGATTATACTTTCTTTCCCTAACTCGGATATTAATTGATAAACACCAATATGGGGTTTGCCAACTAAAGATTTCAACCGCCGGTGCCAACCTTCAACTGAGTTTTGGGTTCTTGGAAAGTGCTCATTGGGAACATCAGAAACTGTCCAAAAATTGGGTACATATTGCGGTGTGGGAATCCCTTTTTTATTTTTGTGGATAGCCCCTGTCAAATAGTTTTTTTTAAACCATGTCCCGATTTTTCTAGCATCAGCATCGAAAGTTTTATGTAGCTCAGCATAATACAGAATCACTTCCTCTGCTGGCACAAAAGCTAAGCTTTTAAGCATTCGAATTTGCAAGCTAAAACTTTCTGAGTTGCCATATTTAGTTGATAAGCCATGTGCCTGTACCTGCCGCCAGATTATTTGTCCGAAATGAAACAAACAACCTTTATACACTGCTTCCGGGAAAAAAACTTTAAGGGCTGACACACTTGCCTTCTCGAAATCAACAATAATCCTTTGGGGTTTAAAACTTATGTTCCATTCACAAGCCCATTTTAGCAATTCATAAAACACCTCAAAGTATGCTGCTTGGCTTTTCGAGCTCATTAGGCAATATATTAACGGTACGGACTCTCGTCCAATTTTGCCGTGGATTGTAAATAATTGGCGCATACAAGATGGGACTACTTCAAAAGTACCATCCATCAACCAGCATTCAGCCTCAGCAAGGACTTTCAAGCTGGTGTGTGATTCAAGTAAAATAATTCCTTGATCATTAAAAAGTTTTTTCGACAAAACAAATTGTTCGCCTTCAACAAATTTTAGTGACTCAGGAATATTTATATTCAAGATGCTATCTGGCTCCATTACAGCACTACGTCTTGCTCGCGTTATTTTTTGTTTTTGAGCCTGCGTGTTAGGTAAATACACTCAACTCTCCGAATTGCAATCAGTAACACTATTTCTTATTATTTGACAAGGTCGCAGTGCCGAATTCTTGGCCAAGTCCTTTACATTTGAATTTGCTTCAAACACCGATTTTTCAAACGGTAATGGATCATGACAATGATTGGACGGTCCTTTTTTAATGATATGTTGTCCGTTAGGAAATATAGTGACCACTCTTCCTTTACATAAGAGGGATTTCCTTTCAGAACAGCACCAATGAAAAGTTTCACTTTTTCTTTCCAAATGGTAAGCATACCCATTAATAATAAGTTTTTCTTTCCCTTTATTGGTTTTTACTATACTTAGATTCATCATGTAAAATAATTAATCTAAATTGAACAAACACAGCACAAGTAAAATACACGGCAGTTTAAATTAAATTATTTGTTATAAATAGGTTATTTTTAAAATAGTTTAATATTTAAATTCACAGAAGCCCCAGAACCTTAAAGTTGAACACAGATATCACAAAACATACAAAAACTGAATTCATAAAATCACAAAAAGTATTTACTATAAACTCGGCAGCGTCACAGAAGAATATACAACTCATTTATTGTTATCACTCCTATTTATGTGAAAAATTTATATAACAAAATGTAGTAAAAGAGAGACGTAGGAAAGGGTACATGAAAATAATTGATTTATTGTTATTACTCGTATTTTCCAAAATTGTTGTAATTGAATAAAGTAAAAGGGAGTATCCTTTTGAACTATTATAAAAATATTTTTGCCAAGTTTTATTGTATAAAAAACAATAGAAATAGCATCTTTTCATTAAAAAACTATTAAATTTTCATTCAAAAAACTGTCTGTACGAAAACAGCATAGAAAATTCCGGCCATTTATTAATACACATTTTATTGCTTTAAAAAATTGTTTGAAAACTAGGATTTCGTGGTATAACCCTTTGAAAACGAATTAGTATTTTATTAATCCTGGTTTTCAAAATCTTGGTTTTGAAAGACATATTTTTTTTAATTCGGGCGGCCCGAATTAAAAAAAATATGTCTTTCAAAACACAGATTTTGAAAACCAGGATTTTGAAAACCAGGATTTTGAAAACCGGGATTTTGGAAACCAGGATTTTGAAAACCGGGATTTTGAATCCGGGATTTTAAATCCGGGATTTTGAAAACCGGGATATCCTACCCAACCCAAATAAAAATCGGGATTTTGTGAAAACCGGGATTTTTATTCTTGCAGAACCGGGATTTTAAAAAGCGAGTTTTTGTATACCGGGATTTTGAAAATCTGGATTAACAAAAAAAACAGGATTTTGACTAATCGGGATTTTGTAAATCCGGGATTTCGTTACACACCGCATTTAAGTTTCTATTGATGATACCGGAGATGTGGAAACGAGCAAGGGCCTAGTTATTTTAGAGAGGAAAGAAAATAAGTACACCTGTACAACAATAACAAAAACATTTTAATCACAAACTTTTAATAATAATGAAAATGAAAGATAACAAATGAAAAATTATTCACAATTTACATTTGTTAAATACGATTTTTTTTTTTAAATGTTGCCAATGGCTTTATTTTTGAATCTTTCTACATAAGAAACTCACAAGAAGTAATCAAATCTTAAGCTAAAAATTATTACATATTTTAAGTCTTAACCAATGTTAATTCTTATTGTTAGTGCTCACAATTTAATTAATTTAGATTATACTTATAAGTATAACATAATCATTTAGTACATTTACAGGTTCACAGGTTCATCAGTCCGAGTTTATCTTTTCTTCTCAGTCGCCTAAATCGCGGCTGTTTAAGTATCCCCTGGCCAATTCGTTGGGATGTGCTTCTAGTTTTGAGTAATATTTCGAACTGAATTCTTTAATTGTTTCTTTAACGGTTTTAATGCCAAGGTAGTCATGTACATTACTATTTCAAATGTACCAAGGAGCATTGGTAATACTGCGAAGTATTTTCGCTTGGGCTCGTTGCAGAAGTTCTCTGTTTGAAGCGCTGATGCATCCCCATAACTGAATACCATATGTCCATATGGGTTTGATTACCGCTTTGTAAAGTAGATCCGAAATTGCAGCACAATGACAGTATTATTTGTTGGTGTATTTATAAAAAGAGGATGAAAACTACCAAAAAACCTAGAGTATTCGAAATTGCACAGGTGCAGCTGTCGGTCCAATTTTTTTGGTCTATCGAACATTTCGATGGTAAAAAAATTACTTTTTACACTCACTGCAACTTTTTTTGTTAATCGAAATTCACATTAATAACATTTTTGCAGTTGCGCTTGCGCGTGGGTCGTATTGTTTTTTTGTCAACACATGTTACTCTCTTTTAGTTTCGTAGTATGCGAAACTTTATCTTTTCTGCACTGAATCAAAGCCTCTAGATATACAAGCCTGTAATATCAGACAAATTTTAAAAGAAGCTTAATTTAAGGGCGATACATTTTACGATTTCCCATGAGAACCCATGTAAAATTGAACATTTTGGATTAAAATTATATCAATGAAAAATTCTCGTATCAGAAAATATTTTTAGCTTTATATTTAAATCAAACCTTTGAGTAAAACATATTTTAAAACCAATAACTTAAATTTAGTAATTTGATTAATATAATTAAAATAAAATTGTACAAATTTACTTTGTACAGCTATCTGAAAAATACAGAAAAATAAATTTTTGAAGAAAAAAAAAATGTACTTGCAATTTAGGGGGAAAACCCGAAAATGCCAAAATATTCAAAATACGTTGATTGGAGTTAAAGTACCTAATGGAATAAATTAAACACTTATTTTTTATTTTTTTTTTTTTTGTTTTTTACTGATTTATAGAAATTCTATCTTTGATATTAATATTTTGTTGCACCGCCATTTGCTTTTATTACAGCGATACCCCTCTGATTCATTGAATTTGATAAATTTTTCAAAGTCGTAGAAGGTATAAATTCCAAAATACTCATCAACAAACTTTTTAAAGCTTGAATTGATTCTGGGCGCTTTCATGCTATTTCTAGCTTCATTATAGACCAAATACTTTTTTACCTTTAAATGAAGAGATAAGAAAAAAAACAAGTTTTTAATAAATTATTTATGTTTATCTGAACGCCAATTTTTCTTAGTACAATTCAAAATTAATAACTCACAACCTTGGCGGTATGGAACGGAGCGTTGTCCTGTTGAAAAATAAATCTACAAGTCTCGCCAAAAATCTTTAACACAGAAGGCTCAAATTCGTTATGTAGGACCTGCAGATAAACAGCTGCTGTAATTTTGGAAGTAAGGAAGCATAATCGACCGGTTTCATTTCCAGAAAATCATCCGCAGACCATAACTCCTTCATTTTTCGGTGGAAGTCTTAAAAGACATTCGTTGCTAAGCCTCTCGCGAGATTCTCTCCTTACGAGAATTCTTCCATCTCCAACATGCAGCTTGAATTTTTATGCATTGGAAAAAATCACATCATTCCACATCTCTTGAGTCCAAGAAACATGCTCCTGGGCCCATAACAAACGTTTTTTTTTTCACTCGTAATGTGAACTCAGGCTTCTGGACTGGTTTAAGTACTCTCAAACCAACTTTAACAAGTGTTTTTCTCACTAAGTTGGCTGAAATTTGTTTTCCCGTTGCTCGCTCAAGATCCCCTTTTATGTCCGATGAAATTTTAAAACAGTTCCGATGACATTGTAATATTAAAAAATGATCTTCCACTGGCGTTGTCTTTCTGGGCCTTCCAGAGCCTTTCTTTCTTTGTGTACTGCCCATCTTTCGCATTTTTTTAATATTCCACACGACAGTACTTTTAGGAATGTTTAATCTTTCTGCTATTTCACGCTGGTTAAATTATTCTCGCGCCAAAATCAACATATTGCTTTTACACTGCTTACTAACTTTTCGCATATTTTTAACTAAAATTGTGCACTTTATTCTTTATTTGACTAGGATCACCTACAGAATAACTTAATCTTACAAAATATGCACTATTTATACTCAATAAAATACTTGCAGGCAATAAAACATCTGCACCCTAATTACGGCCAAGAAGGGTAGGCGTAAAATAAACTAATTGCTTGACCAATTTTTTTACACATCAGTTGCGGTTCCTTACCGCCGTAATTAGAGGCAAAAGGCGGTTCAATAAAATATTAATATTGAAGATAGAATTTCAACAAACCAATAAAATACAAAAACAAAAGTGTTTATTTTATTCCATTACTTTTCCACGCCCTTAAGTGCCAAATGGGATATTTTGAATATTTTAGCAATTTATCGATTTTGCCCTCTAAATTGTAGGTTTTTTTTTTTTTTTTTTAATGAGTCGTAAATGTATTTAAATTAAAACATTAAATCAATTGATTTCAAAAGTTTTGTAATTTTAGCAAAAAAAAAGACTCCAATTAAAATATGTTTGCCCAATTTTTGTTCCCAGCACTGTACCTATCGTATACCTAGGAATGCTTTGTTTTAACCTCTTTTCTATTTATCGACAAAAAATTTTTATTATAAAAAAAAATGAACGAAATGTTACACTTCATGAGATAAAGATGTATTTGTAAATAAAGGGGTTTTAGTAAAGCATTAGTAAATATCTATAAACAAGATTTTATTAATTGATTTTCATATCATTTATTTATCAATTATTCTTCTAAATAACGTAGAAATCAAAATTCAGTTTTGTAAGATTTTTCATTTAAGGAAAACAAAATTAAAAAAACATAACTTTCCATATGATTTGTATGAAAAATTCATTTTTTTTGTCTTTCTATTCCCCTATATTAAGTTCGAATTTGATGCTGACGGTTTGTAATCTAGATGCTTTGACTGAATTCACAACAGTATATCAATAAACGATGTCTTTCACTAATCCAATCGTAGTAGATATATTTTTACAGCAATAGCATGCAAATGATTGAGCTTTCTATAGAGAGAATTTTAGCAGGTTTAGATAAATATATTATGTGCACATATATAAATAACCACAGTGGATACATCATAGTGAGAACGCGCGACGTTTGTACTGTTGCATTAGCAATGCCTAAAGGATTCTAAAATGATTTTTGTGTAAAATTTTGGAATATGGCCAAGTAAGATGGTAGATGGAACTTGACCATTCCTGAACCGAATAAAATGAAATTCAATGTATACGTTGGAAATGGGATTTTAAAATAATATTTAAACGAAGTTCTGGAATATAGCCAATTCGGGTGGAACTTGACTATTTCTTAACCGATTTTTGATTTGACTTTAGAAGATAAACCGCAACAGCTGCTTGGTTCACAGAAGCCTCAACAGATTATTTCTTTTATGATATTGTCTGTTAAGGTTATAGCAGCTGGCAGCTGCTGAGGTTTCTCATATTGACATATTTATTAAATGTAGGTCTGCCAGGAAATTTAACCACAATTAAAGGAAAAGAAAAATAAGTGTGTGACCGCAAGCGTAGCATTAGGTATACTTCTAGCAGTAGTAAAGGGTCCCGGAATTAGAAAAATCATTTTATAATCTAATTTCCGTAGCACATGTCAAATTTCATCATAATCTGTTAAGGAATAGCCAAGTTCCAACCTAACCGGCGATATTCCAGAACTTTATCTAAAATAATTTTAGGATTCCATTTTCCAAATGTCAAATTTCACCAAAAACCGGTTAAGAAATGGCTAAGTTCCTTCCTAATAGACCGTGTTTGAGAATTTCATCTAAAACTCATTTTAGACCACTCTTCCACCGCAGATGCCAAAATCCCATTTCCAATGCACATGTGAAATTGCACCATAATCGGTTAAGAAATAGCCAAGTTCAATCATAATTGGCTATATTCCAGAACTTCATCCGAAACTACTTGGCCATATTCCAGAACTGTATCCAAAAATTATATTAGAATGCCATATCCAACACACATGTCGAATTCCACTAAAGTCGGTTGATGAATAGTCAAGTTCCATCTGCTTGGCCATATTTCAGAATTTTATCAAAAAATTATTTTAGAATCCCATTGGCAAAGCATATGTAAAATGTCTCTAAAATCAGTTAAGGAATAGTCAAGATCCATTCTACTTTAGGCCATGTTCCAGAACTTTGTCCAAAAATCATTCTAATTCCATTTCCAACGCAAATGTCAAATTTCTTCAAACTCGGTTAAGAACTAGCCGATTTCCATCCTACTTGGTCATATTCCAGAACTTTATCTAAAAACCATTTTAGAATCCGATTTCCAATACAGTGTTGACTTTATGGAGTCGGTTAAGAAATAGCTGAGTTCCTTCCTACTTGGTCATATTCTAGAGCTTCATCTAAAAATTATTTTAGAATCCCATTTCCATTATACATGTCGAGTTTCATCATAATCGCCCAAGAAATATCCTACTTAGTTCCATCGTACTTGGTCATATTCCAGAAAATCCATTAAGAAATAGCCAAATTCCATTCAAATCGGTCAAATTCCAGAACTACATCTCAATATCATTTTAGAATCTCACTTCAATTGTATTTGTCGAGTTTCATCGTAATCGGTTCAGAAATAGCCAAATTCCATCCTAATTTTCCATATTGCAAAAGTTCACCTGAAAATCATTTCAGGATCACTTTTCCAGTGCCCATATCAAATTTCATCATACTCCGTTAAGAAACAGCCAAAGTTCTATCCTAGATGCCCATATTTCAGAAATTCGATTAAAATAACGTGTAACGTAAACAATTAATCGTTTTTCGTTTTGTTCGGAAACCGATTAATTATACATCCCCCATTGAACACCACTCTATATGGACAACTATGGATTCCCGTTTGGGTTTGGAAGTGGTTTTGCGTGTGGTGGGAGTTTATGTTTTGGTCGGAAGTTAGCTGGGGATGTGACGCGGGTGTTTTGTTGGGGCAGGTGTTTATGTAGGTGTAGATATGTATTTGGAGGCATAGTTGATTCGGGATGTGTGTATTAGTATGTGTGTAGTGGCGTGGATATTGGGTGTGGATACGGTTGAGGATATGGGTGTGTTATAAGCATCTCATGTGTGAATGTTTTCTTCTACGGTTATTTTATGTTCAATAGATAATGTAAAAAACTCGTGCTTAGTTTGGTTTTTACCCTAAATCTCCTACTATTTTGTTATTAGCTCTCAAACTTGGATAAGTTGTGCAAATGTTATGCGAAAACACAATAACAATAGACGAAACACTTTTTTTGCAATAGTAAAGCTAAATTCATAATCTTGTGCCTAGTTTTGTTCTTTTGTAAATATTTTACTTTTATATTATAGACATAATTAAAATAAAAACAATTCATGCATAAAAACCAAATTTTCTCGTGAAAATAAGTTCAACAAATTGCCGGTAGGTGGCCATTTGTCGTTTGGTGGTACATATATACTAATTACATAATATACGTTGGAGCGTTGGTATAGGTAAAAATGTATAGGTGGTCATAGCAAATTAAATTTTTAGGCTAGGTTCAAAACGAAATTTAATTTTAGTAAAGGACTCTCTCAAGCAGTAATTTATTTAACTATTCGATGGCATTAGGAAGAAACATAATTGCCTATAAAGAACGTCATCTAACAAAAAAAATCTGATCCTACTTCCCGCGCACTTCTCGAACTTCATCATAAATCGGTTAAGAAATATCCAAGTTCTATCTAATTGGTCAAATTCCAGAACTTTTTCTAAAAATCATTTTAGGGCTGCGGTCGAATTCTGGGGTAAATCGGCTAAATTCGGTAAATACATGTTCCTCTTTTTTACGTAGACTAAACGAAATAAAAAATGGTAAATGTTTCACGTTTAGATACTTTATTCTTTATTGTTATAACAATTGAACGAGCATAAAATAGAAAAAAATGCGTAATTTAACAAAAAACGAAAACTAAAAATCTACATTTACCGTGGTAAATGATTTACCCGAGAATTCGACCGCAGCCTAGATTCCCATTTCCATCGTAGCTGCTGAATTTCATCATAATCGGTTAAGAAGTAACCAACTTTCTACCTCATTGGCCATATTCTAGATCTTCTTCTAAATATCATTTTGGAATCCCATTTCCATCGCACAAATCGAACTTGATCAACATCGTTTAAGAAACAGCCTAGTTCCTTTCTAATTGACCATATTCGAGAACTTCATCTAAAAATTATTTTAGAAAAAATTTCCACACATATTCAAATTTCTTCCAATTTGGAACTTGAATTTCACTTGAAAAGAATATTGTATGTGGATAAACTTCTATATGAGATATTAAAATTTTCTACATTTCTTAGCAATCTCTTGGAGAAATCGCGGGATTTTCCAGTCTTACTTTTGAGAGCGGGATCCCGTTTGAGAAACCTTTTCGGATATTATTATTATTTTTTCTTCACTATTTTTTCTTTGTAGTTAGTTGGATGGCTATCATTACAAAGCATGTATTTCACCTCTTACTCCACCCTTTCTTTTCACATAATGCATTGTACCATTCCAACTTGGGCAAGTGAATGCATTAGTCTACTTATCCAATATGTCTGTTTATTTTTTCACGTATTCGAAACTCTACTTTGAAGACTACCACTTTGTCTAATGTTACTGTTATCAACAACATCGTGGCATAAGTCAATTAACTCACTTTTCAAAACGTCAGTGATAATTTCGTAGATTTCCTGGTATTTTTGTTAATTTTTTGTTGGAGCAATTGAAATTCGATGTTTCGCTCCGCTATCCAAGGCTTTGACAACAGCTGTGTATGTCTCGGTATCTTTTAACTGAATTTTATTCTGGCACCTATCAATTATATTTAAATCGTAGTTATTCGTAGCCAGTTCATTTAACAAGAAAATCTTCAACGCCTGATCAAATATTGGAGTTCTTCAGTTTCCTCGGCCAAACTAAAGCATATTGATAACAACCCGTATTATGCTAACCATTTTCTTTCAGTATTTGTAATGTAGTTATTAAACCTGCATATAAAACGTAAGAAGAAGCACGCAGCTTCCCACCGCTATAACGATGAAGGTTCTATTAGGTTGGTGCTTGCACACTGTACCTCCCAAATTAATTTATTGGGTGTCGTAATTTGTTACGTTTAATTATTTATAGTACCTTGGTATACTTACTTAAAAAATTTAGCAAATTATTGAATTATTAGTATGTCTAACTTAACTTTAACGTTGCTGGATATGGTGTGAGAAACACAATTTCTCATAAGACTAACATAATTATTTTTAAAATGATAGGAAAAGCTCAATTCACCGAAATGGTTGTCGCCGTTTAACACACTTGCCGAATCAAGTGAAGCATTTATTGTACGTTTACTTGCTCTTACCTAGTTTATTTTTCCGTGTTTCTCAACATAACGAAGCAATAAAAAGTTGTGTTTGTCTCTTTTTACTGTTAACCTTAAATTAAGAAAATTTTCTTCTTACCTAGAAAATTAAGAAAAACTTTATTTATTACAAATCAATACGGAAAAAAAATCTTATTATATTCGCGATATTATGTAAAGCTTTCTGTAACCCTTTTTTTAATTAATTGATTTTTATTGTTTACAGGATGCCGAACAGTTTTTTCCTGCAACAAAAAGTTCAGTGCCCACTTATCAACAACATCAACAACAGCAGCAACAACAACAAGTTCAACAGCAACAGCAATCATCACAACAGTCTAACGAAAATAATCAAAACAACATTAATACAATTTTGAGGCGTACAAGTAAGCGAACCCCGAACTAATTCACGCTTTTTTACCCAAGATCATTTTAATATTCATCCATACGTACACGTTACAAAAATTACATTCCAAGGGTGTATCATAAGTAATTTGTATTTTTGAATCGATCCCCAAGCAGTACATTTATTGCTTGTGTGTGACATTTTGCTTGTATAATTTAGGAGGTTCGGGGCTATTTTATCGTGAAGTATAATGTAGTTTACCAAGTATAATTTGAATATATTTTTATTTATGTATTGTATCTGGTGATGTGAAAGATGTGGGTTGTTTTGTATAGATATAGACATAAAAATGTTGTCAAATAAATAATTTTTGTTATCTTAACGCGCTGATAAGTTCATTGTTATTCTCAGCCTTAAATGCAAAAGCTAATTTTAAGCATTTTTCATAAAAACGGATAACGCTCGCCTCTACCTAGCGTCGGTTGTGCTCTGTCTCACGATTTTTGTTTTTTTAGTGTTGTGTTATTTACATTATGCAAGTCGAATAAATTTAAGAATATTTTCTTGAGTTTCTTTTCTGAATTTCCATCAAGAACACGATAATAAATTTACTGGATGATTTGTTTTTTTATTAGTAAGCATTTATCTCATTTTAATCTTAAACAGCAGAAAAATGAAGAATTTACATTTTTTTTCGATGTGGGCTGTTTCCAAGCAGATTAAATTGAATGAAAATTGATTTTATATTTACTTCAGTCCAACAGGACCAAAGTATTGAAATCCTGTCAAAAATGACCAAAAATTTTGTTGGTGCAAAACCACTTTTCTCGACGTTTTGAAAGTCCCTGAGTCTGTAAAAGCAAAGAAAAAAATCTTCGTTCGTCTGGCTGGATGTCTGTCTGTACCCACGGTATCTCGAGAACGGCTTGTCCGATTTATAATTTGTTCGTTAATCTTTTTTTGCAAACTTTTGTTGGGGCTGAGTGAGGGGTTTTGTTGGCGTTGAATTTGGGGTTAGGTTTAGGATTGAGTTGAGGGTGCGGTTAGCGATTGATTTGATGTAAGTTGAGGTTAATTGAGTTGACGGTTGAGCTAAAGGTAAGAGGGTAAATTAAGGTTTGATTTGGAAGTTGAGTTAATTCTCAGGACCAAAGTTCTGATCGTCTCGTAAGGTTTCAGATCTTTATATTTTAGGACTCCAATTTGCATACTGTGGCTATCGAATTTTCGGGTAAATCATTTACTACGGTAAATGTAGATTTTTAGGTGTTCGTTCTTTATTAAATTACGTATTTTTTCTATTTTATACCCGTTCAATTCTTATAACAATAAAGTATAAAGTATCTAAACGTGAAGGATCTACCTTTTTTTATTTCGTTTACCCTCCATAAAAAAAAGGTAAATGCATTTACTCGAGAATTCGACCGCAGCCTATATTAAAAAAAGGTTGTGGAAAATTTCTTCTAATCTACAGTAATGAAGAAAATTGCAGGTAAATTTGCCCAGGAAGGTTTTATGCTATGTCACCCTAATAACAGCTTTCGGCTGGATTCTTGTCACTCTTTTTGTACATATGTAAGTATATAGCAAAATAAAGCTTTTGGGAGCATTTCCTTCTCTGTATGTCCGAGAATATATTTGGCACAAATATAAGAATATAACTATATGCTTGAGGAATTAGTAAATTCGGACTAACTCAAAACTATTTAAAATACATAGAACGAAAATACCGAGAATAACAATGATCGAGTTGATGATTGTAGCAGTTAAGAAGATTTATTCGATATATCTTTTAAACAGTGAAACAAGTTGTAGTTTATAGTTCCCTGTTTTTTTTTTTTTATTCAGAATTAACTCTAAATTTTGTGATGAAATTAACTTCAATTTTCAAGTTGCAACACTGTCATATTTTGACATCTTATCAGAATATAAGTTTGGCAAGTAAGAACATAAATTTGTAATTTTATAGATTAAGACCACGTTATTTTCTAGATTTCTCTTATTAAATTTCAGGTTACTAAATCTTTCAGTCGTAACCTTTATTTTGTGAAGCCCTAATTTGCTGAATTTTTAAATAGTGAAGATTCACATTACCTTGCTTCGAAGTAAGTGAAGATTTACTATAATTCGTTAAAGAAGAATGACATAAGTGTGCTGAGTGACTATTGTGCAAGTATCTACAGTATAATTTAAAAGTGGTGGCCAAACGTTAAAGTTCACAAAAATTTCGACTGAATTGATTTGATTTTAAAAGAAGTTTAAGTGGGTTGCAAGCATTAGTTTATAAGTATTTTTTTTTCGATATAAATAATACTTAAAGTTTATTGAGATTTATAACCATCATGCTGTGATATAATTATTTTTGAGTTGACTCAACTCTACTCAGTGTGGTGCGGTTGCATGCGTATATGCTTTGTGCGACAACGGCTGCTGAATATATTATATTTGCGATATTATATAAAACCTTATTTTAAATCCCCTTTTTGGTTAAATCACAAAACACTTATGCTACACTCTTCCTCGCTATTTTTTGTTAATTTTTTTAAGTTCATTATCATTTGTAATGAAAATGACATTTATTATAATTATAATTACAATAACTACAAAACCAAAAGACTTATAAAATAAATATAAACTGGAGGATTTTCTAAACAAATTTTTTGTAGGAGATACTGTTATTACTCATGATGAATATCACAGATTTTGCGACACAGCACTTGAATGTAATTACAAAAAATTAAAAATCGATAAATTTTACTAAACTTTATTTGTTAAATAAATTAATTTGGCTGCTGTTTAATTTGTGGTTATTAATTTTAATTTTGCATGAATAATTTAATTTATTTATTAATATTTTGGATTACTTTGTTTTTAATTTTTTTGGCTATACCTAAAATTACAAACCGTAAAAGCTTTGGGTTTTTTTAGTAGGTAAATGTTTTCTAAAGTCCTTTAATGCATGATCTGTGGAATTTGTTTTTAATTTTTTAAACAATTTAATTCGTATTTAATTAATTTTACTAATAATTTTTTATATTCCCCGGTAAAATTTAGCATACGACTTGGCAACCCAATGTGAATCTCGACGGGCCTCAATGCGACGCCACACAATAGTCGGCTGCCAGAGTAGCGGAAGTAAGAATATAAATTCATGTCATTCTATGCCCCCATCCCGGCCTGACTCAAGACAATCAGAAATTTCAACTACAAATATTTCGAATCCAACCCCATCCGCTTCGTTGAATGATACATGGAGTAAAAATTCACTAGACGAAAAACAGTGGAAAGAAACAATGAATGTCAACGAGAGGTTATCTTTAACATTAGAAGAGGTTGTACACATTCGGTCGGTTATGACAAAAGCAGATTTAGAAGGTCTTCCAGTTGGTATTCAAGTAAAAGAGGATGTCGAAAAGAAAAAAATTTGCTTTTTATGTTTACGCACGCGTTTCAGTATTTTTGGGCAGCGTGGAATCCAATGTAAATTATGTAATCGTACTGTTTGTACAAAATGCTACACCAAAATGAGGATACCGACCGAACACTTTAGTAACGTACCTGTTGCATTATTGTCACCGTCATTAATGAACAGCCCGGTTGGATCACAAGTATCGTCACCAAGCCACCATGTACAGCATTCAGGTAGTGGTCCCGTCGGGGCTATGGACGAAAATTTCCCGCGATCGCTAATGGAACGACTCATGCGGCCTGAGTTAGACCGAAAAGTAAGTATTTTCCACGGGATCGTATTAATTTAAATATATTCTTAAATTGTTAAGCAGCTCTTAACTTCAAATACAAACACACTCAATCATTTTTACTTAAAATAAGTTTTTATAATTCTGTGATAAAGCTCCTGTCACATTTCAGAATATTATCTTGTTTGCTCGCTCCAATAGCGTGAATTATTAAAAAATAAATCAAATTTTAATTTTAACCTAATGAAAAAAAAACTTTGAATCTATTTCTGCAGAAATATTAAATTAACTACTAATGGAAAAATAATAAAATAAATAATGGTAATTAACTACTGACACATCAAGGGTTTCGTACTACATACATCTAAAGTTTCGAGTTAACTTTACAAAGGATAGGTTAGGTTAGGTTAAAGTGGCTGCTTAGGCACACTTAGACCGGTGAGGGTGGGTGCATTGTGAACCACAGAATAAATCCCCTTCACCCCTTGGAACCATTTACAGCTACTTATTTAGAGTAGAATATCTTGCACTTTACTGTTTTTGAGAGCCGACAGGTTGTCCATTTTGAAATTACCCAAGTATTTGTGCCTTCGGCGTGCTAATGCTGGGCATGAGCAAAGGAAGTGAACCACCATCTCACTGGCCCTCACGACTAGTTTTGGCCAAACTTCCAACTTTCCTCTACTAAGGCTAACAGCTGTTTCCTAAGTACTAGTTTAAGCACTGTGATAGCCCTAGAGGGGCTAGGTAGCTGGCGAGTTGTACCGTGCCTAGCAAGCTCATTCACCCTGCAGTTCCCTATGACATCCGAGTGACCAGGGACCCAGATTAGCTGAATGTTGAAATGCTCACCCATCTCATTGAGAGATGAGTTGCAACTCAACGCCAGTCGTGCAGCCAAGGATACTGATTCCAGCGACCTGATTGTCGCTTAACTGTCCATAAAAATTGCAATACCACCCGACGATACCACATTATGCTCCAACCACGTAAAGACCTCTTCAATGGCTATCACCTCAGCCTGGTATCCCTGCAGTAATCAGGGAAACGAACAGAAGCTCCCACTTTGCGGTCTACCTTAAAGCCGCCCTTGAAGAATTGTTAAGCTTCCATTTTCGATTTCCGATATTGACCCGACCCTCCAGGATTCCCTTGAATGGAACATGTTCCAAAACCCCTTCTCGAAGCTTAGATTGAGTGTATCGTAGTCAAGGTTCACCACGCTCACAAGCATATACAGTTGTGTGCAATATAATAGGTAAAAAAAAATTTGTAAATTGCCAATTTTTTTACGCTTTATTTTTTATCACCACATTACATCGCCACTCCATAGAATCGGCTAATTTTTGGCATTTTTCAACTGGGAGCATCCCAATGTAAAATAAAGCGTAAAAAATTGGCAATTTAAAATTTTTTTTTTTTTGTACAATATTGCACACTGCTGTAGGCCATTCTTTGCGCCTTCTCCTCTGATGAGAGCTCTCCATCACACACTCACCCCATACATGAGTACAGGTCTCACTACGGTGGTACAGAGTCCGTGTACCAGCTCCGACTTCAGACCTCATCTATTAACAGAGGCGTTGTTGCACGAGTATATAGCTATAGTAACTTTATTTACTAGGCATCCAACTGAGCTTACGCCCAATATAACGCCCAGATATCTTGCATTGTCAGTAAAAGCAAGTCTCGTGCCATTTAAGGTAGGAGGGACAACTACCGGGTTTTTGTATTTTTTAATAAAGAGTACCAGCTCTGTCTTGAACGAGCAAATTTTCAAGGGTTCGATTTCTCAATAGTACGTAGCAAGGCGTGCAGAACTGTGTCCACAGTTCTCCCCTTATTGTACGCAAAGACATCGGCCATCCTTTCCAAGGTTTTCAGTAGAAAGGATGATAGAGTTAGTGGTCTTAGGTCGTTAGGATAGACATGTGAGGTTTTCCCCGCTTTTGGAATAAAGATCACATTAACCTCCATCAAGTACCTAGTGATATAAGCCAGCTTTAAACACCTTTTGAATATAGCCTACATTTCAGGAAGGATATTTGCTGAGTTGTTTTGGAGTTCCGCTGACAATCTGATCCAGTTCAGCCGATCTATAAGGTTTAAAACCTTTTAGTGCCTATAGAATCCGTTTCCTAGTTACGATGTCCTCTGTGCACACTGAAAGTGTTTCCTGATGATTACTATTTACTATCAGGTCGTCAAGCCTCCCTGGGAAGTGGGTCTCGAAGGGAAGCCCTTAAGATTCTCCACTAGAAGTTTTCCACGACCCACTCGTCCAGTTTAATCAAAAAACTGGGACTGGTTGTACTTTTGGAAAGAATCTTCCTAAGGCGAGAAGTTTCGAAGACCTCTTCCATTTTATCAGAGAAGAGTCTCCAGGATTTGTTTTGCTCCTTGCTTAACCCTCGCTTATAAACTCTTAGTTTACGGCTTATAGGAGTCCCAATCCTGAGCCTCCCTTGTACAAAAGTTAGGTAACAAAATATACTATGGTTACTTATCCAACTCAATT
Source organism: Tipula vernalis (assembly GCA_958295665.1). Taxonomy (NCBI): domain Eukaryota; kingdom Metazoa; phylum Arthropoda; class Insecta; order Diptera; family Tipulidae; genus Tipula; species Tipula vernalis. Next base: position 242,190,052 of record OY282558.1, on the reverse strand, counting down.
TGAATTCAGTTACGGAAATGTAACGAAATGTTAAGGTCGAGTTACAATGAATTCGTCACGTTTCGTTCCGTTGTTCTCCGTCTCGTCTTTTCCGTTTGTTGGTTACATTGCATCCGTTCCGCCTGTTTAAACTGACATTTGAAAAACAAATAAAAAAATAAAATGGAAGACTACGAGACTCTAAAATCTTTAGAAATTCTCTTTAATTTATACGTTTTGTGTAAACAATATTATAGAATTTATAAAAAAAAAGAAGATGGTGAGTGCAGTGCGCCCATTAAATCTGGATTGGGACGAATCTGGGTATTTTAAGACTAGCTTTCTCCAAGTGAAAGAGTTGGTTAGTGAAGAATTCTTCATCCAAACTAGAATCACCAGGGAACCTATAATTTGTTATTAAATTTAATTAAAAAAGATTTGTCAAATAATCGAAAATCCCTATTTAGTTACTGCCTACTTCTCACGTTATGTCAAAAAAAAAATTTATTTGATTTGTTTGGTTAATAAGTTCTGTCTTTCCGTAAATTCTACACTTTTTGAAAAAAACGGATGAGCACGTCTGTCTCTTTCCATTTTATTATAACTATAACCATTCCGTTTTTCATACAAAATGTAAAAAAAATGTCTAAAACTAATTTGGACGGAGAAGCGGAACGGAATGGGACGGATCCATTGTAAATCGAACTTAAGAGACACGTTTTGTGATTTTTAAAGATCAAAATTAAAAATATATAAAGAAAATGGTGTAGAAAATCACACCAAAATCACGTTGGCGTTATAAAATGATTGAACTGTCAAATGAAATGTTCGTTTTAGAAATGGCTTATGTCACCGATTTTCATTAGGAAATAAAGGTTTCAAAACTTTGCACAATCATTAAATCTACATTCAAGTTTTATAAATTAGTCATAAAAGACAAAAAATTGAGTTTAATCTGAACGCCTAGTAACAATTAAATTAACATTGCTTTGAATGATACATTTCTAGACTCGCAATACAGTTGGAAGCGCTCCATCATCACCGAAACATCAACGTTCTACATCGAGTACACCCGGTTCAACAATTCAAATTGAATCTGGTCACATGTCACTGACGATCGCAAGCAATACGTCGAACGGTGTATTAGGTGCCAAAGGGAACACATCAAACAGCAGTAGAAACTCTATAATGTCACGTAGCATGGAGGGACCTCGAAGTTTGCCACCTCAAAGTCCAGCACGACCACATTCCAATAACAGTACATTAGATCGAAGGTAGTACTCTACATGCTTAATTTTACCGAATAAAAAACTTATTTTTTTAATTCATCCACAGAAATCGACTAGCCAAGCTTTTCATTATGAGTTCACCAGCAACCGTGGACCAAAAAGAGCTGCTACGCGGTGAATTAATGTCAGTGTGTAATGATTGTCATGGGCTTGTATTGAATATTATACGGTCCCAACGACCTACTCGATCATCGGCTCGAAATCAAGCAATTCGAAATTTAACGCTTGATTTATCACCGGTTTACAAATAGAGAAACACAAAGAGAGATAGATGTGTTTTTTCGAAATTTTAATTTGGGTTTTGTTTATTTTTTTAATTTTACCTGTTTTAGTTTTTACTAATTTACGTTTTTTAAGCAACAATATCCACATTTAAATTGCACAAATCATAAATTTTATATTTGCTTTAACATAATTATATATACGAACTACAGTTATCGTCGTCGTTTTTATCGGATCGCAAAATAATTTAGTTATGGGCACTTCTATCGTACATGAATCAATAAAATATAAGCGATCCGAATTATTCGGACATTTATTTCATGTGATAAATTTAAAGACTGAAATTGTAGTTGAAATGTTTTTCATTCATTTATCTATCCTCCCCCGTGTGTAAATTAGTCAACAAAACTAGATATAGTTGTACAGACAATATATAGTTTGTTGTCAGATGGTTATGGGAATAATGATTTTTAGACAGTAGTGCGATAGAAGTGCAAATTTACAGAAATCTGAGAATTTTTATGTTTATTTCGATTGAACCGGTCGCCGGATATTATCCAAGATATATTCAAATCTTTTCAAAATCAAAATACTCACCGTTATAATCTCAAATTAATCGAAATAAACCTAATGTGGTTAAGTAAGCTTTAAATTAATTAAAAATACGATAAATTAGAAAATTATATATTCTATTAAATAATCCTTCAATTCTGTAACCCTCTTCTCGTTCTATCAACCCCATATATCCAGCACTTTTACATATACACTTAACAAAGAAGTTACCTAAAAAAAGTTCTAATTTATAAATTTTAATTTAAAAATTAGAAAGTATAATTAATTACTAAAAAAAACAATATAAAATTAATTGACTATATATATTAATTTTCATATAGGTATATATTAGCATTATTGTGAATTTAAAATAAATACATGGTACATACATAAAAAACAAATTAATAAAATTATGTTATTTAATTGTAAATTTAAAACACAAATTGAAAATATACAGAAAAAATAAAAGAAAGTATGATATTTTAAAAATTAATATATTATAAATTAATTATTAAATATAATTAATAAATAAAATTCTGTTGAAAATAATTCAAAATAATCAATTTTTTATTTTCAAATAACTAAACAAACAGTTATATTTTCCATTTTTCCATGAACGAGGTTTAGTTACACTGCATCAAAAAATTGTCCGTACAGGGGGTCAATTCTCATTCCGTGAAAAGTTTAATGAAAAGTATTTTCAGTGAGGAATACAGATTTCCGATTTATGTTCCTTGAGAAGAAAATAAATGACGTCAAAATCTTTTCATATGAATAAAACATTCTCACCGACCATTACGGCGGTGAGAACATCATAAATATGGAAATACAATTCTATAAAAACTAAATTTATATTTCTAGCATTAACCGTGCATTGAAACTGTAATATGATTCACTTTAAACTTTAAGTAAATCTATTAAAAACTATTCCGTTTATTTAAGAAAAGCCTCCAAATAATTAATTTAGTTAAGTTTTAAAAATAATTTGGTCATTTTTATAATTTATTTTATATATTGACAGGTAATGACGAAAACTAATGGCGAATTCTTTTCGTTTTTCCAAATCAATGCAAATTTTGTGGTGAGAAACGTACATGAAACCAAAATTGATGCAGTTTTGTCTTTGTATTGGTAATATAAAACGTTTGACGTTTAAAAAATTTCGAATCGATTTTTCTAGTGTTTAGTCGAGTGCTTTTTTCAACAATTAAAATTAAACACAAAATTAAATGATTCAAAATCGAGGCACAAGAAACTGTATATAGACAAGTTTTACTAGAGATACATGTTAAACCGAAAGTGATCTGACTGAAAACGTCCGAGATAAATTCAACATGTAAACGGTGACTTGACTGAAAGCTATCTGAAAGTATTCTGAGTTCGGTCAATTTAAATTTGGTTGGTTGAGTCACTTTGTGTGTTGAGTTAAACATGTAAACTTTAATTTAGTTGAATTGACCGATTTTTTCATACTGTTAAAAAGGCAAAAGGTTTTTATACATTTTCGAAGTGGTTTTCAAATTATTTTAAATAATTTTTTAATAATTTTAATGTAATTTTAGAACAAAGTGACATTTGAACTGTCAGCTTAGATCAAATAACAAAGTCCCATATAACCAACCTTTTTCCTTAACCAACCCAAATTTTCAGTAAGATTACTTTCAGATAAAACTCAGTCAGATTACTTTCGGTTTAACATGTATCTTTAGTATTTATTTAATTCAATTAAAATAATTAAACACAACAATTAAAATGATTAAAAATCGAGACACAAAAACTCTATATATTGACAACTTTGACAAATAAAAATTAACATTTCTTATTTGTTGGTGTTAGTAAATCTCTGAAAAAATGTAAATTTCGTAAAATTGATGTATATCGAAAAAAACATTGATGTTTTTTGACGAAACGAATATGGTTTTCGATGTACATACATCAAGTTTATTTGATGTTTTTGGGTGAAACGAATTCAACATAATTAACTAAATCGACTTTATCATTTATTTAGCTAATATTTAAACCAATTGATGTATCTAGCAAATCTATATGAAACTCGATGAAATATACGTTTACATTTTAGCTTATTATGAAACCAACTTATTCATCGCTTTTTTCACGATTCTTTTTCATTTGGACATCGAGAATCGATCATTGTCGTTGTGTGAAATGTTATAAATGGGAAAAACTTGATGGAAACTGAATGGAAATATATTTTCATAAGGTTTTGTGATGGAACGAGAATTGACACCCAGCACTCGGTTAAGGAAACATTGATAAAAAAACAATTACAAATCAAACAAAAGAGTCAGTTTTTATTTTTTTAAGCTCAAATTACATTTAATAACCTGAAAATAATAATAATCATGATATAAATAAATTTTCTTTTACGTTTGATATTGTTTACTATTTAAACAGCCTAAAACAATTTGAAATAATTATCCGTTCAGACAAAGAAGTTTAGGGAATTTGGTAAAAAAATTAGGTCTAATATTTAGTGTTAAAACTAATTTATGCAATGACACTTTGCAACCTTCTTTTCATTGAGAAAGTCAACTTCCGAGTTATTTCGGGGCTATTTTTGTCCCGTTCTTCCACAATGAATATTCCTTCCCGCTAATTTGGTGTTCACGGATCTTTCGCTCCAAATAACGCCATTATCAATAGGGTTGAGTTCTGGTGGCTGGGGAAGACGAGGGACTGTCGACTTTACATTGTACAATAACCATTCCTTGATCAGCTTTGAGGAATGCTTCGGGGCATTGCCCTGTACGGAGCGAAAATCTTGCCCATCTCCCATTTTCTCAGCACTGGTTAACAAATTATCCTTCTAAATATCCAAATAATTAAACCGGTTCATTATGGTTTCAATGAAGGTCAAATATGCTAAACCCCTTCAGCTAAAAGCTCCCAAAACCATTAAACTTCCACCACCATGCTTTACTCAAGTTCAGTGTTGGGCTTCCGCCACACCATAAATCGCCTATCTGAACCAAAAACGTTAAATTTACTTTCGTCCGAGGAATAACATTTTCCCAGAACTCTTCGGGCTCACACTTATAAACATATTTGTTGCGTGCCGCGATCCACGATACTCTTGTTTATGAAAAATATTGCGTATTGTCTGAGGTTTTACCGCTACTTTTTCGCGTTGATAAACTTTCGCAGCGATCGTTGGGGTACTAAGCTTTCTATTCTGTTTTATTTCGCTCTTTATGAAGCGTATTTGAGCTTTCGTTTGCGACCACGTCCAGGAACTATCTCTACGGATTTGATTTTTTGGAAGTTCTGGATGACGTATTGAATCGAAGGTCGAGGGCGATCAGTTATTTTGGAAATTTCCGATAAACGTTTACCTTCCCTCTCCAATTTAATGATCAATTTTTTTAATTTCTATACTAACTTTGGTACGAGAATCACACATTTTTAATTAATTGGACAATATTTCCTTTCACCATGTAAAAAATATGACTAATAAACTTTTACACAAAAAAAATTTCTTAATTTAGCGTTAGTTGAAAATAGAAGTACCACAAATAATAAATTGTGAATTGCTAGGTGCTAACTATGACAAAAGTGCAAGTGTACGGACAATTATTTGACCACTCTCGTTTTAGGCTGTTTAAATAGTAAATTAATTTGTATCATGATTATTATTATTTTCAGGTTCTTAAATGTAATTTAAGTTTAAAAAAAATTAAAACTGATTTTTTTGTTTGATTTGTAATTTTTTTCTTATCGATGTTTCCTTAACCGAGTGCTGTACGGTCAATTTTTTGATACAGTGTAGGTTGGATTGAAATTAGGTTTTCGTTAAATTTCAAAGTGGCGTCAATCATTTCCATGGAAGAAAGTTTTACAGCCAGTTATATTTTAAATAAACTTAGGACTTTTGTATTGTGTCTTAATTTTTTGTCAATATTTTTTTGTTGTATTTAATTATAGTGCTAGTTTTTAGGGCAGTAATAATAAAAATCTCTAATATATTGTTAAGTTTTTGCCTTGTCAATCAAGGTTCGAATCACACGATTGTGAATAAAACAAAAGAGTTCAATTTATCATGAACGAATTTATTTATTGAACACCAAAAATTAATACAACACAATTTATTAACAACAATTCACAAAATCACTTTTTATAATTTTCGCACAATTTTACTGATCACTAATAATTTTTATATCGCACTAAAATACTTTTTAAATTACTTTTTAATTCACTTTTTAATCTTTACACTATCGCTTACCAAATACTAATAATCTAATTCGACCTCTTGTGCCTTTTATATAATCAAACCAAAACGCCTAAAAACTTCATGACCTTTCCAGTAAGAATAGTCTAGACACATTTAGAACAGTTTTATCATGCAAAATTCCATTTTAACACAATAATCTTTCGCTATTAAATAAGTTATTCTACTCTTCCCCAGGTGCCACGTAACACTACTCACCTAAGCCTGTTCGCCCCTAAAATGTCCCACCTTCGGTTTACCTACTTCCCTTTCCTTGTCCTGTAGGGTGTTGTCCATGTAGGCTGTAGTTTCGAAGACGAATTCTTTTTCCATTGTGGGACGCGGTTCCATTTCAATCGCCTTTCTGCAAATCTGCCGCCGTTGGCATGTTTGCCATAAAGAGTCCTCATCGAGTCACCCAAAACTCGCACTTCTCTTCTCACAACCAGGGCCTTCTTATCCAATATCCGTTTTACTTGATTTGTGTGTGTGTGTCCTCTGCAAGTGTTCTCCAACTGTTCTTTAAGTGGCAGCAAGGTGTTATCACTTTTCAATATTCCTCGTCCAAAATTCAACAAAAAGCATTTCACTCTCATGAAGTTCATTCCCAAGATGACTTTGTCCACAATATCTGGGACCAGAACTCCGTGTGGGAAAAGGTTTCACCGATCGTTATGTTCACGATCTTTTTCCCTTTTATCATTGCACTATCTCCATTTGCCATTCTTAAGTTTAACACATTAGCCAGCTGCACAGCTCCTTCGATCAAGTCTTCCCAGCAATCGTGTGGTTGCTCCAGTATCCAGTATAATGATAGACTTTCTCCCATTAAAGACGTCCTTGATTGTTACGCTGCTACCACCTCATGCTAGACTCGTAACAGGGATGTATGTTATGGGGCCACCAGACGGCGAAGCTAGTTTCTGTTTCTTCAAACTGACTTCTAATCTTTTCACCTTACCGACTGATGCAATTCCTCCCTCCGTGGTCAATCCATTCTCTCCCTTGGGTGCCCTTTGCGTAGAAGTTGGCAGTCCTTGCCGTCCTTGCCTACCGCTTTCGGAACTTGGTATCGTTTGCCAAATGTTCATCGTGATGGTCTGCACAGACTCAATCATTAACGCAATAGCAACGGTTTCCGCGAAGCTCGCTTTAGTTGACAATATCACCGCCTTGCGTGTCTCTGGATCTCAGATACCATCAATGAATGCTTCTCCCTGCGATATATTTCCCGCTTGTGGTCACTACCATACTTCCGATCCAGCGCCTACGTAATTTCGAAATAACTGTTACGATCTTTTTCCGGAATGGTTTGTAAAGCCTTTCCTGCGTCACCATTAAGGGACACTATTAAAGCTGCGACAAGATGTTCATCATTCAATAGTTTTGATTAGCCGCCGTCTCAAATTGAAAGATTTTGTTCCGTCGAATGTTGGTGGCTTTAACTTGATTGATTGAACGGTCTGTACCACTTGCGACGTTGTTCCACTTGCCTTGACATCAGTTAATTCTTTTATTAATTCTTTTATTAATTACCTAATATTAACTCGAGACGTTTAAATTTCTCTTCAACTTGTTGCATCTCCGTTTGAAATTAATTTTCAACCTGTTGAATCTTGATTTTTAATTTTTGTTCAACCTGTTGAATCTCAGTTTGCAACTTCTCTACTTCGTGATGTATGTTAGTATGCTGATGGAACAGCCCCAAACTTTAAATCTCCAGGTAATCGTAGATAATTTCCAAATATAGTTTTAGCTGGTGTCGTTCCGCTTGTATCGTGTATTGCTGATCGATAGGCCATCAGAAACATCGCCCGATCCCAGTTGCGTTGGTTTTTCTCCACGACCTTTGCTGGATATTAATCCAATGTGCCATTGAATTTTTCTCGAGCGTTGTTCTCGTTTTATTTATACCGAGCATTTGGCATATTTCTTGAAATACCACCGATTCAAAATTCCGCCCTTTATTGGTACGAATCTTCATCGGGACTCGAAATTTACTAATCCAGTAGTTGAGCACGGCGTCAGCTATTGTTGTTGTCTCTTGATTTGGTATGAGATACATCTCCGGCCATTTGCTGAAATAATCCATTACCATTAGCACGTATTTATTGCCGCTCTCGGTGGTGGGAAATCGTCCCGCTACATCCATTGCAATTCTTTCGAATGGTGCTTCGACGTAATATTGTTTCGTGGTTCCACGACTTTTACGTGCACGTTCCTACACTATCAGACATCGGTCACATTTTTGGCACCATTCTATCACGGGCTGTCTACATCCTGCCCAGTAGAATCGTTGACGTATCTTGGCTAGTGTTTTATTTATTCCTAGGTGGCCTCCACTTGCTCCTCCATGACTCACTCTTTCAGGATTTCCGCAATCCGGCTCTTCGGTAACACAAGCATCGGTTGCGTCACTTTGCCATCCGTGCTTTCCCGCATTCGTTTTAAATACCCATTCTCTATTCGGAGGCTATCTGTTGTATGTGGAATTTAAATTGTAAACAGATTCCACATATGGAATATGAATCTGTATATTTAGAGACCAGAAACTAAGATGACGGACGAGTGAAATGACGTCGCATCAAACAACTGAATAAAGAATTTATAACTAATATTAAACGTGTATTAATTAAAATAAAGTATTAAATATAAAGATAAAACACAGTGAACAATTATAACATGGCGCAGCCGGTAGGATGTGGTCGATGTTATTAAAAAAGTAAGATTGAAAATATGCATATAAAAAAAAAGAAAAACGCTAAGGTATATGTAGCGTGGATTTTTTTTTTAAATAAAAAAATATATAAATACATATATAAAAAATTCGATAATGGGAGAATCCAAATAAGTCGGCGAAGATGTCTATGGATGGTAATTTATCCGTAAACTAGGCGAAATTTAAAAAAGTTTGGAGATTTATTTTAAAGCGTCGACAATGAGTGAAACAGAGGAAGATGTGAAAGCTGCTGTAGCGACTCACTCACAATTCAATTCAATTATTCAATCACACAATTCAATTCAATCATAAATATTTATCACTCGTTCATCGCCACAATTCGCGCATTCATATTCACATGCATTTACACGAACGCACCTTGTGATTCCCACGTATTCCAAATGAACGCACCTGGTTCAACCACCAACGCAACATACTTCATCCCTTTAAAATATACAGCTGTCAAAAATCTCGCGCGCGGTAATCAAAATAAAACAACTACACACTTACACAGTCGTTTGCTTCTAACGCAATATACAGAGTCGGGTTTGTCTATAGTAGTGTAAAGTACGGGGTAGTATAAAGTACGGGGTTATATCGCACCCCAAATAGGGTGAATTTTTATATGTAAATTACAACACATAAACGTTTATGTATGTTTTTTATATGTAGACTACAGTGCAACAACGGTAACTGAATCTCTATTTAAAATGAAAACGTAAGTATATAATTTTATTAAAAACCCGTCGTTCAATTGTACATTATATTTTTTTAAAAGTTATCGTTAGATGGTAGCACATTCATAAACTTTAAGCTTTCAACTTTTCCTATTACTTAACTTCTCGTTAGATATAATTGCTTACAGTTTTATTATCAACCACAATGAATAAAACTCTATATAAATTTATTCAAAATTAGTTACTCAACTGTAAATTATTATTATTTTTCGGATTATTATTAGTTATCGGTACATGGTTTGTAACTTGGACTAATAATTTTTATTACTTAATCGAAATCGATAGTGTAAAGTTACAATAATATTTTATAATTTAACCTTGGCATTTAAAAAGAAAACTAGTACAATGAAACCGTAAAATGTAATCATATGCTGATTAAGAATATAAGAAAAAAATCACTTAAATGAAATTGGATAGTGCAAAGATGTAATAATATTTTATAATTAACCATGAATTTTAAATTTTATCATCAAATATTTTGGATGCGATAGTAAAAAAATATTTGAATTAAAGTGTATTTTGGATAGTTATCAACCTGATATATTATATCTGCATTTCGTGAAAAAAAAATCATTTTCTTTTAAGAAGTTATAAAAGGGTACGCATTCATTGTATGATACATTAGAATAATGTATATTGTTAAACCGTTTACAATGATGGTTGCGGGATCTTCAGGGTGAGGGAAAACTACTTTCGTTATAAATTTATTAAAACATTTAAATGATGGTAAAAAATTTAATAAAATTGTGTGGAGTAATGGAAACTCAAAAGCGATACCACAAAATATCTATGAAACAAATGAAATAGAAATTATAAAAAAAATCCCAGATACTTTTGAGAATTGCAAAGATGGAAGTATCATAATATTAGATGATCTAATGACAGAAGCGTATAATAAAAATATTTGCGAACTTTTTACCAAAGGTTCACATCATAATAATTTGTCTGTTATTTTAGTAACTCAGAATGTGTTTCGTCAGGCAAAATATTGTCGAGATATTTCTTTAAATTGTAAATATCTTGTAGTTTTAAAAAATCCACGAGACAGATCTCAGATTTGTTCTCTAGCCAGACAAATATACCCTGAAAACACAGCGGAACTTATGAGGGTATATAATGAAGCTACTTCGAGACCTCATGGTTACTTACTATTTGATTTAACACAATCAGCTAATGATTTATTTTGTTTCCGTACAGATATCTTAAAAAAAGGTTATTTCACATGCTATTGTCCAACAATTTTATTTGAAAATAAAAAAGTGTGTATAAAAAATGAAACGATTGAAGGCAAACAAACATATTCTACATGTGCTAAAAAAGTGTAACCCAAAAACGAGAAAAGCGCTACTTAAAGTCTGCACCCCTGAAGTTATAAAAACTTTATGTGAAATATCACTCAACACATTAAATGGAAACAATAGAATTTCTAAACAGTGTAAAACAAAATTAAAAAAGTATAAAAGAGAACTTCGCGACTTGGCTTGTCCAAAACTGTGTCTCTCTTCAAAGCGTAAATTTTTTTTTTTTTTTTTTTTTTAATCTATGCAATCTTTTCTAGGGCTCAAGGCACTCCCAACTCTTTCGCAGTTAATTTTACTGTCCTACTTTACGCAGTAGTAGCCAAATCGAGGACGTACGGCTATAGACCCGCTTTGTATAAACCACCTGCACATTGCATTGCTTCATGCCAACCTATAGTGCTGACATGAAAAATGGGTCGGCCCATGGATTCTGCACTCTCAACAGGAGGTCATAGTTGTGTTCCCTTTTGCATCCCGCCCCTATCGGGATTCTCCCCGGTACCTCCCGATCCAAACGCCGCAGCTTTAACCACTGCGCCGTTTGCTCGATAAAGCGTAAAATTCTTGTACAGAAAGGTGGATTCTTACCCGTTTTAATCGGCACTATTTTATCAGGGTTGATAGGCCAAATAATTAATCAGACATCATGAGTAATTTACAACGAATGATTGTTATACAACCAGAAATTTTCGAAAAAATTAAAAAAAATTTAATTGATGACAGTAAACTATCGGAATTAGATAAAAATATGAAATCAATTCTACGTAACAAGAACAAACTAACTGATTTGAATAAGTGGCATCTATATAGGCAGAACTTATTAACATATTCATCAATGAAAAGAAAAAATGCGTATAAGGAACTATTGGTTTGGTATATAGTGCGATGGGGGCACAAAATAACGAAACAAAATAAATTTTGTTTATGGTCACACAATGCACAATTTTTAATATGCGGCCACAAATTTATTTAATATAACTCACAAAATGTGGATAACGTCCACCACCACTAAGCGCGATATTTCTTTTTTATTTTTAATTCAATTTAATTTTTATTCAATTTATAATTAGTTTATAAATATATTTATAATTATTTTTAAGAAAAATATTCTTTGAAAAGGGTGAGTATGTCGCGTCAGAAGTTGTAACGAGAGTATATATGTAAAGATGTTCGAGACGATGAACCAAAAAATATAAAATGAATTTGGACGTAAAAACAACGCACTGAAATAAAAGTAAAATTCAGCTAAAAGAAATAATTTGTGATTAGTTGTGAATAACCACAAAAGATGGTGGTGAAATTGTTTTGATTGTTGTACTGAAGTGTCCAAGATATTCAGTACATAGTGATGTGTGGAATGTATTTAAGTATGAATTTCCTCCACAGAGTAAGTCCAAATCTACTCTATAGTTGTTACTACTAAGCTGTGTGAGGCTGTTCAAATACAATTATATTTTATAGTCGAAATGAGTTGGATTTCGAATAATTGTAGGGATAAACGAATTGTAATAAATTGATTGCATGAGTGAATCACTACAGAACAATTTAATTTGTGTCAACCAGCAATACGTCATGTTCATGGAGTGGAAGTTCAAACAAAAAGAATTGTTTCTAAAAACCAAGATACAAATACAGATTCACCATCAAAAGGTTCTGATAAATATACACAAGCTGATATACCTAAAGTAAAAGAGGAGTACACAGATGTTGATGAAAAACCTAAGCCAGTGTTTACACAATTAGGTGCAGAAGAAACATTTAAAAATAACAGCGATGTATTCGATGATGATGATGATGATGATAGTATTGTTTCTGATGAGTTTATTAATCCAAAAGAAATTTTGCGCGAAAGAATTTCTTCACATCCTAATATGTACAGGACATTTGAAATGAAGGACGGAGCAACAATCTCTGTTCCAACAAAAAACATATTTTTGAAAAACAAAAGGGTGTTTTTCAGGCTCCAAAACCAGGATCACTGCAAACAACTTCGGACCTACCTCAGAGGAGAAGTGATCGCCCGTTAACAGTTCAAACAATAAACCGTAGTGAACAAGAACGCTTACGAAATCAACCTTGGTCAAGAATTAAATAAAAAATTTAAAAATAAAAAGTTATATAAAGGATAAAATCGGTGTTTTTATTTATTAATTTAGTAGTTATTAATGAGAACAGTGATGGATAATTTCACACACGTAACTCTTTTAAGTAACAGTTCTTTAAAATATTACCCAAAAACTTCATTATCGAGGTTCACGGTTAAACTCCCGAACACTATAAATTTGGATTCTAATGAGAAATGGTATGTTGGTCTAACTAACGTCGCTCATACTTCTATAAGTGATGAAACAAAAATTACAATTAAATCGACATCAGAACAAATACTTATTCCTTTAGACATAGAATTAATAATATTTTTAAATGCAACTACCCCTAAATTTTATCAAAAAATCGAAGAACCTAATGATCGATATAACTCATCAGCTGAATTAGTTAAATACAATTATAACAATATATTGATGTGAATACAAATATCAACCCAATTCCATTTTACATGTGTTTTTATTGTAATATAATCAAACCGAGAACTATCGGAGATGCATCTGTACCATATTGGTATATGCATCCTCTAGGAACAGACGCTAATAGTATCAAATAGATAATGTTCAATATTGTCCCATTGAAAAGTATAATATATCAGAGATCAGTATTTTAATAACTGATGAAACTGGAGAACAAATCAATTTTAAAGATGGCCTGTTTATGACCTACATAGTTTCGTAAAGGCATGTAAGAGGTATCTTACAGATTACATTAATTACTAATGGATAACTATTACACGGTGGTGGCTATAACAATGAAGATTTTGGTCCATTGTTACGATCTCAAAGAGTATATCAAAAGGGAAGAGGATTAGGAGGATTTTCCTCAGGAATTAAACCGAAGGATACGTTGGGACAGACTCGACCTAGTTACCGACACCAGTGCGATCGATTGTTAGTAAACTATTAGTACAATATATAGTAAATAGGTTAGCACAAAACAGCACAATCTAACTACATTATTAGATGATCATTTCTCTGGGATCCAGGGCCAGATACTCAGGACTCCCTTAATCTAAATCAGGACTTAACAAATTATTAAATTATTAGTGTTGTAATTTCCCTCCTTTCCGCCTTACATTAATTTACCTAATAAAATATTTAAGAAAAATTAAAATTACTAAGCTATGATTACAATGACAGCACTTATTTCCTTTTCATGATCTTTCAATATCTAATTAATTTATTAATACGTACTGCAACAAGAATTAAAATAAATTTTCAAACCCATTTAAACATAAAATTTTACTTAAAACTGCGATCATAAATTTCTACCGATCAGGAAAAGAAAATAAATACTTAAAATTCAATAATTTTATAAAATTTACAAAAATACTTTAAAATGATAATGTTACAGTAACACAACAACCTCGCTTCATTATAATTCAGATCGGTACAATAAGTAAATCAAAAATCAACAAATAAAATTAATATACAACTTCCCAGGCAACTCTGAAAACCAACCCAAATTAATAAATAAATCACCAAACTAAAATTTAATTCTGAAATTCAGGATTAATTAATACCCATATTAATGATTGATTCTGAAACTATGTTATCTCCTGAAAAATTGAATTATTTATTACCAAATTAAAGAAGAGAAACCTTTAAATATTCTTTAAACTAAATTAAATAATATATCTTAATGAGCAAAACACAATATATTACATACGAGTATTACAAAAAATTAATATTTTATGAAATTGCATGTAAACTTTTCTACTTCTGAGCTAAAAATTCTAAAAGATTGATTAAAAATTTTTAAATTGCTAAGTTATAATTTAAATTTACAACACATTTTTCATTAGTTACCTTTACTAGACACCAACTACCAACTAGATTTAAAATAAAAGTTGAAAATATATATTTAACCATACTATTAAGTTTAAACTACTCTGCAGTTTCCTACAGATCTTGAAAAAGGAAATTAATAATTTTGAGATTAATATTTATTTATAAAAGTATATAATATAATTCAAACATTAATCATGATACTACGCAAAACAGTCTAGAATATCAATAACTTAGTTAAGTACTTCATGTACCCATATATGATATTTACTAATAAAACTCAAATAAACATAATGCACTAATACTACGCCTTAACGTACTTTTTTATATCTTAAGTGTTTGTACTGTTTGGCTTGTATAAACATTTTTGTTGGTTTTGCAGATGTTTATTTTGGCATCACTAAATTTATATGTGTTAGTTAACTAAGTATAAAGGTGTTGGTGTAGAAACAAGAAAAAAAAATTCAAATTTAAGTTGAATTGTTAGTGTAACTAATACAGCCAAATCTAGTGGAATCAATAAATGTATTTGTCTGTAAAAGAGAGTTTCATGACTTTTATTATAGAAGATTTTGATTTGATGTACAAAAATGTTTATACAAGCCGTCTCGTTCGCTCCTTACACAGATCCTATCAAAAAAAATGTACACTAAATTTATTTATGTATTGGTATTTATATATCGTAAAATACTTTAGTTTCGATGAATTTATCACCTATACTTTCTGATTTATTTTATGCGCATCACTAATACTATACCTTAACGTACTTTTTTATATCTTAAGTGTTTGTACTGTTTGGCTTGTACAAACATTTTTGTTGGTTTTGATTGTACCCAAAATCAAACATAAGAATACAAATAAGTATGCGTAAAAATAAAATATAATATAAAATTTACTACGCCGTATTTCTATTTAAGTTAAAATCTATTTCAATGCTATCGAATTATAAGACTTTAGTAATTAAAAATTGAAATTTGGTTTTATGTACAATACAATCCCACAAAATACCAAATCATGCACTTTTCATTTTTCTACCTACAAAAATAAAAACATTGCCTGACAAATGCATCCCGGT
Organism: Tipula vernalis; assembly: GCA_958295665.1. Taxonomy (NCBI): domain Eukaryota; kingdom Metazoa; phylum Arthropoda; class Insecta; order Diptera; family Tipulidae; genus Tipula; species Tipula vernalis. The sequence continues at coordinate 242,174,060 of OY282558.1, read as the reverse complement.
GGATTGCATTTTCCAAAATTACACTTTAATTATTTTCATTACACTTTGATTATTATTACACTAAACTTGAATTTAATTAGAATTAAATTTAAAATTAAAATGTATATACATATGTATATAAAGTATATACATGTCAGTACATAAGAAACAAAAATAAAAAGAAAAGAAAATTAAATTAAATTAAATTTTTGAAGAGGATAGAAACAACACGTCTATCCTCTTCGAGGAACTCTCGCCAACCACTTTAGTAATTTTTTGTTGAATGTTAATTAATTCATGTAATTTCTAATATGCTACCGGTGATTAGACCATTTTAAGTGTGTTTCTATTAACTCGACAAGTATATTAGTATTTACGAACAGTAATTCAACGAAACCGACTAATAGACAGAATTCTATTTATTTAATTATATAGATTTTTCGAGATAAAATTAGGAGCAGCGTTAACTAAAAATAGTGGAATTGTAGAAGTACATGGAAAATTGTATGCTGACATTCTCAATCAACCTTTGTTATTATTAAACAATGTAGATTTACGAATTTCGTTAGCATTGAATAAACCAGAATTTTATTTACTCGGTGTTGATACAGATACTTCGATTGTAAAAACTACAGAAGCCACACTTTACTTGAGACATGCTCATATAAATCCAAATATTTTAATTGCTCATCACAAAATTCTTGAAAATACAACAGCAAAATACCACTATAAGCGTAACGAAATTAAATCATTTACAATTCCTGCTGGAGGAAACTCAATTTCACTGGATAATATTGTGCTAGGACAGCTCCCAACAAATCTAATATTTACAATGCGCCACGTGAATACTTAATTGTCCTATGCGCCATTTGGTGAAAGGTTCAAAAATCGATTTTTAAAGTTTGATTCAAATTCTGTTTATATTGGGTGTACAATTTTTAGTTTTTTTTTGTTTTATAAGTAGGTTGATTATTTCTGTGTTCAAAACTATTTAATAAATCACGTTAGGCTTAACTATTAAAGAAAAAAATTAATAATTATAAAAATTTACCAATTTGGATATAGGACACATCCCATATATTTGTAAAACACAATTTTTTTTTCATCTTTTTTCTTTGGGATATAGGACACAAAATACGATACTGAAATAATTTCAAAATAATTATAATTAAAAACGAAATTACGGATTCAAAAATATATATTTCATTTATGTATTATAAAAACTAGAAATATATTATATTTAATATAATATGTATATAAAAAAATCACAAAAATAAATAATAACAAAAAAATATACATTATTGCAAGACGTCTATGGTAACAAAATCAGTCTTAAAAAAGGTTTGCTGCTATTCTAGCTTACGGAAATTTAAAAATTGCTTTGTAAAAGCTTACGTCTTCAATTATTGGTATAAACGGAATCATCGATTGAATATCATTAATTTTTTCTTTTGAAATATTTTCAGGCACATTAAGAATTGACACAGTGGGTAACCTTTTCAAATGTTCACTTTTTGTTCTGCGATTGCCTTGAACCATCAGTGGAATTGATAAGTATTCCTCATTTTCGTTATAATTTGTTTTTATTTTAACAACATAATTTATTTGTTTTTCGTAACAAAGTTCAGTCGCCAATTTGAATTTTACGCTTGAAAAATTAAGCCCAAGGCTTGCTTTGTTGTACATAGTTAAAAAAATCGGTAGATTTCATTTGCATTAATTTTAACTTTACTTTATCATAATTCATTGCTGTTAAATGTCTTAAGAGATACACAGGGCTATAATAATCTATGTGTTTCAAATGCCGTTCTATTACGCTGTGTACTGCATCTACTTCTTGCACTCGCGAATGCCCCGGAACCGAATATCGCTGAATAATTCTGATTATTTGATCGTTGGCTTCATAAAATTTAAGTAAGGCAAAAGATGTAATTCGGTTGCGATTTTGTGGAACACACGAATCCGACCACAAAATAATTGAAGTAACTGTGGAATTATCCTTTAGTACCGCGTTTAAAATTTTAATTAATGCACTGGCAATATCGTTGCCAGTCCTACCACTTTGGCTTTCATACCATATTGAACAATAAGTAGTACTGTTGACATGGCAATAACCAGTTAGATTGTATAAATTAAGTTTTCTTTTGTAGAAAAAGTTTGATGCATTCCCTTTTGGTAACGAAAATACATTTTCCAAATCATAGCATACGAGTGCCACAGTTTGATCTTGCTGCACCATTTCCTTATCTCGCTTTTTTTGTTCTTTAGCACTTTGATTTAATGCTTTGTGTATCTCGTGGGCATCGGTCTCTTTGCTGCTCGGTCCTGCTAAGCTTTCATATTTGCAGCATGTATCACATTTGTCTTTTTTTGGAATATAAAACGACAGATTATATTCCGTGTTGAAAATTTTTCTGTATATATGGTATTTTGGTTCAATCAGTCCTGTTTCTTGTGTGTATAATTTATACATTTTCTGAATCGATAGCCCAGCCTCTAAGTATTGCCTTTTAGTATTAGCTCTTATGTAGTGAGAATCGATACATGGAAAAGATTCTGTGTCGTCTTACTTTTTTAAGAAGGTCTTCGTTAATCGTTTTCTTTACATGTTTTCCTTTTTTGCTTGGTTTTGGTATGCCAGTATCCGCATCAAAATTATTCTTAAAAAAATAGTAGACGCTTCTCTGTGATACAGACAATGTGGCCAAAAAAAATGAATGACAGACTCTCAGTAGTTGTTTGCCTTGTGGTAAAAAATAATAAAAAATGTGGTGTTTTCTTGAATTTTCTGCTGTTGTACGCTTCCTTTTAGCATTAGCTCTGGTAACAAACTTAGCGTAAAAGGTTTTTTTTCCAAATCATTTAATACCCAGAAATTGGAGTGGATTTGTTTTCTACACGACTCAGTAAAAAATGATGTACAGCTATGCTGACAAGATTTGTCACATTTTGCCGGTAGAACTGCTTTTGCGGGTATAGTTTTACCACTTGTACTTATATACTCTTTCCCCGATTGTCGTTTCCGCGATAAAATCTCGTGTTTCCAATTTCCTTTATTTAATTTGCGTTTTCGAGATGGTGTACCTTTCTCTTTTACGTTCCTTGGTTGAAATAATTTAACTTGATTTTGATTATCATGCGCCACTTTATTTGTTTCAGGCTCGGATAAATCAAATGCCTCGTCTTCAGGAACGAAATTGGGATCAACAATAGAATCATCATCGTAAATACTTAAACCGGAGCTAGAGGTACTTTCACCATCAGTACTGTCGTCGGTTGAGTCCAAGGCATTAGCCAGTAATCTATTAAAAATGTTATTTTATATAACCTAATAAACAAAAATTAGAAAAACCTTATATATTTACCTTTCAAGACTGGAATTTATAGAACGAGGTGGCGAGGATAATTCTTCCCGCGCTTTGTTGCTAAAACATGATTAAAAGTTATTAATATGTATTTGAAAAATACAGCTAAATGTTTTACCTCAAAACATCAGCCGCTTCCATTTTTCACCGACGTTAGTCGAGTAATTAGTGTAACTATTTTTTTTAAAAACGTTTTTACTGTTAAAGTGTTAATTCTTATAAATGTTATAGGAGAAAGAGAATGAGAATAAAATGTAACGTAATTATGCGATGTTTCCTCGTCGAGTGATTTTAGAAGACTGATGTTTTTTAACACAATGATCGACTCTTTTATATACTTTTGTACCAATAACGTATTTTTCCATTTGATATAGGACATAAATAAAATTTAAAAAAAAGTCTAAATTACAATTGTTTAGTAAATTGTCCTATATCCATCGTTTTTTTGGATTTTGGACACTTAAATACTCTTCATAGTTCAATTCATACTGTTGAATTTTATGTTCTATATCAGTGTTTATTGGATATAGGACACTTAAGTATAAAATAAGTTTATTATGTTAATGTTATATAAATATGTCCTATTTCATAGAAAATCATTCTGTTGGACAAATAAGAATAAAACATTAATCGAAAAAACACTTTTTTATGGTTTATTGGACAAAATCAAAGTGAGCTATCTTGAAAACTATAAGAGATAGGCCAAATCTGATTAGAGATTCTGAAAGAGCGCAGTCGAAAACATATTAGTACATCAAAACATCATTTTCGGAAAAAGTGGTTTATAGGACACATTAATATTCACGTGGCGGGTAGATAATGATGCGTATTCTGAAAAAATATCTAAGAATCCATATAATTTAAAAAATAATAAAATAACATCGTTCGCAATTTATACGAATGGGGTTCAAGTTCCTAGTGCACCGATAGAAATGAATTTCGCAGACGGGGCCAGTTACGCTAGAGCGTATTCGACCATTTTTACTTCAAGTGAAATTTTACACACACCTCAGGGAAATTTGATTACCAAAGAAATGTTTAAGAATGGTTATTTCCTATTAGCTTTTGATTTCACTTCAGACATGTCAAGTACTTTATCATGTAAATCTCTAATGAATCAAGGAAGCTTAAGACTAGAGGCAAGATTTGAGGAAGCTCTTAACTCAACTAAAACATGTTTAGTGTACTTGGAATATGATACTACTCTAGAAATCGATAAAAATCGTAATATTATAACGAACTATTAATAATATAAATAGCTCTCAATTCTAAAATAAAGAGTTAGTTTGTAATAATACTGTACACAATGATTGCCAATACAATGACTACTTTAGACATTCAAAAAGCATTGAAATCACATAAATTTACTAAGAAGTATTTTCAAGGTGTTTTTGTAATCAACACTATCCCAAAGGGGGTTAAATCAAAACCAGCTTTATATGTTATTAATACGGATAAATCAAATCAACCAGGGCAAGATTGGTTAGCTGTTTATTTTCCATCAAATGGATGTGGAGAATTTTTTGATTCTTATGGAAGATCAGTAACGAAATATCCTGAGATTAAGAGGTTTCTAAAATGTAACAGTAAATGTATTATATACAATAATAAACAATTACAAAGTTTATTCATTGGAGTTTGCGGTCAATATTGTTGTATATTTTTGTTAAATAGATGTAAACGTAATTCAATGGAAAAATTTATAAAATTATTTAATATTAAAAACCAGATTGAAAATGATGAGAAGAACCAAGAGATGATATGATTTGTATGTGTGAAAGAGATAGTGCAACTCTTGAAGAGTATAAATACGAAAGTTTTTTTTATCAAAAACTAGTTTACATTTACCTTTAAACACAAATAATATGCTTAAAGTAAAAAGCGTTAATAATTTAATTCAAAAATAGATGGCGACCATACCTAATTTATTGTTGTCTCATACGAGTACATATTTTTTAAATGATCAACATACATGTTATCTCAACATTGGTTATGATGTTAACACTTTTAAAACTACTATAATCTTATTCAAAAATACAATGTTTCATACACTAAATGCTGAAATGTGGACGACTACAATTTTCAATAATTTACAAACAATAAAAAACCACTTCCGTTGTGAAAATAACATTTCCTTTGCTGAATTACCAAAAACGAATGGAAATTGTGATGTAAAACTAACCAGTAGAAATAATGAAAGACGCATTCTATTTACGAGAGGTGGGAAGAAAATCGTTTTAAATTCCAAAGAATGGGAACGCTGCTCATCTTTATCATCATTTTTGCAATCGATTATTTACTGGAGCGAAGCAGAATGGACTGATGTCGCTTATTATTACTTTTTATATTTAGCAAAATGTGTCGATCGGAAAACACATTATCTACAAACACAGGATTTTTTTATACCATCAGTAACAGGGTATAACTATTTTAATTATTCAAGATTGTTCAATGAAATACCAGTTTAATGTAAGCAAAAAATAAAAAATGATCTGTGTATTCGTACAAACAAAAATAAATGAATAAAAACAATTTATAATTTTTGAAATCTATTTTTTATTTCTTAAATATTATTTATACAATGAATTACATCCTCTTGAATAGATATTTTAGGTCGCGGTGCGAGGTGGCTTATCGCCCACATGGCCCTTCAATCAATCAATAATCCTCTTGAATCCATTTGTTTCGGATGATATCAATAAACTCTTCACCCTTGATGTTTCTAACGTGTTGACATGTGGGAAACCAAAATGCGTGTTCTGCCCATATTTCATAGGTGATATTCCAATCTTCAAGAACTCCTTTGCAGCTGAAACACTTGACGCAGTCGTCTACACCTGTGTAATAAAATCCAGCTCGAGATAGTTGTAATGGATCAATGAGCCATTTGTTCCATAACTTCTTGAATGATTTTAATCGATTCTGTATCTTATTCATACCACCTTTTAAGCCATATAAAACCACATGTATCTCCATTTTCCTCTCGATGTACTGAATCCATTTCGGTAAGGTTTTCTTTTTCACACTTGATTCATGTAATATTCAAGTCTATACTGCGTCTATATAACCTCTTGAATAGTTTTAAATGATGCCTTCAGAGAGGCCACGTGATGCACACATGCATGTTTGCTTGTCGGTTAATTGTTTTTAAGAAAGCAAATTTAATATGTATGATTAAACATGATTAAACATGTTTCTTTATTGTCTCTATTTTTGCTGATGTGGTTGTTGAAATCATCGAACGTAACGTGACACGAGGACACTTGTTTCTAAGGAAGCAAATTTAATCTGTATGATTAAACATGATTAAACATGTTTATGGCCTCTATTTTGCTGATGTGGTTGTTGAAATCATCGAATGTTACTTAATACAACGCGCGTGTTTAAAAGTCACATTAAACCATAATTAGTATAAATTATAGTGAGTTTCTTTGAAAATCATCAGTCTGAGAGTAAGCATAAGAATGTTAACAATCAACCAACTATGGATATTCGAAAACAACTTATAGAAAAACTCAATAACGTGAAAAGGTTTGCAGAGAAAACGATAATAAAATTTGAAGATCTGGAGGTGGCTAGAAACTATGTGGTGCAAGAAGTAAAATCAGTCAACACTAGATACGGGGTGAAAATCCTAATCGGATGAGAACATTATATTTATGCCGGAGCGATTCAATGTTTTTAATGATCAGGAAGTTCAAAATTTAAACAATTTATGTAAAGAACACTTAATTATGGTAAAATCAGATAGATATAATGTGCATTTTGTATAAATAAATAAATAAAACAATATTATATCGATTTTGTGTTTTTTTATTGTCGGCAAACTTTTTTGTTTGATGCTGAAATATATTTTTTTGTATAACCTTAATAATTTAACCACATATTATATTTGCTGCTTATTTCTAACTTCTGATGCTACTCTTTGTTGCTAAACTATTTTCTTTGACGCTGAAAACTATTTGTTTGTATTTTCATGGTTTTATTCCAAAATAATATATTTGTTGCCAATTTATTCATTTTGATACCAATGTTTGTCGTCACAGTATTTAATTATGTCCTTCAAAAATATTTGTTTGTTTTCTCATATCTTGTCCCATAATAATAGACGACCATTTTGTAGTTTCATGGGGGGAGGGGGGAGGCAGGACAACACACGCTACTAAACATTTTTTATTGGTTAATTATGATTGTTTTTGTGTTTATGTTTGTGAAAATTTAAATAAAATTTTTAAAATTTGTCAATGTTTGGTTTTTGTTTGAAAATTCGAGAAACAACCACTTGTTCAGCAAAAGTAGGCCTTACCCACATTTTCCAAGATTGTTTTCAGTGAACTTGAATTTGGTTTTTGTTTCATGTTTCCAGCTAGTGCGGTTCAGGTGGTATTCACATTTGAAAATTTCGTTAGAAATCATGTTGTGGGATAAGTGAAAAAACTCAGCCACATGATTAAACAAAATTGGTATGGTAATATTTTCTAAGATTGCCACGAATTACCTAGAATTTGGTTTTTGTTTCATTTGTTTCATGAAGGGGCCTTTAACAACGTCCTTCCAGGGGCTATAACTCGGGCACTTTCGAAATTCGAAATTTGCAAGCAGAGGTACGCCGTAGGGTGGCGAACTGGCCCCCTTGTTTTGGAACTTGGTCACTTCACGCTGCTGTAGCAACCAAACGGCGCATGACAGCGCGCTCATTTTTGAAAAGCGTCAGTCAGTTATGTTGTTTACAAGCCTACGGAAGCATATCGTTTTACGTCGCAGTTAAAAAAAGTTATCGAAGTAGAATTCAAACGCAACATGTTATTACTTTGTATTTGGCTGGAAAATCGCAACCAGCCATTGTTAATGAGCTACAATATTTACATGTGAACAAAATGTTTGTGTATCGGACCATCACACGTTACAATGAAACTGGTAGCATCAAAAAGCATCACCAGAAATGGTTCGAAAGGTGAAGGCCAGAATTCAACGTAATCCACGACAAAGCGCAGTCCAATTGGCGAAAAAACTCTCAATCAATTTTAAACGATGCTTTGTTACTTTGGGCCTGTAAACAATCCAGTAGAAACCTTTCGACATTTCAGAAAGATTCGGCACCATCCCATAAAGCCCGTGAAACTCAACGTTTTTTACAAGAAAAAGTTCCCAGCTTCATTCCCCGGATATACTCCCCGGATTTAAACAAAATGGATTTTCCATATGGTCCATCCTGCAGGTCAAAGTATTAACTAAAAAATATGAGACGGTCGACGCCTTAAAAATTGCTCTTCGCCGAGAATTGGGCAAAATAACATCAGACCACATTCGTGCAGCGTGTGAAGCCTTCTCGGGCAGACTCGATGCTATTATCCGCGCTAAAGGTGGCTACATCGAACAATAACATATTTTTTGTTAAATTTGAAATGTTTTTACAATATAGTAAGTTTTGAAATAAAAAAAATTGAAATTGAGAAATTTACAGCATTTTTAATTGGTAACACTTCGTGTGTCCATCCCTGTAAATGACCTGTTGCTAAAGCTGGAGGCTAGTGGCTTCAAGGTGGTTGCCTATGCGGATGATATTGAATTGTTGTCCGTGGCAAATATTCCGGCATCCTTAGTGACCTTATAAAAAGTGCCCTGAGCATTCTTTCATTATGGGCCAATTGCTTTGTGTTCTCTTCTCTAGGAAATATAAACTTTTTCATGTCGATCCACCCACTTTAAATGGGTTCAGCTTGACTTTTACAGATGAAGCGAAGCTTCTGGGTTTCGTTTTGGGTAGCGCTATGTAACGGACCATTCTATGTAACTGCACGTTTTTTTTTTTTTTTATGATGGATAAACTCAACGGCTTGGGGGGGTCTTTGTCACATAGGTTTATTTTGGTGGTACAAAACTATACGTGCAAAAAGAAGAAAGAACAATCACTAGAGAAAGCAAAATAGGGTCAACCTCCAAAAACATCATCACCAATAAAAAAAGTTTCAATTCATCATTATTACAAATACAACTTTAATAATGAAAAATATTCGTTTAACATAATAATCACAAAAAAAAAATCTTTGTAATAGATCATAAATCCATAAAATTATTAAAATTATTATTTACGAATTTTCCATTAGAAAACAAAAAAAAAGTTATGATTTAGGTCCGCAAAAATTAAAAAATCAAAAAAAACTCACCACCACCGTTTCGAAAGAGTACTCCTTGCTCCGTTTGTCCGCTGCTGAAAATACCTACAAAACAACACCTTATTCGCACTATAATTTTTTTTTCTTATGGAAACTTCACTATTTAACAATTTTCCCTTTTTTTTTTTTTTAAATTTCCAACCACTTAACTAAACTTTCTTAAACAAATACGTACTATATACCGACATAGTATACTTAAATATGTACATTTACACTTAGGTAAACCATACAATATACTTAATTTACACCCGGTCAAAATAACCGAAAAAACAAAAATCTGAACTTAATTCAATTTAGATAACTTTACATAATTACAATTATAAGCACTAATCTTAATTAGGATTAAACTTTGATTTAAGCTAGCAAAAAAAAACTGGCACTTTTTCACTAAAATTTGGCTTGAAATATGGGGACACTTGTGTATAGCTCTCGGTTTGGTTAACACCCTGTAAATCCGATCTTGTATGTAGCTGATAATCACACACCACACCATGTATGTTGAGGTATTTATTTTTAACCCAGCTCAGGTATTTGTGTGATTGAGAGCCTGATCCCGTCGTCCCCTCACGGGTTTACTTTGAAATATGACCCAGGTATCTACATTTATATAAATAACATATAGCCCCTTAGTTAATATGTTTATAAATATTTCCACAAAACATAGCTATCAATACGAAAAATAAGCTTACCAAATATTTTTGTAACCAATATAGATCCAATTTTTCTATCAGGTAAAACAAATTAATGCTTCCAGATGGTTCTTCTATTTAACTATCCGTTAAAATTTGAAGAATTATGCTCGGAAATCTCTTCGATGTTATCGGTTTGATAATTAAAAATATAATAAACATTTTTGGTATAGATATTGTACATAAAATAATGGTACATACTATTCCCCTATATTGGTAAATAATCGATCCAGTTCTATCCCTACTTAAATTACGCATATAAAATATATAAGCCGCGGACTTGATGTTGTATCGTACGATTTTAATTACTACAGGTAAGTGACTCATCGATCTATCCGTATTCCGTATGTATATAATATTAAATATTTTGTACATAAAGCAACTACGTTTAGTGTATCTATTTACTAATAAATTAATAAATCATAAACGATTTTTTTTTTTTTTTTTTAAATCACAAAATTTAAGGTCATTGACCGATCTTGGATACAGCATATAAAACGATAAACATTTAAAAATATTTGTGGTGGTTGTTGTTGCTATTTTGTTTGTTTATATCGTTGTACATTGTACATCGTTACGCAAATCGTCTAAAACAATTTCCTCGATTAATACAGCCGTAACAGGACAGGTTCTAAAGTTCACTTGAAAAGTAGAATCTGTTAGAAGCTGAAAACAACTGGCTGGTATATGGGTACAAAAAAAATAACAAATATAAAAATTTAAATTCAAGTAAACTGCACTAAACTATACTGAACTATACATAGGTTTTACGTCAAGTTTGAATATCTTTCCCGTGGAATACTCCCAGTATTTGGCCATTTGTGTCTTCTATCTTATAGTTCACATTACCGATCTTTTCTTTAATTTTACCTTTCACAAATTGAGGATCAAATTTTGCACAAAACTTCTTAACTGCATCGCTTTGTGGATGAGTTCTGATGTACACTGTTTGGTCAACATCGAATGATTTATTCTTAGATCTTAAATTGTATCTGTTACAGCTCTTATTATACGCATTTTCTATATCCCTTTTAACTTGGTCGTGGATTAGTGAGAGTCTTGCCGGCAATGGTAATATTATTTCACCCTCGGATATTTCCCCAAGATCTTTTAATATCTGATAATCTGATCCATGATTTATCCTATGGTACCCGAACAATAGGAAGTGTGGCGAATTTTTTACTGTTTCGTGCACTCCGTTTCTCAACGCCGATGCTATCTCGTGCAAGTATTTGTCCCAATGCGTATGTTTATCGCGGATGTACGACCTTATTGCGGCCAATATTGATCTATTAACCCTTTCCGACAAATTGGACTGTGGTGAATACACTGCGGTTTTCGAGTCCACGACACCATACTCTTGTAACAGCTGTTTATATTCGGAGCTCTTAAACTGCGGACCATTATCAGAATGTATTGTTTGCGGTACCCCAAAAACACAAAAAATATCATTCTTCAGGAAGCTTACTGTACCTCTGCTCAGTGATTTTAGAACTACGAATTTGGTGAAATGATCTAACACAATCAGAATCATTGTATTCCCTTGACTTGAACGCGGGTAGGGCCCCAATAAATCCACATACACTCTTTGCCATGGTCTGTCGATCTGAAACATTTTGCCTAGCGGTGGTTTCATCGTATGGTTAGGAGCTTTTGTAGTCTTACATATTTCACATCGCGCTACATAATCTTTTACGTGTTTTGCCATACTGGGCCAGAAATAAAACCTGCGTAGTTTTTCTAAAGTCTTCGCCACTCCTCCATGAGATGATAACGGATCATCGTGTTCCTTTTTAATAAGGTTTTCTTGCATCTTGGAAGGTACCCATAGTTTCCAAGTCGGTATATCGGTTAGCTGCTGCGTTTTTTTTTGCTCGAGTCTGATATAAATCGTCTCCTTGTCTATTCTAAAAGCGGGAAATTTCATTGGCTCTTTTTCTATTTTTGTACGAAATTCCACATATTCCTTTTCCGAAAATGCCTCAGGCTGCAAATCAATCTGCGCTGATAATTTAATAATGCTGGCTAAGTGCTCTTCTTTCGTGTCACAAAATATTCTAGAAAGCATATCTGGAACACATTCTCACTGCCTTTTTGATGTTTAATTGTAAAATTATAACCCTGGAGTTTCAAACTCCAACGTGCCAATCGTCCGTTAAGTTCCCTCTGCCCCATAAGCCATTTCAGACTCGCATGGTCGGTAATTACCGTAAATTCGTGGCCCTCTACGTAAGGTCGAAATTTGTTGACGGCTAAGATCGCCGCTAGACACTCGAGCTCCTTAACGGAGTAATTTCGCTGTGCTTTATTTAGCTTTTGTAACATAAAAGCTATAGGTCGCTCATTTTCTTCGTTGTCGTGTTGGTAAAGTACAGCACCTACACCCTCCGTGCTAGCGTCACATCGAATCCAAAACGGTTTAGCATAATCCGGGTTTACCAAAACAGGAGCAGACGTTAACAATCGTTTTAATTTTTGGAACGCTTCATCTGCTTTTTCAGTCCAAACAAATTTACCTTTTTTCAAACAATCAGTGATTGGTGCAGTTACGGTTGAAAAATTCATAATAAACCTTCGGTACCACCCTGCCATACCGAGAAGACGTCTGGTCTGCTTTACGTTCTCTGGAGCTGGTAGATTTGTCACTGCTTCAATTTTCTGCGGATCAGCCCTAAGTCCCATGTCGCCCACCAGATATCCCAAGTAGCGTATCTCCCTCATTACGAATTTACTTTTGTCGATGTTAATGGTCAGTCCCGCCGTCCGTAAGAGGTCTGCAACCAACTCTAGCAGCTCAAAGTGATCCTTCAATGTGGCGGTGATGATCAGCAAGTCGTCCAAATAAACGAATACTCTGTCGTGGAGCTCGTGTGGTATTACCTGATGCATCAACCGACACATTGACTGGGCTGCATTGCACAGCCCAAACGGCATCACTTTAAACTGGTAGAGCGGTCGCCCTGGTACAGTAAAAGCTGTTTTGTCTCGTGATGATTCCGTCAGTGGTATTTGCCAAAAGGCGTCTTTTAAGTCCAAACCAGTAATGTATTTCATTTCTGTTAGTCTACCAAGAAGTCCGTCTATTAGAGGAAGGGGATACGCGTCCTTTTCAGTGACAGTATTCAGTTTCCGTGCGTCTAAACAAAGTCTCGTCTTTCCGTTCGGTTTACGTACAATGGTTACTGGTGAGCTCCATGCACTTTTACTGATTTCGATGACTCCTAGGCTGAGCATACGGTCGATTTCTTCATACAAGACTTTTTGCACGGCTGGTGAAATTGGATAATACCGTTGCTTAATCGGTTTCACGTCTTTTTGAATTACGATCTCGTGCTCGTGTAAATTTGTTTTCCCCAGCCCCTCTTTGGTGAATGATGGAAATAGCTCAATAATGCGATTTAATTCGGCTTGATCACTTTCGTTCAATTTGTGTGCGTTATCGTCTTGTGAGTTTAAGCCATCAATTTCGTTTATCACCATTTTCGGAAAAATATTAAACTTCTCCCAGAAATCAATACCCAAATATATGAATGATTGTAGACTCGGTACTATACAAAATTTGATGTTTTTTGTTTTTCCGCCAAATGTAACCGCTAGCCAAACGTATCCCTCGATCTTGTTACTAGTTCCGTCTGCTGTTTTAATGTAGGAATTTAACCGATTATGTTTAATACCGATGTCTGACAGAAACTCTAGGGAATCTTTTCCTAAAACACTTACACTTGCACCGCTATCTAATAATGCGTGTATCGTTCTGGAGGCAATTATAATTTGAGCGTAAGGCCGTGGATCGTCTTTATAACAGTTATTATTTATAGAGGAGATGCAGCGTTTAATGAAATGACGTTTTTGTTTAAAATAATTTATTGTTCGAACATGTTTTTTATTCAGAAATTTGTGCTTAATATTTACATTTTGTTTAGGTTTATTTTGGTCTATAGAATTTATTGGAGGTGTAATTATGAATGGATCTAATCCAATTTTCGCGGATTCATCGGTTCCCGTTGACTTAACTGAGGACTCACGTTTCTTCCCGAGTGGTTTACCCTCGACACATTTACACTCGGGCGAATGTTTTCCGATGGAAATCTCAAACAGTTCGCGCAGTTTGGCTTACGAACGTCTGCTGCTCCGCATCCAAAACAAAATACGTGACTAAAATCTTTTTTACAGTCCTGGTATCTGTGTCCCATGTCCTTGCAGTTCCAGCAAACTAACAGTCCTGATTGTTCATTTGGCCCTCTCGGCCGATTATTTCTCTGCTGGATGACTTCTATGCATTGAGTATGAGGTAGTGTGTAGCTTGGCGAATGGTCGTCCACTTCGTCGGTGTACCGCAATCTGTTTGGTTGGCTCTCGTATCTTGGTGAAATATTTGTATGCTGCAGTTCATTACATAACTCATTAATCTGACGCCGACGATAAGGAGTGTCAGTAAATCGTCTTGGATCGTAACCTGTTTGGTCCCACATTCGTTCGTAACGTTGGCACAACACTCTCAGTTCCTCTACCGTCCTTATTAAATGTTGAGCGGGTAATGTTACATTTTTTAATGCTGGCACCATGTTTTGACAAAGTCGGAAAATAATCTCTCTCTCTGTTAAACGATGTTGAAGCCTAGCGTTAAGTTTCTGGATATTTAATGCAAAATCTGAGAATGATTCTTTTTGACTCTGGTGTCTGCGAAGGATTTGTTCTCGGATTTCTTCCTCATAGTCAAAACTACTAAAGTAGGACATCATTGCAGCTTTCATCCTTGGCCATGTCGCGTCTGGGTTGTCTAATTTATATATCCAGTACCAATCCTCGGCTTTTTTGGATAAAAACAGATGGAGTATTTTCGCTAATGCATTTTCCGGAAAACCATCGTCTTTCGCCATTTGCTCTATGCGATAGGTAAAGTCGTGAATATTACTGCTATCTGTTCCATCGAAAGATAGATTCCACCTTTGCTTTATTTTATAGCTGTCAATTCGCAATTGTGGCACTACTGGTCGTAAATCGTTGGGTTGTCTATATACCCGTTCTTCTAGGTTATTCCTGTTTACTGCAATATGATCTCTTAACGGTTGCTCTTGGTCGTAATTTCTAATAGTAAAATCTACTAAGTTACCCTGTTCTTTGTTTACACGATTTCTGTCAATTCTATTGAAGAAATCTGCTACAGAATTCTTCAACTCTTTTCCATCGTTGATTAGTACACGAGATTCTGCATCGAGACTATTACCTTGGCTTCTAGAATGATCCGTCTGACTTTTATTTTCAGGAATAATTCTTGGACTAGAAGTCATGTTTGTTGCAATCGGGGGTGTTTTGGCTTGTGCTCCTTGCGCCAAGTTTGTGTTTTGGTCTTGCCATAATTTCCACAGCCAATTAAATGTTCTGCGCATATTGCTATATACATTGGCTAGATTGGGAATATCGCCGAAAGTATTTATTAATCTTTTGGTACGATTCTTGTAGTGGAAAATTTTGGCCAAAGCTAACACCACAAATTCAATGGACGGAGTTACACCTTGCTCCTTAGTAGCCTGTGAAAGCTCTTCATATTTAGCGATACATAACCGAATTTCTAGCTCTGGATTAACCTTAACATGTGAATGGTGAGGCATTAATTTTGCATCCAGACTTTCGGCTTTTAAGGAGTTCAATAAAATATCACTAGAATCGGTAGCTTGCAGTGACAATCCCCGAACAGTAAATTCAACTTCTTTTTCTAGTTGGGTTAATTTACTTAAATAGACAATTGGATCCATTGCGAATAATATATGTATTGAAATAAAATTAAAGTGAAATAAAAAAAAATACCCCGGTGAAATGGGAAAAATTTGTAAATAAAAAACTACAAATTTCCAAATAAGTAAATCTAAAATATGTACTTATTCAGTTATGCTATTCGTACTAATAATACCTAATATCTATAACAATTATGATTTAGAGATAACGATTCACAAATCAAATTCAATAGTTCCTAAATTAGACCAAATCCCAAATAGGTAGTTGTTCAACGAAAGATAATAAAGAAAAATTCAAATCTATTCGAATTTGACTACAACTATTCCAACAAAAATAATTTATAAACTAATATTATCACCAAAAAAAAAATAATCCAAATAAGTATAGTGCAACGATAATTATTATAAATTTATCAAACTTGAATTAAACAATTAAATTTGAAATTAATTATTATAAAAAAAAAATTAATAAGAAAATTATTTATATAAGTATAAACTTGGTGATGATGAGTTTGTACGGATGACCACCAAATGCTTCTGAAGTTGTCGTGTGATTCATAGTAACAAAATTAATAATAATAAGATAAGGGTTAGCATTGGCTAGGTTGTCCTAATGAGCATCCCCATGAGACATCGTACGGGTGTACTGCAGATTCAACCTTCGCAATATCTCAAGGCGACATCAATCATTGTTCACCCAACCACATGCTCAAGCAAGGAAAATAAATTGAAATTAAAAATGTAGGATATTAAAGTTTTCCTGTGTAGAAGTCATTAGTGAGTGATTGAAAGGAATTCATGAAATCATCATGTGTCACTTTCAATTACCCACAATGCTTATCAATACACAAACTTTAAAAGTTAAAAATGGGATAACTGAAAAAAAGTAAAAAACACTAACCACCCGCTATCGCAAAAAAGTCAAAAAAAAACTATTAAAGGAGGAAACAATAAGAATAATAATGAGAAAAATAACACTAAGTAAGCGGTTCTTGGGGTTAGGTTTGTTAAACAGAGAAACTGTTTGGATGACTTCTTAGGACCACCTTTAAAAATTATTACAACTCACAAAACTGTTACTATAAAAAAAACTCAACCATGCGGTTTACTTAACCGTCGGATCTTTAAACATTCGTTATAGATGACCCTCAGGTCCCTGTTTCGGCGCCATTTTTGTAACGGACCATTCTATGTGACTGCACGTTTTTTTTTTTTTTTTATGATGGATAAACTCAACGGCTTGGGGGGGTCTTTGTCACATAGGTTTATTTTGGTGGTATACAAAACTATACGTGCTAAAAGAAGAAAGAACAATCACTAGAGAAAGCAAAATAGGGTCAACCTCCAAAAACATCATCACCAATAAAAAAAGTTTCAATTCATCATTATTACAAATACAACTTTAATAATGAAAAATATTCGTTTAACATAATAATCACAAAAAAAAATCTTTGTAATAGATCATAAATCCATAAAATTATTAAAATTATTATTTACGAATTTTCCATTAGAAAACAAAAAAAAAAGTTATGATTTAGGTCCGCAAAAATTAAAAAATCAAAAAAAACTCACCAGACAACCGTTTCGAAAGAGTACTCCTTGCTCCGTTTGTCCGCTGCTGAAAATACCTACAAAACAACACCTTATTCGCACTATAATTTTTTTTTCTTATGGAAACTTCACTATTTAACAATTTTCCCTTTTTTTTTTTTTTAAATTTCCAACCACTTAACTAAACTTTCTTAAACAAATACGTACTATATACCGACATAGTATACTTAAATATGTACATTTACACTTAGGTAAACCATACAATATACTTAATTTACACCCGGTCAAAATAACCGAAAAAACAAAAATCTGAACTTAATTCAATTTAGATAACTTTACATAATTACAATTATAAGCACTAATCTTAATTAGGATTAAACTTTGATTTAAGCTAGCAAAAAAAAACTGGCACTTTTTCACTAAAATTTGGCTTGAAATATGGGGACACTTGTGTATAGCTCTCGGTTTGGTTAACACCCTGTAAATCCGATCTTGTATGTAGCTGATAATCACACACCACACCATGTATGTTGAGGTATTTATTTTTAACCCAGCTCAGGTATTTGTGTGATTGAGAGCCTGATCCCGTCGCCCCCTCACGGGTTTACTTTGAAATATGACCCAGGTATCTACATTTATATAAATAACATATAGCCCCTTAGTTAATATGTTTATAAATATTTCCACAAAACATAGCTATCAATACGAAAAATAAGCTTACCAAATATTTTTGTAACCAATATAGATCCAATTTTTCTATCAGGTAAAACAAATTAATGCTTCCAGATGGTTCTTCTATTTAACTCTCCGTTAAAATTTGAAGAATTATGCTCGGAAATCTCTTCGATGTTATCGGTTTGATAATTAAAAATATAATAAACATTTTTGGTATAGATATTGTACATAAAATAATGGTACATACTATTCCCCTATATTGTTAAATAATCGATCCAGTTCTATCCCTACTTAAATTACGCATATAAAATATATAAGCCGCGGACTTGATGTTGTATCGTACGATTTTAATTACTACAGGTAAGTGACTCATCGATCTATCCGTATTCCGTATGTATATAATATTAAATATTTTGTACATAAAGTAACTACGTTTAGTGTATCTATTTACTAATAAATTAATAAATCATAAACGATTTTTTTTTTTTTAAATCACAAAATTTAAGGTCATTGACCGATCTTGGATACAGCATATAAAACGATAAACATTTAAAAATATTTGTGGTGGTTGTTGTTGCTATTTTGTTTGTTTATATCGTTGTACATTGTACATCGTTACGCAAATCGTCTAAAACAATTTCCTCGATTAATACAGCCGTAACTATACTCTTGCAAAAATGCCATTGGGAAAGGATGGGGACCGGATCCCCGCATCGTACATTGGGTTTATACCGCAGTAGTCAGACCCACACTTTTTTATGACGTAACAGTCTGGTGGCCTGCTCTGGACAAAACTGTCAACTAAAGCTGTTGACGAAAGTTCAGAGAACAATTTCTCGGTAGATCAGTAGTGCACTTAGGAGCACATCCACTCTGGCACTGAAGACTCTGTTATTTTTGACTCCTCTAGATATCTTGGGAAAACAGTTAGCAGCTTGTACTGCCATACGACTGAAATCCACCTTGATGTGAACTTGCAACAATACAGGGCACCCAACTGTATTGTGTTACAAAGAGATTTCCAAGGCCACCGACTATACTGTTCCGTCCATATCTTTTGATGCAAAGTTCCGAACTAGGATCCCATCCAGAGTAGACTGAATGATGGATGCAGTTTTGGAACCAGGAGTTATAAGCTTCTTCACTGATGGTTCAAAAGGGGATGGAATAGTCGGAGCTGAGGTGTTCTGTGAGGAACTTATGTTAAACCTCTCCTTCTGTCTCCCCGACTTCTGTAGCATTTTTCAAGCTGAATTAACTGCGATGAAGGATGTCGTGGATTGGTTGAGGTTTAATGTAATATCGGCTTGTGATATTCGCATATATACGGACAGACAAATTGCCATAAAGCGCTTCAATCACACCTCCTCACGTCGAAAGTAGTCCGGAACTGTCTCTTATCTCTCTCTCTCTTTGCGTTACGTAAACTGCTGCTTCAGGAGGAATCTAGTATTTTATTATTATTATTATTGGGGGGGCCATGCGGGCGATCAGCCACTTCGCACTGCGACCTAAAAGATCTATTGTGCTGGCCCCTACTTAATTATCCGTCCAGTCAATATTCAGGTTCTTAATTAACCTGACAATACTGCCTCCCGGTACGTGATACATACTATCTGGGCTTATTGCTCTCCCTCCTAGATGTTTACTACAGCATGTAGTTCCGCTAGAAAGACGGTAGCATTGGAGCTCAAGGACCTCGAGAGGGTTGTCCCACTCCCGTATATTCCTACTCCTGCCCCGTATTCCGTTTGATTTTACTCTTATGAGTTGCTGGGAATTGCAAATCACCTGTAGGTCACCCAGCATTACTACAGGAAGGCTAAATAAAACTGGAGGGTGCCTGGAATCCAGAGTCCGCATATTTTGGGCTGATTAACCTATCAGCCATTCATCTTTCGGCATATGCTGTTCCACCTTAGATTAGGGTTTTTTGTCAAGGTTTTCTCCTTTAGCGCCGTACTTTAGCCTGTGCCAAATGGCCAAAAATGTGCCAAGTGGCCTTAATTACCAGTGGTTGCCACGAGGAGGCAGTACGTACACTTGCGAATTGTGAACAGGTTACCCCTTACACAATTGTACCCATCACGCAGCTGCCTAATGACAAGACTAGAACAGCTCACGTGATGCGCACCCTACTGGAAGGTTACGGAGCTGGTAGATTAATCTGCTCAACTATGATCCCCCCCTCCAATAGACGCCAAACCACCAGAGGAATCTAGTAAGTTGACCAACTGATGGTCAACTCGGCAGGTCTGGTAAAAAAACTCAGCCACACGATTAGACAAAATCGGTATGGTAAAATTTTCTAAGATTACTATGAATTACCTAGAATTTGGTAATATTTTCTAAGGGTTTTTTAGAATTACCTTGAATTTGGTTAGACAAAGTATGCAATGGTAATATTTTCTAAGATTGTTTTGAATAACCTTGAATTTGGTTTTTGTTTCATGTTTTTAGCCAGTGTGGTTCAAAAGATACTCGAAACAAAAAAAAAATTTTGTTTTTTTAGGGCGGTCCGTTTTCTATGCCGGAGAGTGTACGTACATTTATACTAATATATTTTTTACGATTATTTTTACCTGCCAAATTATAACCCAGAATCAGAAATTATCATATTTCTAATTCTTCGAACTCCCCTTTTATACTGCAATGGATTTTAAGCTTCAATTTCAGCGATAACGATGAGGTTGGATTGTTTTGTTGAATAAGGTTGACGTTTAAAGTTTTGAGCACCTTAACTTCGTTTCGGAGATAGTTTACTTTCCTAAATAAATTTTTCAGCAATGGTTCTATGTATTTAAACTTATCTTGTTTCGGTGGGCTGCTGATGTCATTTTTATATGATTTCTAATCGACTTTTGATAATATCAACTTACCAAAAAAATCGCACTTAAATTGAAGAAAATACTTTCGAATAATTGTTAACAACAAATGATAATGAATACACAGAACAGCACAAGTACTGCTATACAACAAAAGTAATTGTTCTATACCAAATAAATGTAATAAAACTGTAAATATCGCTCTTTCTATTGTTTTTTCTTTCTACTTTTCCAATCCGATTATGTATTTAAAACCGGGTTTCCCAAACATCCATTCATTTTTAAGGAAAACATATAAAGCTCAAGTAAATAATGTAGTTGTGGTAGCAAAAAATTCGACTCGTCAGTTCAATTTAGAATCAGAAACTGAGTCAGAATGGTGCTTAAAGAGTCAGAGCCTGTTTTAGAGCCCGCGGTATGCCACATAAAATTTCCACATTTCCACAGTCAAGTTTTAAAATTCCTTCTATCAACCTAAGACGGTTGCTATGAAGAACAACGTATTGCACTGATTTTTTACGACAATAGTCGGTTCAAATTAATTTTCTTGTCATGACATATTTTCAAGGGATAACTATTGTAATCAAAAATCTGTGTATTCCAATGCTTCTCATGGCAGCTGTCTAGGGTTTATGAAAGGCATATTAAAGCTTGGCTGTTACTTGACGCAACAAATGATGCGACTAAAGGAATAGGTCTCTTAAATGTATTAATTTCGGTTCAAAAGAACCAAAGTCCAAAAATGGAAAATATCCAATATGAAAGTTCGAAAAATATATTTTAGACATAATTTAATTTTAATATTTCAGCAGTTAATATTTATTTATGCCAATAAGCAAAGTTTTAGCAAGTTTTTGTAAAAGATTACAGATAACTATTATGTAAAAGTTTTATAACATTTGTTCTTTTTACATTTTTACTATGGATCCATATAATGGGAAACATTGAAAGTTATACCACTAGAAACATCCAAATCAAAGTAGAAATAAAGTTGAAGTTGTTCAAAGTCAACTCATTAAATTTTAGTATACAATTAATTTTTAACAACAATGTTATTTTTTTTAAAGTACACCTATCTTGGCACGCAGAGATTTTATTATTATTATTATATATCTTTGTTTGCAATCTTTTTTGGTGTTCAACGCACTCACAGCTCTTGTGCAGTTCGCTTTTAACGTCCTACCTTACGCAGCTCCCAAGTAGATTGCCTTGCTTCATGCCAGCCTTTAGTACTGACATGAAAGACCTATGAATTCTGCACTCCAAGGAGTCTTAGTTCTGTTGTTTTTGTTGTTAAAACGCCAAATAATATTTGGAAAATATTTTTTATTTAATTTTTTTATTATTTTCACATAATTGTAGAAAAGTATACATTTATTAAATGTTTTGTGTTTCTTTTTGTATTTTATAAATATAAGTATTATAATTTAAGTTACTTATTTATAATAATAATATATATAATTATATTATTTAAATATATATTATAAAATTCTTCTTGATTTAGTTTAGAAAAAAAAACTTGAAAGAAACATTAAATTAATAAATAAATTAAAAAATAAGATAAAAACAAAAAACAAAGATTAACACATAATTGTTTTCTTTGACAAATAGATTAGGTACTATTTTTTATAAATATCGATGAGAGCATTTAAAATGAAATTACATAATACAAATATTAAACTAATCAGAAATGTCTTAAAATTTTATTAATTGATACATTCTACTTGTTTTTTATAATTTTAAATTTTTTTAAGGCACTTATAAATTATGAAAACCGAAAATAAATTATAAGTACAAAAGTGTCAAAACCATAAACTACATTTTTTATTTAAATTTATTTTAGAATTTTTTTTTTTTTCATTTTTAATATCTCCTTATTTAAGTTATTTCGTTTGAATAATTTATAATATTAAACGGTTTTTATCTTTATTTTGGAAACAAAGGGTAACAACAGATTTTTGTTTTTTCTTAATTAATGATATTTTCTTTTTTCTTTTTAATTTAATTGTATTTTAATTACAAATTAAATAAAATATAAATTGTAACTAGTGATATTGGTATTAAAATAATAATGTGTGGCATCTGTTTTCTATTTGATTCGATGAAGATTTATTAGAATTGATTACCATTTAAATAAATTTATATTTTTTCTTTAATTTATCGTGAGGACAATTGATTCAAGCATTCGGCATTATACAAACCTCAAGATTCTAATTGGACATTTCAAACATAAACCTACGTGTCAATTTCGTGAGCCTCACCAATACCTTTCGTAAATAGTTTAGTGAAACATTCCTTCAGATAGCATATCGTTTTATGTTCTAATATGTTGGGTAATAATTCTAACATATCGTCCTGCTCACGCCTGGTAATACTTCTAAATAAAACATCCTAAGCAAAATTTTAGAACCACAGTGTTTCCTCGCTTATTAATAGTCTACCTGGAGGAACCAAAACCCAGCAGCACTTTATCTTTATGCTCGTTAACCACGTACTATTTTATTTACTTGGTTACTGTCTCTTCTACAAGTTAGCGAAACAAAAATATTTACGTTTCCTTTAATTTCAACAGTAACTTTGTTCTAGTTGTAGAACAAACTTGAAATCGAATATTTGATTTATACATACAGTTACTAGAGATCTGGAGTATATTTTGAAATTATCGATATCGTTTCAAGAGGTTAGTCGTGACCTTAACATAGTATTTGATAGATTTTAAAACACCCAACCGAAAAACACATACAGAAATATTTCATTTCATTCAACACATTCAGAAATTTCATAATACACCGAAATGACCCAAATTAATTTATTGATAACTAAGCCGAAATTATATTTTGCCAATTAAATTTTGCTGGTGCTGTAAACAAATTACATAAAATTGCGTCTTATTCTTTACTATGCCCTAGATTCCACCATTTAAAAATATTCAAAGCAGAAACATTAAGGTACGTATGAGATTTCATTGAAGCCTGCAATCACAATAAATAGAAACGGTCAGCAAATACATTACTGGTACATGTTGAAAAGGATAACAATAACAACAGCGAACGGTGTTTCATTGAATGCGCAACTACTCACAAGATATTATCACCCCAATTTACCATAGTCGCGTCACGTCATTTTATCTCTTTGTCGTTTATTACGACTAAAGTCACTTTATACGACAGATGTCATGTGACAGACAAATACCATAAAATGGAAAGACATAATTATTTTATTTTATATATTTTAAAATGTTGCTTTTTGAATAATTTTGTGCAATCTTTTAAATATGTTTTTAACATATTCCACGACTATGGGAATTGGGTATTTATCTACTCCAACTACTCATTCGATGATATAGATGTCTTTACATATGTTAATAGCTAGGAATATTTCAAAATTCAAAAATATTAGACTTTAGTCGAGTAGTAGTTATCACCCCAATTCTCAGGCTACGTGAATTAAAAAAGGTATTTTTTCTGAATTTAAATAAGCGTTTTTAATTCATTTTAAAAATGAATTAAAATCAGGATTGAAAAAGAAATAAAAAAGTTTGACAAAATGAATTTAAAAAGGCATTTCTTAATTCATTTTAAAAATGAATTAATATTAGGTTTATAAAATTAAATAATATAAGCCTTTTTTATTTCGTTTTGGAAATGAATTTAGATATATGAAATTTTCATTTCGTATTTTCATTAATGAAAACGCAAATAATAAAAATTGATAATTAACAATTAATAATTAATTAATAATTAATAATACGTTATTAATAATTAATAATGAATAGTTAATAATTAGTATTTAATAATTAATAATTATTATTAATTAATAATTAACAATTAACAATTAATAATTATTTTTTCATTAATGAAAACGAGATATTTTAATACATGTTAATAATTAATAATTAAAAATCAATAATTAATAATTATTAGGTATTTTTTCATTAATGAAAACGAGATATTTTAATACATTTTTAATAATTTATAATCAATAATTAATATATTAGTAATATATTAATATATTTTTTCAATTATGAAAAGGAGATATTTTAATACATTTTTAATAATTAATAATTAATAATCAATAATTATATTTTCAATAATAAAAACGAGATATTTTAAATAATAATTAATAATTAATAAGTATTTTTTCCTTAATGAACAATAAATAATACATTTTTAATAATTAATAATCAATAATTAATAATTAATACGAATTTTTTCATTAAGAAAAACGAGATATTTTAGTACATTATTAATTATTAAAAGCGTATTATATTATCTCGTTTTCATTAATGAAAAAAATACTTAAACGAATTATTATCTGTTTTTATAAAATGAAATAAAATAAGCCTTTCTTAATTCATTTTTGAGTTTTCTCATTTTCCTAAATCGCTTTTTTTAATTCATAATTTAAAACAAAAAAAATGAATTAACATAAGTCGCAGCTGTTCATACAAAAATCAACCATTCAGGCTTTTTTAATTCGGTACCCCCAATTCTCATAGTCGTATCACATCATTTTTCATGACTATAGTCACATCACATCAATTTTGCAATTCTCTTAGTCGTTTGTTACGACTAAAGTTACTTTATACGACAGATGTCACTTGATTTTTGCAAGTAATTATTGTAATTATTTTATTTTATATAATTATTTTAAAATATTATTTTTTGAATAATTTCGTTTAATATGTTATTGTTTAAAATAATAAGATTGTTGTTATAAAACGATTTTATTTCTAATTTGCCTAATAAATTTCAAGTTGCAGTCGTGTCACTTGGATCGCCTTCAAGAATAACAATATTCAAGTGATGTGATACGACAATAGTCACATCACATGAAATGACACAACTATGGGAATTGGGGTGTATGAATGGGCTTGGGTCAAACCGATTGTATTTCGGGTCGGATACCAATAAAATATTTTGGTTCGTTTAGATTTCTAATACGTGCTTTACTTTTCATGGAAAACAAAAGGATTCAAAACATAACATCTATTACTTTACACCCCAAATACCATAGTCGCGTCGCGTCATTTTAGATGACTATAGTCACGTCACATCAATTTTGACATTCTCTTAGTCGTTTAATTACGACTAAAGTCACTTTATACGACAGATGTTACTTGATTTTTGTAAGTGACAGACAAATATGTACCACAAAATGAAAAGACACAGTTATTTTATTTTATATATTTTAAAATGTTGTTTTTTGAATAATTTTGTGCAATCTTTTAAATATGGGACTATGGGAATTGGGGTGTTAATACATACAATATTTGTCTAATGCCCATATGTACGAACGATACTAAATCGCAGTAGCAATCCAATGCTTGTTTAATACATATTATAAAGATGGCATTTATCCATTTTTATCAGGTGCCGTGGCTTTTATCACTGTATATTATAGTTTAAAAAACGGTGGTTTTTTAAAAATTTTACAATTTATTAATGTTTTTTATAACAATATATGGTAAAAAAAATTTTTTATTTACAAGCACAAAAAAAAACAAGCAAAATAAAATTTTCTAATTTATACGATTCTAAAAAAACACAAATTGGTAGTAAAATATCTTATAGTGATAATTTTAAAAATTTAAAAAAATTTATTTACTATGGAGACTAGTTTCGAAAGTCTTGTTTAATAGTTTGTTTTCCTGCTCACTTACGAATGGCGGGAGAAATCGACAAAATTTTTAACCAGGCATTTAATTATTACTATGATTTAGTACCGTTCATATAATTGGCCATAAGAGAATAGCAAAATAATCAACCTATAACAGTAAAAAAAAACGTGACATATTACGAATAAAGGTCGAGTTACAATGAATCCGTCTCGTTTTGTTCCGTCGTTCTCCGTCTCGTCTTTTCCGTTTGTTGGTTACATTGCATCCGTTCCGTCTGTTTAAACTGACATTTGAAAAACATATAAAAAAATAAAATGGAAGACTACGAGACTCTAACATCTTTAGAAATGCTCTTTGATTTATACTTTCTGTATAAACAATATTATAGAATTTATTCCTACTTCTCACTTTATGTCAAAAAAAAAAAAATTAATTTGATTTGTTTGATTAAGATGTTCCGTCTTTCCGTAAATTCTAAACTTTTTGAAAAAACGGATGAGCTCGTCCGTCTCTTTCCAGTTTATTATAAGAACCATTCCGCTTCTTCATACAAAATGTACAGGAGATTTCTAAAACTAATTTGGACGGAGAAGCGGAACGGAATGGGACGGATCCATTGTAACTCGACCTTAAGCATACATAGATTATAAAAATTAATCAAATCAAAAAGAAGGCGATCAGTTCAGCTAGGGAAACTAAGTGATGGCTGCAGCGGTTTAGCTCATTTTCATTGATATATTTATTCTGAAGAGTTAATTGATTCTAGAAAATATTTCCTAGGGCGTAAAAACCAACTAATAAGTCTTCCAGTATCAGGAGAAAGGAAGAAAGGAAACTTCTAAAATGCACTTGTTTAAATAACTACTAATACAAATATTGTATGCTTCAAACTTGGACTATATTCGATTAATTCAATTTCTTTGAAATTTTCAATCCCTAATTTCCTTTGCTTCATTGTTTATCTTAGAAGGAACGTTCTGTGATTTGATGTCATTATTGATTCCACAAACAGGCAAAATTGTGTTACTAGTTTTAGTTGTGATTGAGCGACATCGTAATTTGTCCCTGACCTTTCGATTATTTGTTTATTTGCAAAAATATACAACGGCTAAATAATTTGTCTTGATCTCAGTTTTAACGTTGGTCGTTTGCTGCACTGGTGGTTTACCACAGCTAAATCAGCGATTCTAAGCGAAAATGATAGCTGTAACAAATTTACGGCATTTCATTCGCTAAATAAAATCATTAAAATGTTTGCAAATCATTTTTATAATTGGAATATTACAATTAAAAATACCAAAAAACAATTTGAATTTTTTACAAACTGTTTTTTCATTATATTCAAAATTTCATTTTGCATAATTTCAATAAAGTTTGATTAGTTTTAGATAAATTTCATAAATTTATGTAGTTTCGAAAATCGTTTGTCTTGAATTTGAAAAATTGTGCTTTGGATGTTCCTGTTTACTTCTAAAAACAAAGCTTTCACATTCATTTCATTCCTCCATTATCTATTTACTCAATGGATTTTTTATTTTATTTTGTTGGTTTCTCTCTCTGCAATCCTTTCTCGGGCTCAAGCCACTTCCAACTCTTTTGCAGTTCGCTTTTTACGTCCTACCTTAGGCAGTAGCCAAATAGCCAAATCAAGGACGTACGGCTACAGGCCAGTTTTGCGCAGACTATCTGTACATTGCATATCTTCGTGCCAGCCTATAGAACTGACATAAAAGATGGGTCGGCCCCTGGATTCTGCACTCTCAACAGGGGTCACAGTTGTGTTAATCTTCTGATGTGATTTTTTATTTTATTATTATTGTTTATCTTGTAAATGCGTAAAATTAAAGGTTACTTATACCAGGTTTCCATCGTCAATAGTATAATAGTATAATACTATTATAATATTTTTCCTTATCGTGTTTCCATCATTTGATGTGAAGTTAAAATCGTTTTAAATTTTTGTGTGGAAACTTAGGCGCAATTAATATATTGATAGCGAAAAATTATTAAAACCATATTTTATGCATATTTATAATTACTTGAAGTAAAACATTACTTGAGGTAATAGCAAAAAATATTAAAAAAACACTGCGACCGCAGCCTAAAAGAAATTAATTTGAAAAAGATTTCAAACAAACTTATACACTGCCATGTTTGCACTGTTAAAACTAAAATTTGCTACCAATTAAATTTTTGAAAGCTAGTATAATGAAATAATAATAAACTATTATACTATCAAGTTCGGCTTTCCATTATCTTAGTATAGTATAATATTATTAAGCTATTGTACTATGACGATGAAAACCCGGCATTAGATTTATGCAGGTTTGTATATTTCATTTAAAAACTACCACTCCAATTCTCACAGCCGCGTCGCGTCATTTTTCATGATTTTACTCACGTCACTTCAAGTCATTCTTTCCTCTTTACCAATAAACTAATTATGTTAGTTTGTTTGTAAAGAGGAATGAAACGAGGAAAGAATATGATTAATGCAATATACTCGTGTGAACAGGCAAAACCAAAGGACGCAGTTATTTTATTTTATATACTATAAAATGTTGCTTTTGAGTAATTTTGTACACTGATTTAAATAGGTTATTGTTTAAGTTAATAATATTGTTCAGAAAAAACCATTTTATTTCTAAGTTGCCTGAGATATTTCTAGTTTCAGTCGTGTCACCTAGATTCGCCCTCAAGCATATCAATTTTCAAGTGACGTGCCACTACTACAATCACATCACTTGAAATGTTACGACTAATGGGAATTGGCGTATTAATAATATTGGTTTTAAAAATCGGCACCAACATTAAATTTTCTCGGAAAATAATCGCTAACCCAATAAATCAATAACCCACTTAACGTAATTATGCCCTTATACAATAAAAACAATTCGTTCAAAAAAATATGCGTGTACCTGTACGAACACGATACATCACTTGCTGAAATCAAACGTTTTTAAGAGCATTACTGTAATAACATTGTAAATGTCTCAAATTTTCGATGATCAGCAACATTATGTTGGTGTTTTTTGGTTACTCTGCTTGCTAAAAATTTCTCTCGCGTGTACACACTTTCCTTCAAAGTAACGGGACATACATCAAAGGTGATTAAAAAACTGTCGACAATCGAATTTAAAAAAATTCTTATCCCCTTTATAGGTTAAGAAACCAATGTCCATAATTAATGGGAATCGCCTGTTGACCATTGGAGTTTACAAATTTGCATGCAGCCATTTAAGTAGTTTTCTTCTTTTACTATCGGTACGTCGCAATTTGCATGTACACAACTTGCGCTTTTCTTTTTACAATCGTCAATACCAGAGACAAAATATATCCAAATATATATCAAAATAAACAACGGTGGTATTCATAGTTTTTCTAAAAATGTATAAATGGAACACTTCACTAGTATCGAAACTGGAACTGCTAACATTTTTCGACTGACCATCACACTGTTTGGTGCTAATACATAATGTTACAACCACATTTTTAATTCCTGTACTTATTCTATAAGGTCTTCTAAATTCAATAATCGTAAAATCCGATTTTTCTGACCAGTTTTCTGATTTTAACTGAACTGAAATAATACAATCGCTGTTTTATGGGCATTTATGAAGACCATAAAATAAGTGTACGATATTTGCAAATCTGTAATAGGCTGGAATCACACTATCAATTTTCCATGATAAAGATATTTTATAAAATATCCTTGTCAAAGATAAATGATAGTGTGAGTTGAATCTTTTATAAAAGATTTTTTTATAAAATATTTTTTATCAAATTTAGCTTCAAAAACTTGACTTTTACTAAAAATGACCAAGTTACAATATTGTTAACTAATGGATATGAGCATCACGTTTTG
Organism: Tipula vernalis; assembly: GCA_958295665.1. Taxonomy (NCBI): domain Eukaryota; kingdom Metazoa; phylum Arthropoda; class Insecta; order Diptera; family Tipulidae; genus Tipula; species Tipula vernalis. Next base: position 242,143,580 of record OY282558.1, on the reverse strand, counting down.
CAACCCAAGGGTTCTTCAGATCCGTTTTGTGTATTTTTCATTTTTAATAAAGCCATAATTATTGAAAGAAGCATGTTTTTCTTCATTTTTAAATGAACTTTGATCAAAAATATCGTGAAATTTATGACATAAGCCTGTATTACATTATCACCTTTACATGTCACAGAAAAGTAACAATATTTTTCTGACATTACACCACAAGTAATATTTTTCGTCATATTAAACCAAAAATGGAGCCAAAACGGTTCTACGTTGTAACAATTTTAACGTATTTGTGATATTTTCGGTCTTAAAATAAAATATGTTTTATTTTTTAAGATACATATTTATCTGGTATTAACCCAGTCAACTATTTATATGAAAATAAATAATCATTTAAATTTCCATTTTTTTTTTTTCTGAGAACACAAACACAACGAAAATCAAACTAAAATTATTTGTATGTCCAATATTTGGTTGAAAAATAGACAGTTGAATTTTTCCGCCATTTTGAGCCGCTGTCAAAACAAATATTAAAGTATTTAGCTTCATGAAGCTGAATATCATTAGAAAAATACTTCAACAGAAAAATAATATTATCCTTTTACGCTATCATGCAAATATGTTGATTTTTTATATGACACATAAATATGAGAATGTAATACAAGCCATAGTGTGATTTACAAAAATATAAGATCAAAGGTGTTTTACAAATGAAATTGCATTCAAATATTTTATAAAATATCTTTGATATAGAAAAATTGTAGTGTGATTCTGACCTTATACATATAAATTGGCACTTGAAATTCAAAATAATTATTTGTTTAGGTTACTGAGGTCGTTTCTCCTCTTACACTAGTGCAACCGGCGTTAGGCAAGTTGCGGCCCTGACTGGTGAAGATTCTTATTGATCCGCTAATTAATTCTTAAAGCGCAATGTAAATTGCTAACTACATCCACAAAAGTGAAAAAAAAATAATTAAATTAAAAAACAATACAAACTAAATTTAACAATTTAAAAATATACAATTTTTTGATTCGGTTTTTGGTTTTTTTCTTATCAAAATAGCTTTTAACAATTTTTATAAAATTTAATTTTGAAATTATAGTTTTTTTAAATATCATATTTATATTTCAGTTGTAAGTCGACTAAATAAAAGAGTATTGCCAATTAAATTTTTGTTTTGTTGATTATTTTTTGTATAATAAAAAGAAAAAATAATATAATAATAGAACATGAGTATAATACACAAAAAAAACTTTGTTTAATTCTACGTAATATTTATATCACTTTCACATATTTTAATAATTATAATTAATTTTTAATCTTAAAATTAAGGGTTGGTTTTTAATTTATTTAATTTTCTTATAAAATAATAAATTAAAAAATAAATAAAAACTTGATTTAAGAGTTAGTTTAGTTGTTTAATAAAATTGAAATTGTATCGTGCTGTTTTCATATCGTGTTTGTTTGTTCGTGTTGGGTAAATAAAATACATATACGGTACAATTTGACTTTTTGAAGTTATGTCAGATTTTAAAAAAACAGTAATTCGATTATTGCATTAAAATTAACTTTTTTAAAATGATTTCGAATATTTTTCGTAAAAAACTTTGTTTTTTATAATCGCGTGGTAGCGTAGAATCGTAGTGCTGCTGTTGCTTTGAATTAAATGATGATGATGAAGATGACAATGGTGCAGACACTGATGATATTTTTTGTTGTGAAACTACTTTTAACTGATTCGGTGACGATGTTTTGATAGCAACATCGTTTAGTATTCACTATACGGCGCATCCTTTTCGCATGCCATACATTACTTTTAATTCAGGATATATAATTTTACGAATTAGTTGATTTGTTTTCCCAGCCAACATGGCACGTTGGGTATCCTTTTTTAATATTTTGATACCTGGTTTATGAACTAAAAAGGCGTTATCTAATATATGAAACTCATAATCTAAAACGCAGAGTGCGTACCCCTGCGAAATAATATAAAAAGGTTGAGGATTACATATAAATAATTTGAAGTTTATTTTTAATGATTTAGATGTACCTGTGTCATTTTATCACTTTTACCCTCCCAACTTAAACGTTCGTCGTAATGCGGGTCATCATTTGTACCGATATAGATTGGTTCCCAATGAACTTGATATCCTGTTCTTTTTCCTATGTGAAAAATTCCTAAATCTGTGAAATAAATGAGAATGGACTTTAAAATTTACGAAACATTTCTTCAGCTAGCTTACAATAAATCTCTAAAATCAGGTTTCATCAACAAAATTCAAATCTTCAAATATTTTACATAGCCCGCACAGAAAGTATTTCAATTTTAATTATTCTATTGCTATTTTAATAGCGTAAAATTCAGCCCGAAAAATGGTGGCTTGTTTTGAGAGTGGGAGATCTTGGTTGCAACTTGAATCAACTATGCCTGTTTCTGTGCTCTCTTCTATTTGTGATCCTTTATTGAGTTTTCTGCATCATTCCCTTACAGGCTTATCATTCTGTTCCTCCCTCGTTGGGATTTTAATTTATAATTATGACGAAAATTCACATTAAATTGCACTAGGAAGGTTTACTTCTCTGGCCCCTTTCGGCGGCTTTTCTTTCTAGAATTCTCTTTTTTCAGGAAACAAAACAGTCGCAGTCAAACGTGACCGATTTTAGCGTATCTTCTTATTTTGAATATAGATTTGGTCATCACATTTAGATTATAAACCATCCTTATAATTTAGCCTCTTTGCGAGAGTAGGGACTTGTTTCAAATCTTCTTCTATTATCACTGTGGGTGAAGTGAATAAAAAAAATCAATGCTTTCACTTGAATTTGTGAAGAATTTTACTTGATAACTAATCCCTCTCTTGAAAGAAAAAGTTTAGTAATGTTTTGGCAACTACCAACGGCGTAGTTCTCACAGGTCTTTAATTTTTAGGCTAGTTTTAGGCTAGTTAAGAAGGTTAGTTTGTAGGTTTGTACCATCTGTATTCACCTGTTGGAATATGTCATTCACCTGGAATGCTCTGTGAGAATTTAAATTTAATTTGAATATTTATTTGAAATATTTGTTTGCTTCTTCTTTGGTTCAAAAATTAAAATTTGAAAAGTTTTGAGTTCAATCAGTCATAAACAGTTATTGAATTTGATGTAATCAATCATGTTGTATGTAATCATTTGAAACAAATAAACACTTGTAGCTAAATACCAAACAAGTTAAATTACTTAATTGACGATTGCAAATTTAGGGTTTGTGGTACCTATCGGAAACAAAATAAACCATAATAAAATGTATAGAAAACGAAACTTCCAGGAATAAAATAAGTAAACACTGATAGCCAAAAGCTTGCTAATCCAATCGTCAATCCCTTTAAAATTTAAAGTATAAAGAAATCTTTATGTAATTTTACGGAATTGTAACCTTAGGAAGCCAGCATAAAATAGTCCCATCGCTCAAATAATGTACAAAATAATTAAGATTCAAAATGAATTGTTGAACTGAAGAAAGCTAACTTAATTTTGTTAAGAGTGAACCTAAAAAGTATAAACCACATATTCCCATAATTCCTTACCTTCGGTTTCATTCGTAGCCATCCATTCCTTTGACTTCGGCACGCCGTGACAACTAGCACATACTCGCTTATGAAATTGTATCGCTTTATTTGTTCGTAATAATTCCTGTAACTCAGTTTTATCCTTCGGCACCACCGAATTCCTATCTACTTCAAATATTGACAACGGATACACACGTGGATTTTTTCGTTGCAACGGTGCATCATTTCTAGCTATCATTTCTAAAAATTTATGAACTAACCCAGGATTGGGGTACAATTCGATATCACTAGCTAAAATAAAATGTGTTAAGGCCGCGTCACGTGCTATATTGCGACCAACATTGACCGGGTACAATAATTTTTTTTGTGTTTTGTATAGCTGAGCTGATGTAATATTTGCATACGGTGGTGGTATTGAACAGTTATATGCTGTTTGTAAAACTTTATCGGCTGTAGGAACCTAAAAAATATAGTTTATAAAATTTCCTTCAATGCACTGTTAATCATACTTACACTTTTTGGAATGTGCTTGCTGCTAAAAAATATATGAAATGAAGCAAATTGTTTTACTAGTTCTCCTTCAGGTAAACAATCCCGCAAATACTTAATAGAGTTTACTGTTGGTGTAAAATCTGTTCCGGGAGCGTGCATTGCTATACTAATTGGCGCGTTCCACCTAATACAATTAATAATATCATTAATATTACAATCTGAAAATTATTTATCGAAATTACCTTTCTAACAATGGAATTATATTATCCAAAAATGTAAAATCCGAATGAGTTGTATACGTAATCGATTCTAAACAGCGGAGTTCACCATGCGCAGCACGAATATAATTTTTTAGTACCCAAAAGTCACCACGCTGTCGTGTTTCCGATTTAAAATCGTGATCATGGCATTTAATAACAGCTTTCAGTCTTGTCTCCAAATCGAGCCCACTTTCGGTTTGATTCATTAAATTTATTTCGTTATCGGGCGATTCCTGTCTTGGTCCTTGATTTTCGTTCTGTTCGGTTGGTACTTCATATCGACTATCGATATTATTATTGTTATTATTTCTATACCCTACGTCACCATTATTATTATTATTGGTATTTCGTTCCTGATTCTCATTTACATCTTGGTTAGTTGCTTGATCTAATGGTGCATCTGCAGTTTTCGCCAATTCGGCTGGCTTGGACGGAACTTCCTTATCTTTAATATTATCAGTGTTGCTTTTACTCTTAAAACTACTGCTTTCGTCCTTAAAACTATTGCTAATACTATTTACATTATTGCTAGGCCTACTGACAATCGTCTGTTCTGATATAATTGGCATTTGTTGTGCTAATTTAATACTTTCTTGATACATATAACCCGGGCCCATGGCCATATTACTATCACCTATCATTACGTGGCTACATATGTATAGTAAAACGGCAACATTTATCAGGATGCTGCAACGAAGCAGCCAATTCCTTCGTGCTACCATCATTTTTACGAGTTGTAGGATTTTATTTTTAAATAAATCTAATTTTGTATTATTTTGTTCGAATATGTGTACGTGATTACAACCAGTCTCGAGGCTACTTATTAGTTTTCAGCAATTCCATTAAAATCTGAAATAAAAAAATAATAAAAAAATGAATTAAGTGGTTTCAGAAAGTTTCATAAATGTAATTATTATTTCTTTTTTATGGTTTTATGGCATAAATTCCCCACAGAGAAATGAAAACCATTTTTCAAACAACCGAAATGTAAATTATCAAAACAATGAAAAGGATATGCAACCCGCAGAATATATAAAAAAAACGCTATTTACTATTATGACTGAAATGGATAGTGGCGAAAATTATTCATTAATAATATTTTGTTTCATTTATGTGACTTTGAATAAGCTAGCTTCGAAAGGAACAATGCAATTCTTGAATTTGAAAGTTTTCTTTATATAGGGTGCTTCAGATATAGGATACGAAAATTTACCGATTGTTTTCTGGTCGACATGGTTGAAATAATTAAGGTTTTAATGTAAATTGAGTATTACGAATTTCACTCTTAACGCGAAAGATTGGTTACTGATCAGAATTCACCGCTGTTTAAACACTATTTAATGATCTGTAAAGAAAACTTCCTGATTTCAACAATTAAATAGATTACTCAGACACAGTTTCTGCAGCTGTTGAACCAAAGGACAAAATTATCATGAAAAGTAGATACAAATCAACAGGTTTCGGAAAGCTTAGAGAAATAATTAGCAGCTTCTATCTTTTTCAATCAAAATAATTTATTGGCTAAATATAGTTTTCACAAAACTGAAGAAGAGTAAGATCAAAAGATGATCTCAATTATATTTTTTTTTTTTTTTTGAAAATTTGTAAAATCTGTATAATTTTTCTTTAAATAGGCCAAATTAGTCATACCACAGAAAAAATTATAATATATTTTATTTCTATTTCTTTATGGTCCTTTACGAAAAAGCACTAAAATTTTGGAAAATCAAAATAGCATCATTTCTCTATAAATAAAATCTCGACTAAATTTACCGTTAAGGTAAAATTTTCCTTGTTAAATTGTCGTTCAGTGGCTGAAAATTCAAAATTAACATGTAAAATATAAGGTAAGAGCAAAAATTAATTGGTCCAGGAAATGGCCCTTCTGGTTGTTTATTATTCTGTGATAAGACAGAGCATAAATTTAAAAGAAACAAAAAATATGTTCTTTTTTCTTGATACATAATTGTATAAGGATTTCTTTTAAATTACAATAAAATTGAAAAATGAAATATATAAAATACAAATGTATAAATAAATTTATCATTTGAATATGACTTTTTTAGTAACTTTCATTTTTTAAAGAATAAAATTAAGGTGACATAACTTACTGAGGCGTTATGGAGCAATTTTAATTTAATTTTCAGAATCAGCACATCAAACTTGTCTAAAATCACCTGATACCATCCTCGTTCCTAAAAAAAATGCAATAATCACAAATGCATATCGGACAGTGTTATTTAAGAATAGGTGAAATGTCACAATTCTATATAAATACGTGAAGATTTTCTTAAAATATCTTTGTAATTATTCGTGTAGCTGTTGCTCGTTGGGGTGTTTTACTGAAAGTTTCAAACTAGTATACATTTTTCATCCGGATTTTATAAATTTGCAAAATTAGGATCACTGACTAGTCAATGTTTATTCATCAATTACACAAAAAGCAATAAACAAAATTTGAATAAATTTTTGTTTTTTGTTCAAAATTTCGATTTGAGTATAGTTGTTTCATGAAATATAATTTGATCCACATCAGATCAAACATCAAGAAATGCAAGTGAACTATTTTTGATTATTTTGACCATTTAAAACAGGCATGATTTAGACTTAAATGAGTTTTCTCGGTTTATTTAGAATCTATATTGGATGCTTTAAAAAGGATCGATAAATTTTTATCTAACGAGGTTTCATTGAACCTTTACTTTGCCTGTTTACAGCCACATTTATTACATCTCTTGCCGATATGGTGTGCTTCACCAACTATTACAACGAATGTTTTATTTGTTTTACAGAAGCAGGCTTGACAGGTTTGCAGGTTTTACAGCAAATCAATCAATTATTTTCTGTTAAAATTTTACCGATAAATAAACTATTTTAAACTACAAAATTCATACAAATAATATCCGACATAATGATTTGTTAGAAAGAAGCTTAGATGTGATCTACTCGTTTTGCCATTATGCAGAAGAGTACAGCAAAGTCTCTTTTTATGCTAGAAATGTTCCACTATCGTACAAAAAAAATCGCACAAAAAAAAGATACAGTTGGGGTAATTTAGTGAGACTTTGCTGTATATTTTAACTTGGCGTCAAATGAAGTAAAGTGTGAAAAGTTTATTATTTTTCAAGGATTTCTCAAGGGAAAATTACTTAAAGATTTCTTAAAAATATTATCTAATGCATAAAACGCCCAGAGCGCTTGATTCTGGATTAGTTTTGTAATTTATATAATTTTCAGTTATCAAGAACAGAAATCGGAGCACAATTGCAGATTTTGGATTTTTATGGCTCTTAATCGACTGGGGTATAGTAAGGTGATTTTCATCCAAAATCTTCAATTGTGCTCCGATTGCTGTGTTTTGTCCTTTGCTTTTATTGAACTAGGCATTTTCGGAAATAGATCCTGAATAACGTCTTGCGAAGTTTTAATTTATCTTATGTTGCTTTGCTAAAAATTATCAAAGTTATCCATCGTATACAAAAAGTTAAGACTAATTTGTAAACAAAATAATCACATTCGTAGATATAGATATTTTTATATAAGTACGAGCTATAGAATGCGGAAATTTCCCAACCGGAGAAACCTTTGGTATGTTTGTGAACCATTTCAAACCACAGAATCCTTACCCAAGCATTGGATAATAATTTATTTATCATTGAGAAATGAGACAATGAAAGAATCTAGCGAAGAAGCAAAAGAATGCCGATGCTGAGTGAAATTAAGTTGCTGGGCCTAATTTTGTTATCTATTTATAGACACCTTTTTATGTTAATTATGTTATCTTTACCATTTGCTAAGCATTGTTTTATGAACGAGCTCTTGCTCAAAAAATGATGCGTTAGTTAAATGATTTTAAATGTATACCAATAAATAAATTAATTAAATCAATAAATTAAATTGAATAGCTTCAGAGTAAGTTTCGAACATTTAATTTCACAATAATGGTCTAATTTAATAACCGAAACTTACTCTAATAGATCACTATTTGCGAATATGCCTAATCTAAATTAAATTGTGCCACAAAAAAGTTGAATATGCAAAATACATGTCGATTTTATCCAGCAAAGAAGAAAATTTTTTATCACCAATTTATCACAAAATTTATGTTATTTTTTGTTAAAATTACTATTGACAACACAGTAAAAAAAATGTGTAATTTTCCTTGTTTTTTTTACAACATTTAAGTTGTAATGAAATTGTTTCTCTGTAAAATTACATAAATATTTAAAAAAAAATAGTACAACCTGCGAAACCGTGTAGTTTTACTAGTCATTACTTCTTTGATGTCAAAATTAGTCATACTTTAATAGCAATCTTGCTTTGGTGTACTAAATATTCAACCGTTGTAGTAAAATCAATTTGATAATCGATGCAGCTCCTTACATTAACTTTGTAGTTTAGCATATTCTATTATTCACAAATAATATGTCGTCTTAACGCAATGTGTTCCTTGTAAAAATACACACGAAATAAGTAATTTAAGGAAACGCTATTACCAGACAAACAATTGAAAAAAGAAGTAGTGCACAATTTGGGAAAACTTTTAGTTGAAATCCACTATAAATCTTAATTCAAAAATAACATTTTGTTTTTTATTTTAAATTTTAACAAAATTCTGCCCGAGTTTTGTATCACACACGCGCATAATGTTTTATTTTAAGCAGATTTTTTTACAAATTTGTATTTAAAATCATAACGCATTTAATAAGAAAACAAAATTCCTAAACCAAAAATTTAAATGAAATCAAAATCAATTATCAACATAATGATGGTAAAGTCAGAAGAATATGATTGTACGAATAGAATGATGTATAATGTAATACAAAATTTGTCTATTAAACGGTTTAACACATTTTATTATTTCCTTTTTTGAGTAATACAAATAAGAGAATATAATATTACATATTTATGAGTTTTGAGTATTTAGTATCTCTGTTTCATTTTTAAAAAGGCAATAACTTAAAAGTAGTTATCCCAGTCTGTTATATGCATAATTTGATTTTTGCTTTCAACTTAAACCCGTTATTTAACAAAATTAGGATTTCAACTCTCCACTTCAAGCAATTTTACATTTAAAACGTTGTAATATTACACAAAAGATTTATTTTTACTTTATTTGTCATATTAAGAGCACGCCGCCGTTACTTATGTCAAATTCTTTCGGGTTACTCGAAATAAAGTAACTTTTTTATCTCCTAAAGAATATGAAAATATTTTTGTAGTTGTGTTGGTGTAAAAAGAGCAAAATAAAGTGAGGTTATGTTTTACTGTCAGTCAGATCAGTAAAACTTTTTTTATTTTGATAACAAAAAGATGGAACCAATTAATTTTAGCGCATTAATATTCAATAAACAACAAATGAAATATCAAAATGAAGTTTTATTTTTGTTTCCAATTCACTTTGACATTTCACATTTCTATGTATTTGTAAAGCAAATCTATGAAAAAATCTAGAGTAAAGCAAAATGCTCTCGAGCAAAAAATAAAGTGCTTTATTTTCTCAGAAAGAATTTGTAATGTCAAATTGTTACCCTTCGAGTAAAATTTTTTACCCTCAGGGTGTTTTTTTTTCCGAAAGAATTTAACATTAGATTGTTATTTGTTAGTATATTCCGTGAATTTAACCTGTGCAGTTGTGTGTTTTGAGCTTGTCAACAAGAAAAAAATTATTTTATTTTAATATTGTGATAAAATCAAGCGTAAGTATAAAACAATTGTTAAATATCAAGTCCTATAGTTACAATAAAATTAATTTGAACTAATGTCCGTCAAACTAATAAATAATAGTCCGTAATGTTGGTGAGAATACAAAAATATAATTTTGTACACAATTTTAATATACTATTTTAATTTATAATATTTTTTGGAATTTTTAACATATTAAAATTCGAATACTATATAAAAAGAATATTGATGATAATTTTGATTAGCTTCAATATATAGAAAACTACTAAGAAGCAAACGATGTAGCGGGATTTTTGGATAAAACCTAAAACCAAATAAAATTTTGATAGCGAATTAATATAATGAAAATCGTAGGACGTTTATTGATGTTTATCGCAAGCTTTGTAAGCTAAAACAATTTTGCCATTAGATTAATTTTTTAGAATGCTTCCGAGTAATCAATATCACAAATATATTGTATTTATTGACTACGATGTTTATATGTTTAGTAAGTTCCTTTGAAACTGTAAATAAAAATATTTATGAAAAACATATATCATCACATCGCTTTGCGAGGACAGCAGTATTTTTTTGCTACTGTTGCAAAGAACAATTTTCTAAATATAATACATATGTGTCACACAAATATAGGAAACACTCAGAAGAATTGAGATCTAAAACAAACACTATTTCTCTAAATCAAGCAAAAGTTATATTATGCAAAATTCCAAACTGTAAATTTAGCTGTAATTCTGAATTCGAATTAGTAAGACATGCGGTGAACCATTTAAAAATCAAAGGCAGTGCTGTACAGTGTCCGATAACCAGATGTTCGGCCTATTTTAAAAATATTTGGTCATTCCGATCACATTTACGGCGAATACATTTATTTAAGTTTCGAAAAAACGAAATCGCAAACAATTCTAATTTAAAATAAAATGCAAAGGATGTTGCTGTACACCAATCGCTTAGTGGATATCAATGATCAACAAAACGGAGTTTCGAATATTGCCAATTTTAGTTCATTTAATAGTTTAAATTTTAAAGACTTAATTTCGCAACCGAAAATAAAACATAATGTTCCAGAAACTGTGATAAAATTAATTATTGATGAAATTCGACAAGAATGCAAAAACTGTAAAGAATCGTGCAAAAATGAGTTGGAGAAAATCTATGTTAAATACAACTTAAAAAAAAACATTATCGAAGAAATCAATGAAAATGTTTTAAGCAAAGTGAACCTAAAAAATGATGATATCACGGATTCGACTTACAAAAGAACAAATTCATTGAAGCAAAATGAAAATTTTGTCAAACCTCTTGAAATAAATTTGGGGAATAATAGACATCATTTAGACTGCCATTACCAATACATTCCGATACTAGAAACTTTGAAGATGCTAATGAAAGATATATCTGTGAAAGAACAAAAACCAGCCGTCCAGAAATGTAGTATTAATGATATTTATGTTGATTACACCGATGGCCTGAATTACCGCAACAATGTTTTTTTCCGCGAAAAAAAATTAGAAATTATATTGTACATGGATGCATTTGAAGTGTGTAATTCTTTAGGTTCGGCCAAAGTAAAACACAAAATTTTGGGAGTTTATTTTATTTTAGGAAATATTCTTCCACATAATCGATCTAAAGTCGATAACATCCAACTTGTATTACTTTGTAAGGAGTCGCACGTTAAAGCATTTGGATTCCACAAAATATTTCAAAAATTAGTGCATGATTTGATAATCCTCGAAAATGAGGGGATTTCCCTATCAACTAACAACAATATTTGCGGCTCTCTCATAGCTATTTGTGGGGATAATCTGGGTTCCCATCAAATAGGTGGATTTTTAGGAAATTTCAGCACATCTTAATATTTTTGTCGATATTGCTATATTACAATGGCCGAGTTTAAGACGACCGCCAACATGCTTAAAGAACTACGCTCTCCTGAAACGTATGTAAATGACATCAAAGAAGTTAGTGATTTTGAAATAAAAAGTTACCGAGGAATAAAACAAAATTGTACATTTAATGAACTTACACACTATCATATATGTAATCCCGGATTACCACCATGTATAGCCCATGATCTTTACGAAGGAATTATTGCGAAGGATCTAAATTTATATATTAAACATTTTATTGCAAAACGGTATTTCTCATTTGAATTTTTCAATCAGAATGCTCGTTACATTAATACATACTTAAAACTAAATACGTCATTTCCAAATATAAATGAGAAAACCAAGCGTATTACTGGCAGTGCACATCAAAATTATACTTTATTGATGATATTTCCTTTGATAGTGCTTAATTGTAAGGAACGTTTTGATTACAAAGATGGTGTTTGGAATTGCTGCTGGATCTTATACAAATATGTCAAATATCATCTGCGTATACTATATCGTATAATCAAGTTTGTAAACTGGAATTTTTGATACATCGTTATTTAAATGCAAGAATCAGTATGTTTCCTAATAAAGGTTTAATTCCTAAACATCATTACTTACAACATTATCCAAATTTAATCAGAAAATTTGGAGCTCTAAATAAATTTTCAACTCTTAGATTTGAGAGTAAGCATCAGTATTTTAAAAAAATTGTAAACAATGCAAGGAATTTCATAAACCTCACCAAACTACTAGCGGAGAGACATCAACTATATCAAAGTTTTCTTAAATTACGATTTTCTGATCAGATTATTGCAGACTATGTTACCAATATCACCATTACCACATTCAAAGGGCAAAAAATAGATTATACGTTTGAAACAAATCGAGCTAAATACAGAGATATAGAATATGAAGTCGACACATTGCTTCCTATATTTATTAATGAAACAAATTTAATCGCTGCTTTAAAAATTACTCATATTTTGGTGAATGCTTCTTATAATCAAATTGCATTTTTGGGCAATACGTATACAATAGAATTGGAACATACTAAAGGTGTTTGTATCGTAGAAAAATTAAGCTGCAATTCAATGATAATTAGATATACTAATTTATTATCTCCATTTCCAATCAAAACATATAAGCATCAAAACATTGAATACGCCTTGTTTCAGCATAGTATTCCCTGTTTAATATAGCTAAAGGTAAGAAGATTTTTAAAAAAATACAATATACGCACTTAAGTAAAACAAAAATATTTCTTTAACAGATGTTAAAAATAGGATTCAAGGTGTGGAGTTCATCGAGGGCTATTAAGAAAAGTTTCTGTTCCGAAATTAACTTAGATGCGGTAATTCAGAAAGGTAAGTCATAAAATTCATTTTAGTGTACAAAACCGTTATAATTAATTTAGCGAGATTAGTTTAGATTTTTAAAGACTAATTAATTAATCAAACAACGCAATTTACCGTAATATTTAGACAAGATCATAAATCATCTAGTAAAGATTTTTACTCGTATAAAAACAGTTTTTGATTTTTTGATTTTTATTCAACATAAAAATCTGTTCTAAAAAAAAAATTCATATTATGTAAAATTATTTTACCTACACATTTTCAATTTCAGCAAACGACATTGGTATATCAGGCAGTAAACTTGTATTAGAAGAAGACGGCACGGAAATTGAGGACTCGGATACCCTTGAGTTTTTCTCGAAACAAGTGTTTCTATTATTGGAGCCGGATCAAAAGTGGGGCCCATCCATAATTGCTGAGAGAATAAAAGAGACTTCGTTAACCGAACTCGAGACTACAGTAAATGAAGAACAAAATTTTGAAATTGTATTTATGCCAACACAAACAATAGATCAACGGCACCTACCGTCTACAAGCTTGGGCCGAAATACTGATACCTACTCTTCTGAATATGATTCTTTAAATGACACCTTATCAATGTCAAATGGTGCATTTTCTCCATCATCTAACGACAGCAACTTTGGTTTTGCTCAGTGCAAGATATTATTTAGTAACTTTAAAATAAATTGGAATAAAATACCGAGACACATCATGGACCTATTTGAAAAAGAGATGCCATTGGGAAATTATTTACAAGACTTCATACATTTTATAGTTGACGACATGCGCGCAATATCATTTTACATTCCAGTTCCCATTTTCCGCCAAGTAGCGCAGGAGTCAATATCAAAATACCCTAAAAGTCTGGGTATAATTATGGAAGGTTTCGAACTTAACACCGAGCCAATAAATATTACGTCAAAATTATTATATCATAACAACTATTTGAATCGGTGTGGGGCGAAAAGGAATCGGGACAGTCATAACAAACCAAGCATAATAAAAAGACTCAAATCATTAAAAGAAAGCTGTCCAAACTGGATTAGTGAATCCGACGAAGATATGGACTCGTTAGAGAGAAAAAGAATAATTTTGAAACAAAAGGCGGGGATTACAACTCTAACACCCCTCGAAGAAAACGAAATCGACAAATTTTTTAGTGAAACTTATTCATTGCAAAGAGACTTTTTGAATAATATGGAAGCTCCTCCAACCATATCAGATATAAAAGAAAAATGGCCACATTTACTTTTATCTAAATTTGCAAAGGAACATTTCTCAAAACTGGTAAATAATTCCGATGTCGACGCTCAAAACTTTTAGCAAAGAAAGTAGATCAAATTGTGGCGTTTTCAAAAAAGAACAAAAGAGCCGGTCTCAATCAAATATGCGACGGAGAACAAAATAAAGAATATGCTGTGTTAAACATTTTAACCACTTATTTCAACGAGGATATTAGTTGCTTATACAAAAAATATCCAGTGAGTATAGTTTTAATACAATATTACAATATGTTTCATAATATTAAAAATCCGTTCAATCTCCAGATGGGCACGCTAATAGATGATATAGTTCCGACTCACAATGCACCGTGGATTGCGGTGGTAGGTAAGTATTTGTTTTTAGCCAGAAAACACTGTTTATACATTCATTTCATATACCGTCAGTTTAGTTTAAATATAATTAGCGTTTATTAACAGTAAAAGTGGTTTTTCTTTTGAAATAGGTAAACACTCACAAGTGTTAAATTTATTCTAACTGGCTGAGATTGCAATAAAAAAAAGCGACTCAGACCAGTTAATCTATGTTTAAACTTAATTTTGAAAAAGATTTATAATTTAGCATCTAGGTTTGGTGCCGTGAAATAAGGCCAAAGGTTTTAATGCTATAAAATAAATGAAGGCTTTAATTCGCAATCAAGCTTCGAAATATTTTTATAAAGCGTAATAAAATCCTTGTGTCTTAATTTACTTTCATTAGTAAGTTGTAGGATTTTAAAATATTCTATTTAATTTTATATAATATTCCGTCATTCGTGAAAAAATGTTGGCTTTTATTTCTCTTCACAAAAGTGAAAAAACCTTCGAAAAAAATTGGACATTATTGGTGGCTTTAATGAACTAAAGGCCTACTTTTTTCGATCATTGATAGCATTGTTTTATCAATATTTTGACGATGCAACTAATAAGCATCTTCTTTTAAAGTTATTATTATATTTTTTTCTTCTTTTTTGACAGAAATTGCACCCGAAACAACACTATTTTATATTTTTATCGAAAACAAAATGTGTACAACAACCAAAATGTTATTTAAAGCCGTGGAACTACTGCTTATATTTTATTTCAATTTTAATATGAGTTATCCAAAAGAGATCAGCTCAACAATGCAGATAATTCAAAATTTATTAGGTATACCTAATACGTTTGATAGGTCGAAGAAGAAAACATTGGGCAACAAATCCAGAGTCTATAGTCTTTTAACTGCGATAAATGAGCCGTAAATAATTTTTATGGATTTAATTTATATGAATTTTAAAAATAATTTGGTCCTGTGGTCCGAAATAAATATTATTACTGAAGTAAATATATATTTTTTTTTTTTTGTTAAAGTTTGAGATGTTATAATAAACTAATAGAAAACTATGAATTTGTTTCAATTTAATTGTAGATATTGTTACAGCGACGAATTAGTTCGTTTAAAAAATACAGAAACATTTGATTATAAATGGTGTGAAATTATTAGGCAGTTACGTTCAAAATTGTTATTTCATTAGTTCAACTCAACTGAGCTGAAATATACTGGAGCAGCAAATTTGAGCAAAATGCATGTTACATAACTAATAATTTTCCACAATTTATTATTTCTTTAATTTTTACACGAATATTTATTTTAAAGAAAATATTGATAACAAAGAATATAATTTTACCTTGCTCACCAGTAACATCTACTAACTGCGTGTGGTTCCGCCTTTAATTAGAGTAGAACTACTGATCGATTAAGTACTTTATTCATATTGTACAGTGTAAAATTATCTAACTCTAAAGTAGTTTTACACACACTGTGTGCCTGCTTTGCCCTTTTGAATGGTATTTGTCCACAGATTATGTGTAGCAGGTACTCTACATCTGTGTAATTGCCCTTACAGATCATGTATAATTAGTTATAGAAGTGTAAAATCACCTCCACGTTTTTTTTTTACAACGTTAAACAATGGCAAATGTTGTGCCAATGATTATTGTAGTAAAATTCCAACAAAATTTTTTACTGTGAATTTTGTCACATATTTGTGCGAATAATTTGTGACAAATTACATTTAGATTCGGAAAGTTCACGAAATATTCCACTATAAATCGACAAATTTGTACCGCAAAATGTTCGTCTTCGCGTGACAAACAACGTCAACCCCATTCACCGTATTTTATACATTTTATCAAAAAAAAAATCCCAAATGGTGAACACTAAATCTTAGACCAATTTGTCACAAAATATAAGTTATTACAATTTGTCAATTTGAGATATATTTATGCGGATATTTTGTTGCAGAATTCATGACAACGATTTCTCAATTGCCACACGATTTATGTGATGAAAACCCAAATATTTCCATTATATTGTGAACGTTTCAGTTATTAGTTTTGTTGATCCGTACAAGTTTGTTAGTTTTTATGTTGCTAATTATTTATAAATATCACAGGACTATTGTATCGTAGAAAAAATAGCTTGTATAACTCGTATGAAAACTTGTAATTGCAATACTCAAGTGATTACAGCCCTCGCTATCGCTCAGGCCTCAAATTTCACTTTCGTATTGCAGTGACTCGTTTTCTTCACTAGTTACACAATATACTATTGCATGAACTTTCCGAACAGTTTTTGCGTAAATTTCTCGTTAAATGAGTAATACTCAATACATATTACAATGAAATCTCGATAAATCGAACCTAAAGGGACCAGAGAAATTAATTCGCCATATTGGAATTGCATTGTATTGAATTTGTGAAAATTTACTTAACTTCCTAGAAACTCATAGTGCATTTCCAAATAATAAAATCTACATTTTAGCGAATACAAACTGTTGCGAATCTTCGTTACACTAAAAATTTGGTTGAAACTACTTAGTGTTCGTTATATTATATCACTGTATTTATTTTTAAATTTAACGACAAATTCGACGATCATGATCCAAATTTAAATAAAATTCGTTTTATTTATGATGAATTTCAAAGATTAAGCCTTGCTGTTATACACGAAAGAGCGCTGCAATCGAAAATTTCAAGAACTTTGAAAATTTTCTTATTTTTGAAACTCTCGAATAAAACGCCTGCCTAGGAGTTATTATCGAGGTAAAACTGTAGTATTGTATTATAACTGTAGTATATTTTTTGGAATATAGTATAATTAGAAAACAAAATAATTTCCAAAACAAACAAAATAATTTGTAACCAATTTCTATGGTTCCACGTACTGTTGGCAACAGTTGAGTAAAATAGACATGTTATTTTTTGACAGCATCCTATTTATAACATTTTCATAGCACTATGATAGTTCGACTGTCATTTTTTCCATCAGTCAATTTTCAATACACCAAACTTTTTGCGGGAACTGATGCCACATACTCGAACACTGTCGTCAGTAACTTTTTTGGTAATTTTGCAACAGAAAAACTTAACGGAATTAATTTTTCCTCATCTTTTTATGTTTATGTTGACATTCGATACTGATGAAGACATCGAAAAAATTTATCAAATTAAGTACATCTTGGGTTGCAAAGTGGTTATTCAGCCTCTAAGAAGATCTAAGCTTATACCACAATGTAAACAATGTCAAGCCTATAGACATACACAAAAATATTGCAACAGGGAACCCAGGTGTATCAAATGTTTAGGTAAACATCATACCAAAAATTGTGTAAAAGCCCAAAATGTTCAACCTAAATGCCTTCACTGTGGAGAAAACCATCCGGCTAACTACAGAGGATGCAGCGTTGCTATTGAACTGCAAAACATCAAAAATAAGAACTTGATTGCTAAAAATCCAAGTTTATTCAGGAAGCAAGCGGTTAAGATGAACCGACCCAAAGTAAATCGTAGAGTGTCGGGAACTACTCAAGGATAATTTGGTAAAATGACTTATGCTCAAGTAATGATGAGCAACGGAAATCCAGGAAAAACTGCTCAAAATGACGATATAAGTCAAACACTTAAATTAATTTTAAGCAGGCTAAATACATTTGATAAGCGATTACAAAAACAAGAGTACAGCACTAAGGGAGCCATCCCTAAACAGAAAAATGGCCAAAGATCTTAGAATCTTATGTTGGAATGCCAATGGACTGATGCAACATCAACAAGAACTGCAAGTGATCCTGGACACAGGAAAAATCGATCTATGTATGTCTTATCACGGAAACACACTTCACTAGACAATCAATCATTAAATTTAAAAATTATCAAATTTATCACACTATTCACCCTGGAAATACTGCTAAAGGAGGTAGTGCTGTTATAATTAGAAATAGTATTCATCACTATGAGGAGTTAAAATATGAAACGGAAGAAATACAAGCAACTGCTGTTATTGTCAAATCCAAAAGCAGTTCTATTTGTATTGCTAGTATTTACTGCCCACCGAAGCATTATCTCGAGTTCCTCAGTAAATTAGGAAAACGATTTGTACTTAGAGGAGACTTTATTGCTAAAAATGTCCATTGGGGATCCAGATTAACAACGACTAAGGGTAAAGAATTCCTAAAAACTATCAGAAAATGCAGTTGTGAAGCCCTCTCAACTGGAAAACCAACCTACTGACCAACTGATCCAAACAAAGTACTAGATCTGATTGATTTCTTCATAATAAAGAACATATCTGTAAATTATGTACAAGTAGATGAAAGCCATGACTTAAACTCTGATCATTCACCAATACTTCTAACGTTAAGTGAAAAAATCATTCAGAAAGAAAGAAACCCATTCCTAGTAAATAATCACACTAATTGGGCATGCATTAGACTATCGCTAGAAGAAAAAATTAACTTAATGGTTTCATTAAACACTGAAGAACAATTATACAAAGAAGTTCACAAATTTGTAAACGATATACAGCAATCAGCTTGGGAAAATACTCCTGAAATTAAAACGAAAATCAAGGGAAACAACTACCCTATGGAAATTAGGAAACTCCTCGCAGAAAAAAGAAGAGCGAGAAGAGTATGGCAACAAACAAGGGCCCCCAAGATAAAACTCATTTGAACAATCTTACCCAACAATTAAGAAGAGAGATCAAAGAATTGAAAGATAAATCAATCAGCAACTATTTAAGAAAATTAACTAAAAGCAACCAAAAGAACAAAAGACCAATAATGCAGATTCCCCCAATAAAAATAGCAGGTGAGAAATGGGCTAGAAATAATGAAGACAAAGCTCGAGAATTTTCTGAACACCTCGAAAAAACAATCCAGCCACATGAATACCAAACGTTGGAAGCCGAGATAATAACTGAACAAGCTGTGAAAGAAAGTAAAGAAATCTTACCCACAACACCGAAAGAAGTCATGCGTGAGATAAAAGCTAATATGAATACGAAAAAAGCGCCTGGGTACGATCTTATTACTGCAGAAATCTTAAAAGAACTGCCAAGGAAAGCTCTGGTGCAACTCACCAATCTTATAAATGCAGCATTTAGAATCAAATGTGTACCAAGCTTATGGAAAATTGCCGAAGTAATTATGATCCCAAAACCTGGTAAACCACCATACATAACATCGTCTTATATGTAGGCCAATTTCGCTATTGCCAGTCATGTCCAAACTCTTTGAGAAGCTTCTGGTAAAAGATTAAATCCGATAATCGAGAGTAAAACTTGATCCAACACTCAACAATTGATCAAGTATACAGAATAACCAGAATAATTGAGAAAGCATTAGAGGAGAAAAAATCTGTTCAACAGTATTTCTAGACGTTGCACAAGCTTTTGATAGAGTATGGCATGAAGGACTTAACCACAAGTTAAGAAATCTTCTACCAATGCAATTTGCTAAGATACTAGAATCTTACTTGAAAGATAGGTTCTTCAGGATTAAGTTAGATGATACATTTTCTGAATTGAAAGAAATCAATGCAGGAGTTCCACAGGGCAGTGTATTAGGGCCGGTTTTATACCTACTATATACACTTATGATCTTCCTACATTAGAAAACAACACAGTGGCAACTTTTGCAGATGATACGGCGATCTTAATTGTTGGAAAAAGCAACGAAGAATCAACACAGAAGTTTATTATTATTATTTACTGGAGGGCCATGTGGGCGATAAGCCACCTCGCACCGCGACCTAAAAGATCTATTGTGCTGGACCCTACTTAATTATCCGTCCAGTCAATATTCAGACTCTTAATGAATCTGACAATACTACTGGCCGGTACAAGATACATACTATCCGGGCTCATTGTTCTCCCTCCTAGATGTTGCAGTCTTTGCTGGAAAATGGCTGGGCAATGGCACAGAACATGTTCCGCTGATTCCGCTTCCAGACCGCAGAAGCGGCATCCATATGTCGTACTTAGGCCCATCTTCTTAAGGTGATACCTTAAGGGGACATGACCTGTGAGGAAGCCAGTAAGCAGCCTCAACTCAGGTTTCCTAAGTTCAAGACACTCCTTAACCCTGACAGACGAAGGTGATATACATTTCTTCGCCTGCCGTAAACCTGGAATTCTGCGCCAGTAGGAGGACTTTTGAACATCCTCCCAGCGTTTTACCGCTGCTCTAAGGTGTTCCTTAGTGACACCGCAGAAGGGTTTTGGTCCAAAAAATGGAGAGGCAGAACCCTCACGGGCGAGGCCATCAGCTGCCTCGTTTCCTTCGATTCCAGTATGACCTGGCACCCACATAAGTGTTACCTTATTTGAGCCTGCCAGATGTTTAATAACCTTCAGACAATCCCATACCAGCCTTGACTCAACGGTACAAGACCTAAGAGCTTTTAAGGCTGATTGGCTGTCTGATACAATATAAATCTTTGCATCGTTTAGGCCTTTTGCTATGCCTATCCTAGCGCAAAGTTCTATAGCATGTACTTCTGCTTGAAAAACGGTAGCATTGGTATCCAAGAACTTCGAGAGGGTAGTGCCACTCCCGTGTATTCCTATCCCCGCCCCATCTTCCGTTTTTGATCCATCTGTAAACCATACCATGGACCCTAGCTCAAATGATGGTCCACCTGCCCTCCACACATCCCGGTCAGGTAACCTAACACAGAATGGTTTGTGGAAGTCCAGTTTAGCTGGCATACAGTCGGAAGGCATTCCTATGGTAGGGTCTGTCTGAAATTCCTTAAGGATTTCCATATGACCCACCATATTGCCTGGCTTGATATTTCCTTCCGCCTGCATTTTCAGGGCCATACTTGCAGCGTCCTTTTTAATATGCAGGTGTAACGGTGTCAGTCCTAGAAGTGCCTCCACCCCCGCGGTTGGACATGACTTCATTGAGCCCGTAACACCGATGCAGGCTACACGCTGAACCTTATTCAATAAGGTTTGCGTTGTCTTCTGCTCAGTTTTAGGCCACCATACAACCGATGCGTAGGTGACTATAGGCCTAATGATTGTAAGAAATGACCAGTAGATCATTTTTGGTTGTAGTCCCCAAGTACGCCCATAGAGTCTTTGACAGGCCCAGAGAGCCTTGATGGCTCTATTTTGAACTTTCAACAAATGTTGGTTCCAGTTCAGTCTTTGATCTAGGATAACCCCTAGATATTTAACCTCGCTGGAAAAAGGAACAGTAGTACCATTTAACGAGGGAGCTGTAAGCGCAAGCTTTGTCCTCCTCGTAAAAGGAACAATGACAGTTTTGCTTGGATTGACACTGAGTCCTTCCTGATAACACCACTGCCATATTATATGCCATACACAGAAGTTACAATCAGCTATAACTCAAATATATAAATGGACAAAAAGATGGAGAATAAAACTAAATGAAGTTAAATCAGTTCACAACAACTTTACAAACAGACGATTCGAACATATTCCGATTACCACAAATCGGGAAATAATACCGCATGCGAACACAGCTAAGTATCTCGGCGTGACCTTGGATGCTAAACTACGATGGAAAACACACGTCAAGAAGAAAAGTGAAGAATTAAGACTTAAATAAAGAAAAATGTATTGCCTGATGGGAAGGAACTCTTCTTTATCAACATACAACAAGCTTCTACTTTATAAGCAAATATTGAAACCGATTTGGACTTATGGTATTCAGCTTTGGGGTTGTACCAAACAGAGCAACGTAAATATCATCCAAAGATTTCAGAATATGGTATTAAGGAACATCGTTGATGCACCTTGGTATGTCAGGAACAATGACCTTCATAGGGACCTTAAAATGAACCTCATCTTAAACGAAATCCAGGAAAAAGCATGGAGACATGAAGATAGGCTCCGCCATCAGGTGAACATTGAGGCAACTCAGCTCCTAAGCATCACGAATTTAGTACGCAGACTTAAAAGAACCAAACCTTTTGAGCTGGTGTGATTGTCAGTTTAAACAGCATTGTGCTGATCTAAAATCCACTACAAAGATGTGGTTTATTTCAATTTACCAAACACTATGGAACGCCAACGGGAAGAAGCCATAGATTAATTTAAGGAGACTAGATTGTAATTACATAAAAATAAATAAATACAATTTATTTTGAATAAAAAAAAAAATAGAAAAATCTTTTTTGAAAAATTACTAAAAAATGTTTCGCAGTCAAGTTTTCTGTTGCCACATTACCACAAAAGTTACCGTAGACACTTTTTGAGAATGCGGCATCAACTCTGTTCTATTGGCTTGCTCGTTTTATTTACGGACCCGAAAAATTGTTAGCAACTTATTCGTGTTTTTTGCAAAAACAAACAAAATTTTGGAAAAACTAAAATTTAAAATTGCTTGGTAAAATATATCAAGCTATTGTAGATATTTTTCAGCTTGTTTATGGCGATTTCATTATCGAATATTTCCCCAAAATCCCAAACTTAATAATCAAGAACTGTTATTTTAACTGAACATACTAAAACCTATTTTTCTTTACATGAGTCAGGAAATAGTTTTTTGTTTTTTTCTATTTTCTAGATCTAAAAATAACAATTTCTATAGTGTGTTTATGTAAATTGCGTCTACTGGCACTTATAAATAAAATTCATTTTTTTAATTAAACCAAAAATATCTTTAAAATATTATTGAAATTGCAATAAAGGCTACTTACTATGATTGCTAAATAAACGCAATACCTAATTCTAATCTTTTTTTATCAAAATTGAAATCTGTTTGTTATTTTTATGTTAATACAAAGAGTGTGAAATGAAAATCGGCGCAGTGATAGGAGTTTGGAAATCACAGTGCTCTCTAATAATTTAAAATGGATACAGTAAACAACAAAATTAATGAGTAAAAATAAAACCTATTCTAGTGTGTGACGAAGAAAGAAAAAATGTTGTGCTTGTCCTTAAATTCAAATTTTCGAAAATCAAATTCAAAATTTTGATATAAGGCTGGCTAGTAGAATAATTTTATGATATTAAATTTTATTTTCAGATCCAATACCTACAGTCGTTGTCAAAATTATTTGTGTCACGCAAAAATTGTATAATGTATTCCGCAAAAATTAAAACTTGGGCTAACCACTTAATAATATAACTAAATTTTGTTTTGTATATTTATTGTTAATTATTGATGTTTCATTTAGTAAAAAGAAAAATTAAAAATCTTTATAATTCATTAAAATAAAATTAAAAAACAAATGGACAAAATTATTTGTGTCTCATATTTTTGGGACAAAATTATTTGTACCTCATCACAAAGTTGACTAAAAATTACTAAATTAATTCTAATTTATTCCCTTTGCCCCGTAAACTCAATAGGACGTACTGCCACCATTATTGTTAACCACTTCTTGAAGGCGATGCGGCATGGATTGGACCAGATTTTCCAGGATTTGTTTAGGTATTTGATCCCATATCCGATTTATTTCGTCAAACGTTTCCTTGGGCGTTCTATCAATAGTTGTTATTATTTTTTGTTTAATATAATGCCATAGATTCTCTATGGGATTAAGATCTGGGCTTTGTGGTGGCCAGTCTATAGTTTCTTGGCCCAAATCTTTAAGGAATTTAGTTATTAGTTTGCTTTTGTGTATTGGAGCATTATCTTGTTGCAATACAAAATCTGATCCTATCAGTTTACACCCGGAAACCATTGCATATTCATTAAGGACCTCTAAGTATACGCTAGAGGTAACTTTTCCCGGTAGCACTGTGAGATCTCCTACACCATTATAACAAAAACACCCCCAAACCATTACTTTGCCTCCTCCGCTGCGACGAGTAGGCATTGTGATGTTACGAAACTTCCTTTGTTGAGGTGTCGAATAAAAATATTTCTTACCGTAGCTTCCATCTAAAGAGAAGCACGATTCATCGGTCCATAATATATTGCGCCAGAACTCGACAGGTTTCGCTAAATAGGTCCGAGCAAAGTTTAGCCGTTTTTTTCTATTTTTCTCACTTATAAATGGCTTCTTTTGCACAACATAAGCTTTAACATTTGCTTCACGAAGCCGTCTGCGAACAGTTTTTACGCTAATTTTATTATGTCTTTCACTATTTATGTCACACTGAACAGATTTTACTGAATTCAGAGGGTTTCTTTGCACAAGCGTAGTGATCCTTCTGTCTTCTTTAGGCGTTGTCTTTCATTTACGGCCTCTTCCTTTAACATTTTTTAGGCAGTTTTGGATTTTAGATTTCTGAATTTGGTACATCACCGAATTTTTGTGACAGTTGTACTTTTGGGCTAGATTTTTAACTGAAACACCAGCCTCGTAGCCGGCAACAATCGAGACTCGAACTTCTAATGATAACTCCTTAATTTTTCCCATTCATTAAAACAAACTGGTCTTGTTGAGGCGAAAATTATGACTAAATGAACACGTGTAACATTTAAAAAAAAAAAAAAATTAAACAAAATCAATGTTCCCGTTACTAGGAATTTTTCAAAGGTAGGTACAAATAATTTTGTCCCCAAAATATGAGACACAAATAATTTTGTCCATTTGTTTTTTAATTTTATTTTAATGAATTATAAAGATTTTTAATTTTTTTTTTTTACTAAATGAAACATCAATAATTAACAATAAATATACAAAAAAAAATTTGGTTATATTATTAAGTGGTTAGCCCAAGTTTTAATTTTTGCGGAATACATTATACAATTTTTGCGTAACACAAATAATTTTGACAACGACTGTACATCATAAATTTTCACATATGTATAAGCGATTGTTAAATAACTAATCCTTTTTAAATAAATGGTAGTGCTAAAAATTTATTTAAAAATGACAAAAATGTTATATAAACCATTCTAACGATTTAATCAACGATTTAAAATCATGGAAATTCCCATAAGAATTTAAAATAGTCATTATAATATTATTTTGGTTTAGGTTTTAATCACGGATTTAAATAAAGGTTTTTCCAAATTTTAGTATTGTTGCTAAGATAGTATATAAAGAATATTTATATACGAATATTTTGTTATATTTAAGAAGTCGATATTTTTGTTTTTAAATTTCTATATGTTAAGATAATTTTTAAGAATGTAAAAATCATTATTGTATCGTTTGTCGTTCAGTGCCATTCGACATCTTAACATTCAGGAAAATCAGCCTTATCCAATTAGTAATCTTAGCGCTTCGACCGAAACGCATGATAACTCAAAAATGCAGCTCTGCAATGAAAGAAATTGTTTATTCACGAATAATATAATTTATATTACCTAGGTTAGGTTAGGTTAGGTTTGGGTGGCGGTCCACTAGGACCAGGCATAGACACAAAAATGGTCCGTAGCCATACCACGAATAATTGTTTCCTCCAACTCATTGGAACCATTTTGGGCTGTTAACAAAGCGCTGGATACTCCTGACGTCCATCCTACAGAGGTCCGTCAGGTCTTTGAAGAAGGGTGCCCCTAGAAACTTTAGTCTGTTTCGTGCCAGACGAGGGCAGCTGCAAAGAAGATGAAGTACTGGCTCTTCCTCCTCTTCGTCCTCGCAACTACAACAGTAGTCATGTGAGAAGACACCAAGTCTACTCGCATGCCTCCCTATGAGACAGTGCCCCGCAATCACTCCAACAACCACACTGATCTGACTTCGCTGAAGTGAGATCAGCTGTTTGGATCTCGCCAAGTCCAACTTTGGCCAAATCTGCCGAGTTATTACGCAAGAAGTGATACTTCACCATCTGTCATTCGTCAGCTTGCTAGGTTCTTCCTGAAGACGGAAGGAGAGATTCAACAGAAGTTCCTCGCAGAACACTCCAGCCCCGACTTTTCCGTCCCGTTTTGAACCATCAGTGAAGAAGTTTATAACTCCTGGTATAAAGCCACTGCGGTATAAAGCCACTGGGGTATAAAGCCACACGATGCGGGGCTCCAGCCCCCATCCTTTCCCAATGGCATTTTTGCAACAGTATAGCGCTACCGAAGCTTTCTTTACCCTTTCCAGAATATTGGATTTCCAATATAATTTCCTATCCAAAAAGAGACCCAGAAATTACGCTTCAACTGTAAAAGTCAAGCTGAACCCATTTAAAGTGGGAGGATCGATGTGAGGAAGTTTAGATTTCCTAGAGAAGAGAACCAATTCGGTTTTGTGTGGGTTCGCATTTTGTTGTTAACATGTTCAATAGTAATATTTTAAAATACGATGTAAAAAAAAAAAAATTGGTTTTTAGTCAATATTTAACTAGGAAATATTAATTAAAATATGTATTTATCCTGTAAAAAAACTGTAGAGTTTTTTATTCCATTATTTCTTTATTCTTTATAAAAAATCGCTCTAATCACCGAGAAATATTAGGCGAGCAATTTTGACATTACGTTCACTGACGGCGAGAACCATAATTAGGCATTAGTTTGATGTTGATTACGGTTGTTTTTTATATTAATTTTATTTAGACACGCATAGCTTTTAAAAACATGTATATTAAATTTAAGTTAATTTTATTTTTATAAAAATGAATATATGCATCAATAAAAGGCAAAACATTTAATTTTTGACGTTTCACACGCATTCCGGGTGCATTTCAAATTTCAAGGGAGAAATGATAATTAATTTAAAAAAATTTTGAAAGGAAATAGGTAAAACCAAATTTCAATGATCAACATTTGATTTAATTAATAATTAAATTAATTTTAGTAATATATTATAAAATATTTTTGTCGTTCAATTACAAAATTTTATTTTTCGAAATTAAATTTGTGAGAGTACAGAACTTTTTCGGAAATAGGTTTTTAGAGCAAAAGGGATATATAAAAAAACCATTAAAACTATATAAAAATGTTGCTCCATTTTCCCCTCGAAAACTATTGACAGTAACTTTTTTGGTAATTTCGTAACAGAAAAACTTAAGCGCGAGAAATTTTTTTTGGGGTTGCATATAAGTTTTGAGGTTTTTTTTATAACTTCGAAGCTTTATTCAGAGAAATTGGAGCAATGTATTTTATTCAAAGTATTGTCTATCGTTAGCTACGACTTTTTCCCATCTTTAGGGAGTATACGGATTCCGCGTCGAAAAAATTCCTCGTCTTTTGAGGCGATCCAAGAATCAACCCAATTTTTGGCTTCTTCGTAAACAGTGAAGTACTGCTCGGTCAGGCCATAAGTCATCGACCGAAACAAATGATAGTCGGAAGGAGCAATGTCTGGTGAATACGGTGTGTATGGTAGGCCATCCTATTGAAGTACCTCCAAAGTTTCCTTGATGACTTTTGCAACCTGTGGCAGAGCGTTGTCGTGCTGAAATATCACTTTGTCATGTCTTTTGGCATATTGTGGACGTTAGGGCTTCAATGCTCGGATTAATTGAATCAATTGTTGTTGATAACGTTCTCCAATGATGGTTTCGTTAGGCTGCAGTAGCTCATAGTAGATCACTAAGAATTGATCCCACCAGACGCACAGCATTAGCTTCTTGTCTTTGGAGCAGTGGTTCGCACGTGAGAAAACGGCGTGCGACGGAACCCAATTTTCTTGTTTTTGCACCATACGGTTTTGAATTGTTCGTTGAGTCACTCCCAAAGTTTCAGCGATCTCCTGAGTTTTGCATAAATCTTGGTCCAATAACACCTCCAACTCAGAGTTTTCAAACTTTCTTGGCCTCCCTTCGCGTTCTTTGTAACTGGTGTCAAAATCGTCACTTCAAAAACGCCAGAACCAGTACTCATATGTTTTTATTGATGGAGCATGTTCCCTATATGCATCACACAGCAATCGATGTCCATCAGCTGCATTTTTCTTCAAATTAAAACAAAAAAGCAGCGCTTCCCGAAATTTGTGTTTTGTTGTCACAAAGGTTGACATGGTTAGAGCACAAAAAAATATGTTATTTATACTTCAGCGAAATGACACATACTGATTTTGAGGGAAATGATGACGCTTTAATAAGAATATAGTTACAAGATGGGCCGATGCGATTTAATACTAGTTACGCCATCTTTCGTAAATTCTTCAAAACTTATTTGTACACGCAATAGTATCATGAAAAGGATGATTTTAGGATGATAAAAAAGATAAGGAAAAATTAATTCCGTCAAGTTCTTCTGTTGCGAAATTACCAAAAAAGTTACTGTCGCCAGTTTTCATGTATGCAGCATCAATGTTATTTTCGGACGATACTGATCCACGTTTATTTAAATTCTTGGAAAAACGCAACAGTTGCATGTTTGGCATTTTGTCTAATATTGGTTATTTTAATCGATTTTATTAAACCGTTTTATTAAGTGTCTATATTTGAGCGGAAGCTACGAAAGCAGTGACATAATTTAAGTAACGTAGGAAGATCTTCACATTTGTTATCTTGAATAAACGGTTCTTGTCCCCAAAACACATTATGGCTTTCACGTCAAAAGAACAACTATTAAAGTTTTATAGTATATTTTCATTTATTATTATGGCTGGCATTGCTCTTATAGCGCATCTAACGTTTTGTTTTGCTACTTCTTTATTGGTAAAATAGTTGAAGGTCATGTTAAAAAATTACGATTTTGTTTTGTTCGATTGTTCAAACATTTTTATTAATTTGTATGTTGAGGTTCAATGGATGGATACACGCCCAGTCGGATCTCATCAAATTAATAATTTTCTTAAGATACCAAAAAAATTGGTATTTCGTTTTGATCAATTTACACGGTAGATGATGATGACATGCGGTTAAAGCATTTTATTATTTTGGCGATTGAATTTCTTATGCCTAGGTTTAACATTTAGGTTTTTTTAAGATGAATGTGGAAGAATTAGTCTCAAAACGGTTAATTTTATATCTCTCTATAGAATTTTAATAGAAATTGTACTTGCGAACGATTGATCTGAAATCACTGGACTCTCTTATTTATAATATGTTAGGCATGTCTAAAAAAATCAAAAAAAAAACAAATTAAACGGATGAATATATTGGAATGCGGATTTATGTGTAGAGATTTCATAGAACGTGTTTGAGCATTTTTAATATTTTATGTTTTTAATTGTATATTTGACTAACAACGTCTTTTGCTTTTCCTAGCTAAATTAGAGTTGAACCTAAATTGAAACTAGTAAAAACTACTCAAAACAAAATAATTTACACTAAAGCTTCATTTCGTTTCGTCACTGAACGTACCATACCAAAAATGCTTTAAGGTTTTCATACGTTAAAATATGCAACTTTCATGTAGGAATGAAATGAAACTGAAATGCAAAACGAAATGGGCATTGCCGTTATTTTATTTTTAATAGCGAAGGTAAGAATTCAATAAGCAAAAATGTGGGGCCTTTAGCTTTGAAACATTCTCCGGCAATGTTGGTTGAAATTAAATTTCAAACAGAAATTAATTGCTGACTTAAAATAATGAAACATTTCAAAATTTCACTTTAATACGTAATCCAAAAATAGCAGTTGTGATTTTATTTGATCAAGAAAATTACAATTGATACTTTATATTAATCTGATATCATAATTAAATATCATTGGTATATGAAAGCTTTTTCTAAAATTCATAAAAATGTTTTATGCAACTGTTTTCTGTTTGAAAAGAACATTTATTAGTTTTTGTCCTATTTTGAATAATTTCGTCGAATTTTGCTAAACCAGGCTAAAACACAAAATAGGTTACTAAAATGAGCCGAATCGAATCCGATTGGATTCTTCATTCTTGAATAGAAAAGTCAGCAAATACTACCTGGACCAAAAAGTTTCCTATATTGACAATAAAACGCAGCTTTTTTGGCAATGTGGGTAATTCTTCAATATAATCTTCTTTTAATTTAATACACCTCATCCAACGATTATCCAACAACTTTTTTTTCCTATCATTGCTATGAAGCTCCATTGCTTCGCTTTTTTGATCGATAGTGCGCGAAAACGCCACCCATCTTGGTTTAAGCTTTTCCATACGCAAATGACCATACAATATATTTTCTAAACGTTCTTTTAAAATGTTTACGATGTCAGCAATCTCGCTGAACTTCGCTCAACAGAATATTATGGATTTTCTCAATCATTTCTAGTACTAAATTATTTATTTCTCTACTTAAACGAACAAAATTTGACAATAATTTTTCACAAAGGCTTTCCTACCTGCATATCACAGAGTGCCGATTAGTGGACCAGCTGTTTGGCCAGAAAACGCCAAATAAAGTATCATGATATACTATTTAAATACTACACTAATGCAAATAATTAAGGGAACAACATTTTTTTCAATTTTTTTAGTGTTTTTTGAAGCGATGTATCTTTGTGAAAAAGGTTGTATATAGAGCCCTAGTTTCGTGATTTTTTGGCCGACAATTCTTGTGAGCTACGGTTATTTATTGCGCAATCATAGGAAATAGCGCGAGACAAAAATTTTGCATTTTTTTATTTTATAAGGATCTACAAGCTGGAAAATATCGGTCAGTTAGCTTGTTAATTTAGCTTCAATTTGATTTTATTTGGTCTTTCTCTCTACGTCAATTTTTTGCTGAGATATATTACTTTGAATCAAATTTATTCTTTTGACTTTGATCATCTCAGCAACCAAGGATCACACAGTAAATTTTATTGCAGTTTTAAAAACTTGAAAAAATTTCCTACAAGACCATTGTATGATTTTTGAGAAAAAATGTTTTTCATTCTCAACGTTAATTTGAATAAAGTATAAAAAAATGCCTTTTTATGGTTTATTAGTAAATCTATCTCTACTTCACAAATATTGATAAAAAGGCAAATATTGCCAGGCTTTTTTTACAGCTTAATGTATCCGTAATAGTACAGTAAATTTTCAAATTGATCCATCCAACCGTTTTTCCGGACCGATTGATCAAAGTTCTAAAAAACAATTAAAGGAACAAGATTGTTCCTAAACCTTATGTAATCAATAATCATCATCAAAATAAAAACCGATTTGTTTCGACAAAAAATAATTTTTTTTTTCAAATTTAACAAGTAAATAATGCGAAATTGTGAAAAATTCGAAACAAGTTAGTTTTTATGTTGATGATGATTACTATGCTTAGCATTTATAGGTTCTAAAAAATCAAAAATATGTACCTAAAATTGCATAATATGTGGTAAAAAAGTGATTAAAATGAAAAATTTGTGGTCAATCTATCAAATCTAGAACTTATCATTAATTAAGATGATTTCGATTCATTCATTAAAAAGGTATCTAAGATTTTTGGCTGTAAAGTTGGACAAACTAACTCCCGTGTATTATAAAGGGCTAGAGAGGCTGTCCAAAAATGGTTCCACATCTCCAAACACTTAAAAATTTGGACAAGTAAACGTTTCCTACCTCTAAAACACAATGTGACGGTTGAGATGATTTACGCTATTTAAATGGGGTAGAACTGCATTTTCTATTCTTTTATGTACCATACATTTCAATTTGATTTTTATCGTGTTTCATCCATTTAAATTTGAAAGAATTCTTTTACACACATTTTCCAAATTTTGGACTAATCGAATAAATGTTTCACTGGCCGATAATTATTTCATTTTTGATAGATATACATAGAATAGTCTAAGAGCTGGTGAAAATTTTGTTAAAATAGCTTTATACCGGCTGAAAATCTCTGAGAAGGTAGCTTTTTCCCCAAAAATGGTATCGACAACCTGACTTGACAATTCCGGGCCTGACGCGCCCAAAGATTGTTCAAAGTTGCATTAAAACATAGACAGTCTAAAATGAAGCAAAAGATTGAATCCCTTATAATAACATCCAATTCAGACCCATTTAAGCGATAAAACAAATTGACAGGCGATTTCTCTCGCTTTATACCGTCTGTCTTTTTTACTGTACATTTCCAACGCTATACAAAGTCTGGGTTTAATTTTTGTATCTTTCGATAGCACTGGAAATATAGGGTAAAAATAACAGGCTGTATAAAACAATTTAAATGTAACAGTCAACAATGCAACACTTCACACTTGCTTGGCGATATGTCACGTCAAGCTAAATTACCTGTCAATCCGTTTTATCGCTTAAACAGGTCCAAAATACAAGTTACAAAAAATTCCCGCGGTATTCACCTCACTTTGAATTGCTAGGTTTCAATGCAACCCTGAACAATTCCAAGGAGGATAAGGCCCGGAGTTGTCGAACCAGGCTGCCGATAGCACTTTAAAAGACGAAAAAACTAACTTGTACAAATTTACAGCGGGTATATAGCTATGAGGTATTTTAATTTCATGTTTGGTTTGTTCTTAATTTAATAATAAATGTTTGTAGTTTAGGTAAAAGTAAAACATGTTAGTTTCTGCAAAAATATTTTTTGGCTTAAATGTTGTCTTTAGCTGTATCAAATTTTACGTAAGAAAGCTTATTTACGTATTTTTCGCAGAAGTACTAAAAATATTTTAAAAAAAACTCATAAAATACATGCTAAAACATAAAATATATTGAAATATGTAAATATATGTAATTAGGTAAAAATATTTAAATATATGTGGTCACTTATAAGGCTCACTCGCCTTTATTTGTTCTAAATCGAATAAATAACAAATATTTGTTTGGGTTTCCCAAAAAAAATATTTTTTTTTTTTTACGTAAGACTTCAAAGTAAAATTGATTACACAAGGATTAAGAACAATAAACTTGTTCCTTTAATTGTTTTGTAAAACTTTGATCAATCGGTCCGGAAAAACGGTTGGATGGATCAATTTGAAAAAAGTACAGAGCTATTAGCAGTATTTTAATCTGGTAACATTAGGGATGTGGTATCGAAACGAAGGTATCGATACTTTACTCATTACTAGTATCATAATAAAAGTATCGATACCAATATTTGTATCGTAATAAAAGTATCGATACTGTTAAGTATCGAATACAATTTAAAAACACTTTCGGTTTACATAGCCGATTTCTAATATAAGTTTTTTAATAGGGAGGGACCAATAAGGCATATATGTAAATTTGTATTTATTATAATGTGTTTACCACACAAAAGAAACACAAACCAAATAATAATTAGTAATTTTATTTTCGAAAGCCCCAATCTTCATCATTGCAATCAGACAAAAAGAGAAGTTTGTCCACCCCGTCACCCATAAGTCTGTTTCGGATTTGTGTTAAAATCGCTCCAGCTTTAGAAAACCATGTTAGCGTTCACACGTAAATAAATTATTTATTTTAATAAATTTTAATTTTATTTAATTAATAAATTTTATTTTAATTATTTTATAAACATTTATTTTAATACATATTTTGTCACCATTTTGCCGACAGCACCAAATATGGTGGGCGACCAACAACACAAGCGATGTGTTGTCGCTGCAGAGAACGAGAGCAGACTGATGTGAAAAGAAATATTGTATTTTGTTTTGTTGTCTCTTCATGTGGAAAGCCAGTAGTTGGTTGAATGCGTTTGTTCCCAAATGGTAATGTCAACGTTGAGCGGCGTGAAGGCGTTGCATTATTGGTTGGGTTAACTCAGACGCCAATGTATGTGAGCGATACTTTGTGGCGGAGCACGCATGAGTGAGCCACTACACAATCTTTCTGATAGTACGGAGCTACCGGGTATTATCAGGTATTTCTTGACAAGGCGGTACAAGTGATGGAAAACGTTTTCGATTTCTGCCCACTGAATTATAGGATTCGCCAAATATAAACTCAGCCTATGTCTCCGTTTTTGCCAGAACGCCTTTTACGACGGCCGTGAGCTAATTTTTTCTGATGGCTCCAAAAATCGTATGAGGGCTGTTCTGGCCGATCTCCTTCATGTTTTGATTCAGACGACGTTGATGTGATATCAGAGGCGTCCATTATTTTTCTAATGGATGAAATAGCACGGGCACCAGCTAAGGTATCTTTAAAATTAATATTTTTGAAGTGGGGATCGAGAATCGTTGAAACAGCCATAATGTGGTTGTTCTCGATTTCACCAAACCGGCGGTTTAACTCATCCACAACATATTCTTTTAAGGCTTTTTTTAACATTAGTCTCTTCTCAGCAATATTTATAAAATAACGGTAGATTTACTAACAAAATCATAAAAAGTAATATTTTTGTACTTTTTTCAAATTAGTCTTGAGGGTGAAAAACAGTTTTTTCTAAAAGAATCATAAAAGGGTCTTATAGGAAATTTGCGATGATTGGTTGCTGAGATATTGATGATCAAAGAATCAAATCATATATCGCAGCAAAAAAAAAAGTAGAGATCCAATAAAAACCAAATTGAACTAAATTAACAAGCTAACTGACCGATGTGTTAGTTTAACTAAAATAAATATTCCCGAGCCCGTGGATTATTAAAATAATTGTAAAATTTTTATCTTGCACTATTTCTTATGATTGTGCGATAACCGTAGCTTACAAACACTTTTTGTCAAAAAATCTCGAAACTAGAAACTTGAAGTTTTAATAGTTATTTATGGTACTAGTGAGCAAAACAAGATATTATCCATGAGGGAGAAGAAGAAGCTAACTAGATAAACTAGGGACTACTAGATAAACTAGCAGTGAATAATGGCTATCATTATAATTGAAGAAACAAACGCATAATGAGTATATTATACATTAGTCGTGGACAAAATGCTTTTTTTCCATCTCTGTAGCCTTATTATATAAAAAATAAGATAATGTTTACACGTGATAAACAGTGAACGAAAAGAGAATCGAAAAACAATTTAATGTAATTTTAGTAAAAAATCACAAAGTTTACCAGTTTTCACGTTTACACATTATCTTATTTTTTACAGAATAAGGGTGCAGTACGATCATTTTTCACAAAGATACGATAACACGATACTCTTCAAAAACAGAAAAAATTTAAAAACATTTTTGTTCCCTAAGTTTTTTGAAGTATTATATTTTAAGTATAATAGTCGATAACGTTAATTCAATGCTGAATAGTGAAATTAGTTTTTTTTAATTGATGTGAAAAGTGCAAATGTAAATTAAATGTTACCTAAACCAATTATTTCTTGTATCAGTGATAAATTATATTATGGAATGCTAAAAATAATGCTAAAAATTATTCAATGTACCTTGGTGTACTAATCGCCACTGTACGGTACAGAGTGAGTCGAAACACAAATCTAACTAACACTGAAGATACAATCGGGAAAGTGTGCTTAGTAAGGTATAGTAAAAAAAACTAGACCTTCTATTCTAAATTATTATCGCTCTGTATGCATAATTAATTCTGCACGCTATAAAACAATGCAATATTTTTGTTATATGCTGTTTCAGTTTTACTCGCGTACATTTATGTCATTATTTTTTTGATTTATTGAACTTAATTATATGTAAGCCATAATAATCATTTTATCATTCATACTTTTGTTAAATAACCACGCATTTTTAATATAAAACAACAAAAGTTAAGCAATTCCGAAATGTTACCGTTTTCAATTTTTAGTTTGAATTTAAAAAATGATGATAACGGAAATTTGCATTTTTAACAATAAGAAGAAACTCATTCTCATTTTTTTCTCATACAAGTGCAGACATTACAGC
Source organism: Tipula vernalis (assembly GCA_958295665.1). NCBI lineage: Eukaryota > Metazoa > Arthropoda > Insecta > Diptera > Tipulidae > Tipula > Tipula vernalis. The sequence goes on along the minus strand of OY282558.1, from coordinate 242,107,362 downwards.
ACTTCCCGTTACTTTATGGTCAATTATTCTACATTATAAACTAAACATAAGAAATAAAGTTCATTGAAATTATGTTTAAAATATAGATGAGTGTTTTTAAAACCAAAATTCCCAAAAATAGTTTGCCAACAAAAAAAAATGTTTCCACAAAATTGTATTTAGCCCAAAAAGATTACCAAAAAGTCTAAACTGTTATGGGGGTGGATGGTTAGCTTAATTGAGGAAAATACACACCATAAGAAACTTTTCCATTGGGCTTTCTTTTAATGATTTGTGGATTGATTTCAGGATACCAAACCCTGTATTTTGCTTATTAATAAGGCCATTTAACCAGAAATTTACTTCAATAATTTTGTTGTTGTTGTTGTTTCCGTTTGCATCACGTTTGTCTTTAGTTTTAGTGTTACTGTGCCTAGAAATAAAAGGGCGTAAGTCGATCAAAGGTTTCAATTTTTCAAAATTAATTTTTTAAGGTAATACTAAGGAGAGTATATCTTACTCTCTTTGGTTGGAACTTTTACCTCAACAATTGAAAAAAAAGAAAACATATTAATACAAAATTAAACAGAAATAGTCTAGTGAGTGACGGCTTTTCGCTCAGAATAAAGAAATCGAAATAGAATGATTAGATAATAGAAATCGAAATAGAATGATTTTTTACTCGAGCAGGAGGAGATCGCAATATATTGTTTATATACATATACTGTAAATGAAACGTTATATTTTCTCTGCATAGAAAGGAGAATACCCGGAATTCTAGTCGTACAATTATTTATCGCAGATTTTTTTACTCAATTTGAGGCAATGTGATCAGTTGAATTAGTTTATTGAATACAAGAGAATTGTTTACACAAGAGAATTTTTCTAAATATTTGATAATTGATAATATATAATATAAATAATAATAACTGATAATTGGTAAGTAACACCAAAATCGTATTACTATATATTTTATAAGTTTTTATTTCTTAAAAAACCTTCTAAACAGCAATGACGGCTAAAAGAGGATTATATGAAAATGAAATTCAACGCGCTATGGAAGAAACTATTGATGAAAGTGAACAGGAAATGGACAGATCTTTGGCTGAATCCGATGTTAGCGACGATAATATAAATGTAACATTTGATTATGGATCAGATAGCGAAGAAGATATAGTAGAAACTGATTCTGAAGAAAGGTGATGAAAATTCAGAAGAATGTTCGGAATTTACTGAAGATTTTGCAGTATTCACCAGTAGCGATGGTACTCAATGGAATTCATGTCCATTTTCTAGTGGTTGCGCACAGCGCGGTATAAAGGGGTATTTTGATAAAGTGATATTACCCCCAAGTCAGCGTCGTACTTAATGGGAGATCATCATCGACGCACTCCCCAAATGCCGGAGTCCCTCAGGGATCACCTTTGTCACCGACCCTGTTTTTGCTATACATCAACGATTTGCTGGATAGCACTGTAAACCCTATCCATAGCTTTGCAGATGATGCCACATTGCATTCTTCTATTTCATTCGAGGCGGAGCCTAGCATTACAGATTTAAATAATAAACGGTCAGAAGTCGTAACTTCTCTTAATTCCGATTTAAGTACAATATTTGAGTGGGGTAACAACAACTTAGTGCAATTTAACGAGAAAAAGACACAAATATGCACATTTTCACGTAAAAAAAGTCGCAACGACTACCCATTTGTGGTAAAAAACCATATCCTTGTGGGTTGCGACTCAATTCGACTGCTTGGTGTTCAAATAAGTAACAAACTCAAATGGAATGAACACATTGTTGCATTGGCTAAATCAGCTTCAAAAAAACTCGGGTTCCTAAATAGATGCAGAAGGTTTTTTAAATCGCATCAAGTTCTCCAGATATATAAAACCTTCATCCGACCATGTATAGAGTATTGCTGTCAAGTTTGGGGAGGTGCGTCTGGTACCACCCTCCAGTTATTGGACAGGGTTCAACGCCGCGCTATCCGAATAATACGGAATCCCAGACTTACCCAAGAACTAGACAGCTTACAGCATCGCAGAGATGTTGCAGAACTCTGCGTCTTCTACAGATGCTTACATGGTAAATGTTCTGCAGAACTATCGGAGAAAATACCACCATTCGTTACAACAACAAGAGTAACAAGAGGAACAACCAATGCACATAGGTTTACGGTGAAGCTCCCGAAACCTCGAACTGAAGAAATTAAGCGCGAATTTGTATATCGAACATCAAAAAAGTGGAATTCGCTAATACACTTCAAATTTCCGGAGGAATACAAAATGAATAAATTTAAGGTAGCTATTAATCTTTACTTGAAGGATCGCGCATTGGGTGCAGAAGCTCTGACAGTTACAAGGAGCTAGGACCGTTAATAAGTCCGCTCTGCACCCAATTAAAATATGTATATAAAAAAAAAAAAAAAAAAAAAAAGTAAAATGATTGAAGAACCAGTAGAATGCTTGTTTGTTTCTAGATAACAGTATTTTGGATATGATCGTCAAATATATTAACCTTGAAGCGAATCGAATTCTTGGAATTGAGGGCAAAAATACTGATCTCCTTGAAATACAAGCATATTTTGGACTTTTATTGACAGCTGGGACAAACAAACAAAGCAAAATCAATATGTTGGATTTTTGGGACCCGCTTTTTGGAAATCCGATATTTCGAGCAACCATGACCCATTTTAAATTTATTCAGCGTTTTATACGATTCGATGACAGAGTATTTAGATCTGCCCGTAGAACTAGAGATAAACTAGCTCCCAATACGAGATCTTTGGGAAATTTTCAACAAAAATCTAAAAAAACATATTTACCATGAGCAAACTTAACAATTGACGAGCAGCTCATACCTTTTCGTGGTCGCGTTTCATTCAAACAGTACATTCCAAGTAAACCTGATAGATATGGAATAAAAATATGGTGGATATGCGACAATGCTACTAGTTACCCACTCTACGGCATTCCTTATTTAGGAAAAGAGGGTTTAGTCCGAATGCAAACTTAGCTCAGCAAGTCGTGGAAAAATTATGTGAACCTTACTTTGGAACGTTCAGAAACGTAACATTCGACAATTTCTTTACAAGTAAGCCACTAGCAGTATTGTCAAATGGTTGGCACATTACGTAAAAATAAAAAATGGAGTGTGGCCAACACACGACTTTCTTTTACGAACAGAGAATTTTGAGAAATTTTATTTTTTTTTATAATTTTTTAATTTTTTTTTTAAATTTTTTTTTTTTAAATTTTTTTTTTAAATTTTTTAATTTTTATTTTTATTTGTTTTTAAATTTTGGAAATATTTTGTATTAAGTAGCTTTTTGTAAACCTTATACTTTTTAAGATATTTGCAAAATAAATTTTCTGGACCAAGGGAGTGGCCACTTCCGGTTAGCCGATTTGGAGTAAAATTCACTGGACCTCCCAATTTATCAAAACAGCTTAAATCTGAAGTTTTAGTTCGATTGGTTAAACCATCTGGGCTGTAGAGAGGACACATACTGACGGACAGACACCATTTCGAAACCCACTTTTTCGGACTTAGGGGGACCTCAAAACAGATAAATCTCTAAAAATCTCAAGTTCCAAAATTTTCATGATTACTATACTTTATTTTACTAGAGTAAAAGAAAGTAAAAGTATATACCTACAAATTTTATGCCTAATAAAAGCAGACCAGTAGAGAGTAATTGTTTTGGATTTCGGAAAATTATGTGCTTAGTTTCTTATGTTCCGAAAAAAAATCGTGCCGTCCTTTGCTATCAACAAAACTTAACACTACCATTACAGATGAAAGCAACAAAAACAAATCTGAAATAAATTTATTTTACAACAATACGAAAGGTGTGGATACCCTCGATCAGATGGTTCATAATTATACAGTACATAGACGAACAAGACGGTAGCCATTGGCTTTCCTCTATAATATAATTGATGTTGATGGAGTTGCAGCTAAAATAATTTATGAAAAATTAAATGTGAACAAAAAAATGTCCCGGAAACAATTTTTGAGATCAGTTGCTAAAAGCTTAGTAACACCTCAAATTAGAAGAAGGAGCCTAAAAGGGTTACGTGAACCACAACAAAAGGAAATTGTTCAACTTCTTCAGGGTGAAGCCGAAGCTGGACCCAGTGGAACAAGCTCCGAATTAGAGCCTCCACGAAAAAAAGATGTAATTTGTGCCCAAATAGAATTTTCAGAAAATCGAAACAAATTTGTGAAATTTATCATTTACATGTAAGTATGTACCGAACACTCAAAAAAAACTATAGTATGTATTAAATGTAATAAACATGTAAAAAACTAATATTTCAATGAAAAATAATAAAAAAATATATTTATATTTTCTTCTAAGCATTTTTAATATAGGGGTCCGTTGGACACTTCCGGTCTTTTACGTTACTATTTTTTGTGATCCTCTAAGGGTTAAATAACTGTTTATTTTTCTTTGGTTCGTACTCCAAAGTGGTTGCTGTATCAATATCGAACTCGTGCTTCATTTCTTTTACATGTTTTACGAGAGCTGATCTACAAGTGGACAGTTGAATCATTCACTAATTTTTTGTTTTTCTGATTTCGCCAACATGACATGCGTCACAGTTTTTCCACGTAACTTTACATGTTAAGGCATTTTTTTCATCCGTCGGTATTTTGTCTTCTAATTTAGTGTAGATATCAGACATTTTACTTATAATTTTGTTACCATTAATACCTTTTTCGAATTCTGTTTTAGAGTTTTGGTAATTTGTTCATGTTTAATTTGGTCGTTATTCTGTTTTCGTCTCTTCGTAATATGTATATAAAGTCTTCGTAATAAGATTTTCAATTAATTTTATTGGATATCAAAACGGTGTTTATTTTGTTGATTTTTCGGCATTTTTTATAGACAAATATTTGTCTATAAAAAATGCCAAAAAATCAACTGATTACAAATAAAAATTCTTAAAAAAAAGGTGTTTATTTTGTGTATTATGTTTTTTCTAAATTACTTATCAGTGAGATGGCTAGTGAAAAGGCTACATTTCTTTTCATTTAATCAAATGAAAAGGATTATAGCCTTTTCTTTTATTAAAAGAGCAATATAGTATATCTCACTAATAAGGAATATAGAAAAAACATAAAAAAACTCATTTTAATAAATATTAACTATCCAATAAAATTAGTTCAACGAGTTCGATATTGATACAGCAAGGTGGTAGTATGAACCAAAGAAAAATAAACGGTTATTTAAGGAGGCATGCCATATCTGGTTGGCAAAGAATCTAGTCATGGCCAAGAGAAAATAAATCAATTCGGCACATGAGATTTTTTGTACAACTACTAACATAAAGAATATAACTAATTTCTCTCTTTGAAAAAAAAAAAAAATTGATTTTGGTTCCTTTTTCGATTAATACAATTTTTGGCATGTTATATTTATTTATTATTTATGTTTTAATTTAATAACACAATTTTTATTTTATTTCCACCTATCATTTATTAAAAGGCTAACATTTTATGAGCATTTAAGTTTCCAATGGAATTATGGAGTGTGCGGGTTAGCAATCAGTGAAAAATAATCAGAAGGGTAAATATACCTGGACCTTAATAAATATAACCGCAATTGAACTTGTTTCTTTATAGTTCAAAACAGGTTTACATTCTCTGCAATCATCAACAAATATCTATTATGTGTCAAACCGCCCAAGTAGCGACAAATTGTTATTTTCCTGTTTAAAATCTTCAAGCAGAATTGTACTTTCTCAATATAACTTGGTAGAACAGTAAAACAGTTAAGGGGGTTATATACAGTTGTAGCGGGCAAAATGACGACATTTTCTCGAATTTTTTCGATAGCATAATAAATATTTATTTTAAAACACAACAAGTTTTGGGGTATTTGTAAAATTTTTTTCTTAGAAAAATATGTATTTGAAAATATCGGAATACAGCTGTATTCCAGGAGCGAATTTTTTGGACGTCACTTGCAGTGGACATGATAACTCGAGAACGGTCCATCTGAAATCAGAATTTCAAAAATATTTCGTTCGTATATTGTATTGTATAGTCGCTGAACGAAGAATTTGTCAAAATTTAAATTTTTTTAAAAATGGCGACGGTTTTAACAAAAAGTTAATTTTTTCAAGATTGAAATTTTAGATTTTTTTGCTCTACCAAAATTTTGTTTTAAAAAAATTGAAAATCCTTCGGTTAGCGACTACCTTCGGTAATCGTGTTCACCGCAAAGGTACTTCCAAAAAATACGATTCTGAGATAAACGCGTTTAAATATTATTCTATCAAAGTACACGAAAACATGTACTAATCGATGTTGTTAAATAGGTAGTTTTTAAATAAATATTTATTATGCTGTCAAAAAAGAGAAAATGTCGTCATTCCGCCCGCTATAGCTGTATATAACCCCTTAAAACGTGTTTACGGTCACAAGATGAAGGTATTTTGCAGTTAGGAAAGAATTGTTTGTTATTTTATAGCAGTTATTTGTTATTTTAGGCATGGATAAAGGAAATATGCTGTGCACTCATTCTTACTTTATTCGCAATAATTGATAAAAAATAAAACCAGTTCTACATCTTACAGAAAATCAAAAATTATAAGATCCAGGAGTATTATGTAAATTTTAATATCTTATTTGTAGTAATGTTTAAAATCAGCGTTCTAAAACTCGCCCTTTAAAACGTATATTCCTCTTTACTGATCGAATTATCATTTTTTACTAATGATCGATCTGAATAGTGAGTAGAAAACAAAACATATCGCGAACACATGACACTCCGAAAAAAATAAAGATATCATTTCGTTATCAACTTTCCATGACAACGATGCAATCAACCCCGAGACGAAAAAGCCGGAGATAATGTACTTTTACAACACCATAAAAGGAGATCCAGATTCAGTCGACTAATTGTGACATGAATATTTGACGGCTCGAAAAACTAAACAAATCGAAATTTATGGATACTGTCGCATCAATTAGTGTTGAATTTCTTTGAGGTATTCAGAGATTAAGCGGTTGCCGGAACCAATTGGTATGTGCGTAAGCAAAAATCAATTTAAATAACTTCTTAAACAACCGTCACATTTAAATTTAATTACCAATTTTATTAATCTACAACTTTAAACCCTAATTAAATTACTTGCTTAATTTCTAGAAGTATTTATTTGATAACTTTCATCCAATATATTAACATATCCACCTCACTTTATATTGACACGTCTAATCTTAAGAAAATTTGAAGATTTCATAATGCAACAAATTGAATGTAGCTGTTTCGCTATTTTATTTTAAAATAAGTACGAAATTTCACTATACAATAAACACAACACTTATGATTTAAAAAGAAACATAAATTTGCCCAATGTTAATTATAAAAAAATATAAGTTGAAAGTCGAACAAACCAACACTAAACACTAACTATATGTTTTTTTTGTTTTTTTTTTTTTCAATATTTTGTAAGAAAATAAAAAAGTTATTAAATTTGCAACCTTGCTCAATAAAATTAAATTAACTAAACACAAAAATTGTCAGTATTTATATTTATTTTAATTTAAATAACAATAATCATATACTCAAGCACAAAAATATCGTATACATTTTTTTGGGTCAAAAAAATCCCATAAGTGAATTATATGTATTTATATTTGTACGATCAAGAAACTTTTTGTGGTTTCGCAAAATATATCATGGCCACAAATCTTAAATTTTTTTTTTTAAGGTAGTTTCGCTGTCCTTTGAAGATAATTTATACCCCTATTACCTTGGTCGTGACACTGTCTCAAAATATTGTCCGTACAGCACTCGGTTAAGGAAACATTGATAAAAAACAATTACAAATCAAACAAAAAATTCAGTTTTAATTTTTTTTAAACTAAAATTACATTTAAGAACGTTAAGAACGTTTAAGAACTTTTACGTTTGATATGATTTACTATTTAAACAGCCTGAAACGATTTCAAATAATTGTCAAATATATGAACTTCAAACTTCATATGTGTCTTACAAATAATAAATTAATTAGGATTTACATGTCAAATTATTTTATTAAACGGTGAATCAGAAAAAGTTATCTGCTTACTGTATCAGAGAAAAGTTCTCTGTTTTGTAGGCAAAAATATTTAACTTATGCTTGTGGGGTTTATAAAAAATGATGTCATTCAGTAACAATTAAACAGAAAATAAACACAATACAAATTTAAGACGTTCCATTATTTCTTCCCAATAAAAACGAAGAGATTATTTACTTTTAGTTCTGGAAATAGCCTTATTCTTCAGTATTCAGTTACCCAGCGATTTCTCATCGCTGACATATCTGTGAAGTGATTTTCCGGGAGACCTTCAAAATACTCATTTACGGCAGCTATAACCTCGTCATTCGATGAAAAACGCTTTAAAAATGCAAAAATATTTTGAGATTTGGGAACAGATGGAAGTCTGGAAGCCAGATCTGATAAATAAGGTGGATGTTCAAGCAATCCGTATTGCAATTCCTTCAATTTGGTCATTGCAAGAGCAAATTGCCGGGTCTTATCCCAATTTTTTCATCTAGTTCTTTGTTTAATTGGTTTGAAGGTAATAGATTGATTGATTGATTGGAGTGTTCAACCGAGCTTTAAATAAGACCTCCCGGAGAAGGCCGGGTCTCACCAAACACCCTGTAACACACTACATAAAGAGGGTTTGGACAGGTTCAGTTAGTAGTGGTTTTCCAATCGACCATCGCAAGTACTTATACGCACTTATGGTTTATGTCTGTGCTAAATCATCTACTCGCAACTGATCTACCTATTTTTTCAAGAGCAGCTACAAGAAGTTACGTCAACATTCTCCGCTAGGTGATATTTGATAATAATTAACAACAATAAAGCTAACATTTATTTTTTAAATATTTATTTTAATATTTTATCATCATAAATTTAAAAAATTAAACCACTATCGCATTATTTTTTGGTATTATGTGAATTAAAAATTTAGAGGTTATGTTTTTCTTTTGTCATAATTTTTTGTGTGTTCCAATCGACATTTAGCCGAGACATATTTTTCGCACTTATAAGTACTTGCGGTGGTCGATTGGAAAACCACTAGTAATGATAAAAATTGACCCGGTTACAAACACCTAATTATAAATAATAGTTAGTAACACAATGACAATACATTTCTAATCTAATTTTATGGTTTAATAAAATTAAAACTCAGTTCCGAAATAACGTTTAATAGTTTGCTGGATCAGATTTATGGGTACTTCTGAAAATTGTAATCATTTTTAATTTAAATTTCACTTAAAACTTATAAAACAGTAGCTCAGAGGCAACCTAATATAATAAATACAATTAGTATCAGCTACTTATTCAAATGATCTCCGCCATTCTAACCAATGTCGCAACTTAAAACTACAATTTAGCACTAGAAGCATTTCAGCAAACATGCCACTAAGATTATAGAAGTTAGATCTGTGATGGACGCTGTATTGTACAGTAACCAAAATCAAAATAATAAGACGCTAATTAGTTCCTAAAAAATGAAGTCCGAGCTGAAGGGCATGTAAATTAAGAAGACAAAACTAAGACAATACAATTTCTAAACTACACATCCATATTTGAAATTTCTGGAAGCTGAATCAAATTGCTCGAGAATCTCTGAAAACAAAATCAAAATTAACCCATTATTAAAAAATATTTACGTGGAAATAGGATTTAACTTACATAAATCAAAACCACGGCACCCGATTACAACTTGTACTTAAATTTCAGTAAATCTTTTTGTAATTAATACACGATAAATTAGTTAGCACAAAACAACACAATTTCTAAACTAAGCGCCGTTGAATGTTGGAAGTTTCCGGAAATCCGGTTAGGTTTCTCAGGTGTTTCTAAACTAAAACAAATTAATCGATTATTTTATTACGTCATATTATTTATTAACCAAAAGTTCGTCCGTTTCCTATTCAATGAAACCGAAATCCTAATTTCCTTCACAATTAATTCTTAATTTAAAATCAGCCCCTAACACCCTAAAAATAAATTAAATTAGGCATATAAATTGCAAGGAAAGTAAATTAATCTCTAAATTTAACAAGCCTTAAAATAATAATCTACACGGATTATAAATTGTATCATAGATATTCCAGCATAACAATAAAAATAAAGCAGCTTCGTCAATGTCTACTGGATAGTTTAGGTACCTAGTTTTTCGGTAAATACTTGCGCTCTTTCGTCTCCCAAGATCGCGCTCTGATTTTTGTTGTTAATTTGACTTTTTTTACGTGCTGCCAGGTGGTTTATTGTTTCAAACCAGGGGTTCGGAGCGAGCGGATTGGAGCGAGGAGTGGAGCGGAGCGACTCGATTTTGATCAGAGCGTGGAGCGGAGTTGGAGCGATTTATGTAGGAGTGGAAATGAGCGAGGAGCGTTTAAACAATTAAATATATTTTCGGTCTCCCAACCTTACTTCCTATATTTCCTTAATTATCTCTCTAGAAAATTTGAATTTTAAACTTAATAGAAAAACCCAAGATCACTTGTATGTTTTTCTTTATTTGGGGTTAATATATTTCTACGCAAAAAACTACTAGTTATAGCTACTATCTGTCCTTGAAGAAATCTTAATAACTTTAATTAAATTAAATTTTAATAATTACCGAACATTCATGTTTAGAATTAATTAATTTTGTATTTGTTATTAATATTATTTCGTATAATCACAAAACACCAACAGTTTTCACTTACTTAAAAATAAAAAAACCAAAATTTTATTTTTTGAATTTATTTACTTTTATTTATTTAAAATTACAACTAGTTTCGATCTTGTAAAGATCATCTACAGGTAATTTTTTGCAATTCGCGAAATGCAAAAAATTACCTGTAGATGATCTTTACAAGATCGAAACTAGTTGTAATTTTAAATAAATAAAAGTAAATAAATTCAAAAAATAAAATTTTGGTTTTTTTATTTTTAAGTAAGTGAAAACTGTTGGTGTTTTGTGATTATACGAAATAATATTAATTATAAAAAGATCACTTACGTCACTCCGCTTCAAAAAAAATTTTTTTTTTTTTTTTTAAAAAATGTTTAATATTGTATTTGTTATTTTTGATTTTCTGTGATATACAGTATTATGAATTATTATAATTTTGATGTTTTACTAATCTCCGCATAAATATCTCCAGTGACGTTGGAGCGGAGCGGATTGAAGGAGCGGAGCGGATTGAAGGAGCGGAGCGGAGTGACGGAGCGGAGCAAATCTAACAAATTTTGCTCGAAGCGGAGCGAGAATGGAGTGAGTTTCTATCCAAGAGGAGCGAGAGTGGAGCTAGAGCAGTATTTGTTTCGCTCCGAATCCCTGTTTGAAACACGCATTTATTTCATCGCCTGGCATCGATCTCGGAATGACAGGTAGTGTTTGACGAAAATCGCCCGATAATATTAGCAAGGCCACTCCCGTTAGACTCGTCTTTTCTTTTAAGTCTTGAAGCGTTCTATTCCGAACTTCTATGAACTTTCTGAGGCCATTGTTTATTCATCCCACATGATGGCTTTGTACTGTTTCAATATTTGTCAATGTGACCACGATCTCATGATGTCACATACCGAGTATTCATGTTCAGCGACATTTGATAGTAATTTTAGTCCCGAGTGTGCTGTTCGTCCATCATCCATAAGTGTTGCCGCTATTCCCGATGATGTCAAAGCGAGTGATATTTCCTTGTTTGTGCGAATTTCGACCAGAATTAGGCTGATTAAAAATGTTTCTCCTGTGTCACGGGGTTCATCCAAAAATATTAAGCCACCTTGTTGTTTTTCATATAGTCCATTATTTATTTATAGGCCTGTTTTTCACTCTGAATTAGTAAGTGTTTATTATGTTGGATATAGTATTGCAACTCGTCTTCTATTTTCCATTAATAGTTCACTGTTCGTGGGGTCTAATCCACTGCGTAGCGCAGACTGAATTTCCAGTTGTATTATTGTAACATTTATTTTCCAGCAATATCAGAGTTTTGTTGAAAATTTAGTTTCGTCGAAATTGATTTCCAGATCCAAGTTTTGCCGTCATAGATTAGGCAAGATATTTATTTATTTTTTTAATAATTTAGTATAATTATACGTTGCAATGTATTGCTTGGGCGTTGAATAATGTTGTCACGCTGGCTATATTTGTCGTCGACGATTACCACTGCGACTTCGTTGACTTGAGGTACATTAAACCTTCGTTCTTACTCACTGGCTGGTCTTTTGTCAGCCCGAATGACGATCTTAGACGATAGTTTCCGAGGCCATTTGTTGCAGAGAAGTTTTGAACAGGTTGATCAGTTTGTTATGGTTATGGAGGAGATGTTGTAACTCCCGGAATGATTTCTCGATGTAGTCCATGGAATTGTTCATCGCCAACAATATATATTTGTAGGAAATTCGCCATTTCAATTGCTGTCAGTTCATTTGGTTCGGTAGAAGCGGAATTAAAATTCTTCTAACATCGTAGAAGAATTTTAATTCCGTTTCTACCGAACCAAATGAACTGACACCAAATGAAGCGGCGAATTTCCTACAAATATATTTTGTTGGCTATAATTGTAAATTGACTGACTGCGTAAATTGTGTGAGACAAATAACATAATATAGGATTTTGGGATATCCTAACCTAAAAGTGTCAAAAGGCTGTTTTTATGTGTTTCAATATTTTACTGTATTGTTAGGGAATTTCAGCAGTAAAAAACAATGGTTCCATCGTAAAGTCGAATTCATCCCCTCTCATTTCCAATTTTAAACGTCTAAATATCTTTATCTATTACCGGGATATCGTAAATTGCGATCGTAAGTTCTTCTGTTGCAAAATTACCATAAGAGTTACTCACGACAGTTTTTGAGGATGAGGCATAAGCGACCTCATTTAGAAATAAAAAAACAACGAAATCAAAAAAAAAATATTTTTATTCGATTTGTTTATTTTTTGGTAGAGCTTGAGGAAATTGACAGTTGAAGGCGTAGGACAAATATAATTTTGGTGTCTTATTTTGTGTTTTTCCTAGGCCACCCACCTATTAAAATTGTCAGATTACGTACGATTTTAGTTTACTTCACGACAATTCAAGTAGGATGGTACAAAAGTGGCCGCAACGACAATCTATAATATTTAATGTTGTGAAGTCAAGAAAACCCTTCTACACGGGCTTAAATATTCCTGTATTGACACATAGATGGCGCTGTAATGAGTTATAATTATTAAATTTCGAAAATAGAATCTTTTATTAAGGCGACATTTCTATTTTCAAGTCGATCTTTCATTTACTTCGTATTTCAAAAGCAACAAAATTAACACATTCTGCATTTTGTGAAGAATGGATTAATTTCAAATTAGTAGTGCAATTTATAATCTTTATTTGAAAGGCTTGCGGAATAAATCTTTTATGTAACCACAACGGAATTTACCAGAATTAGATAATAGATAATTATAATATTATAGATTAAATTATAATACTATCTTGAAACCAATCGTTAACGGTTTAAACATTTTAGAGACGGACGGAATATGTATTGACACTCGAACAATAAGTGGAGATATATAAGTGTCACACATGAAAAACTGGGCGCGAAATTCTTCTTAGGGTTTGCTAGGAGTTTTAGCCAGTCATATCTTTGCTGAAATATGAAATGCTAAAAAATCAAACCCAAAGTTTTCGTTTTATGAAGAAACGTCTACATTAAGAACCCTAGATTGAACAGCAAAGTATATCGCACTCAATGGTAAACACATTTGTTTGCACTCACGGTAAAGATATATCGGACCCATTGAATGTTAAGTAAAGTCATCATAAACTGGAGAAACTGATACAGAATGTCATAAGTGTAATATTGAAAATAAAAGCAAATCTGTACGAGTAAACGTAGATCTTATCATGCCGCAAATAATAAACCAATAATGTGAAAGTTTCTTAGTTCTAAAAACCATAAAAAAAATTTAATTTATGATTTGAATATAAAAAAACAGAAAATTTCTTTAACATAGTGTACGGTTTGTGCAAGAGGAATGCAAAAACGAAATTACTTTTGAACGGAATAAATTACAAATAATTAATTTTGGTAAATTTCTAAAATTGTTCATATAATTATTAATTAATTATAATTATTTTTGCCTTCACTATCAATTTATCACAAATAATATTTCAGAGATTTCTGAATTTTACTCGTACCTTTTGGATCAATAACTATATTTTGCTAATCAACAACAGCGCCTAAGCATACGAAAATAACACCGAAATAATATCAATAAGGTGTGGAAATTATTTTTACGAACAATTTATCGTAATTTTATGTAAACTACCAATACTTATAAAACGTTGAATGACCCATATAAATATACAAACTATAAAATACTCTCATTAAATCGATAAACTCTAAACTCTATTGTTTTTTGTGTGTGGTAAATTGTACGTAAAAGGAGGAATTTTTCCATTTAGATTTTAGGGGTGGCATTTTCTTGTATACACATATGTATATTGTTTTGTATTTTTGATGTAAATATACAATTGGCACGAATATTTTTATTTCAATTATTAAAAACAACTTTAATCTAGTTAAAAGTATTTTCTTCAATGTATACAAATATTTAGTAGAGATTTAGAGTAACTTCTGATTATGGTTTCGGTCAGGTGGTTAAAGATGCACGACAACAAAAAGATAGGGTGGTTAACTGTATTTGTATGGCCCTCTTTAAATTTTTTATAAGCAAAAATATATAAAATAGTATTTTGATCAAATAGAAAAAAAAATAGTAGGTAACATTATCGTTTACAAGATGGCATGGCATGCATTGTTTATAAATAGAACTAATTTTTAATGTGGCTAGTTTGTTAAAATAATTGTATTACGTCCGTGTTAAGTCCGGAAAATGGCATTTTGCCGGACGACATTTGACGCCGGATGGCATCTTCCAGGTACAGCGAACTGACATAGAAACACTAAAAAATAATTTATTTTCATAGAGTTTTGAATGAAAAAACGTAATTTCGATTGACGATAAAACATGAACAAAAAGTTAAACACAGTTAAATAATTTTTTCAGGGAATCGCTATTATTATTATTGAAGGGCCATATGGGCTTTCAGCCACCTCGCCCTACTACCTAAAAGATCTTTTGAGCTTGAACCCTGCTTAATTATACGTCCTGTCAATATTCAGGCTCTTAATGAACCTGATAATACTGCCGGCCGGTACTTGATACATATTGTCTGGGCGTAGTACTCTCCTTCCTAGATGTTTACTGCACCATGTATGTAGTTCTACTAGAAAGACAGTAATTGGTATCCAAGGACTTCGAGTGGGCTGTCCCACTCCCGTATATTTCTAACCCTGCCCCGTCTTCCGTTTTGATTTTACTCTTACGAGTTGCTGGAAATGGAAAGTCACCTGTAGCTCACCCAGCATTACTACAGGAAAGCTAAATAAAACTGGAGGGTGCCTGGTATCCAGTGTTCACATACTTTTTAATTATCCATCCAATCAATATTCAGGCTCTTAATGAACCTTATAATACTACCGGCGGGTACGTAATACATACTATTTGGGCTTATTACTCTCCCTCCCGTAGAAAGACGGTAGCATTGGAACCCAAGGACCTCGAGAGGGCTGTACCACTAACGTTTATTTCTGTTCCTGCCCCGTCGTCCAATTGATTTTACTGCTATGAGTTACTGGGAATGGAAAGTCATCTGTAGATCATCTAGCTTTACTACAGAAAGGCTAAATAAAACTGGAGGATCCCTGGACTGAATACCCTATCAGCCATTCATAAGATCCAGATTAGGGTTTCTTTGTCAAGGATTTCTCCTTTAGCGCCGTACTTCAGCCTGTGCAAAATGACCAAAAATGTATCAAATGGCCTCAGTTGCCAGTGGTTGCCACGAGGAAGCAGTATGTACACTTGCGAATTGTACCCATCACGCAGCTGCCTAATACATGACCAGAACAGATCATGTGATGCGGACCCTACTGGAAGATTACGGAGCTAGTAGAGTAATCTACTCAACTTTGGTCCCCCTCTCCAATAGACACCAAACCATCTTCCGAAATCGCTAAAAACAACTCAATGTCTTACTTATTTAAAACACAGGTTCTCAAATTTCCCTATTTTCCAACAATAATCAAAAGAAAATAAGGGAAATTAAATTAAAAATCATTCTACAACAATAACAATATTGTATTAAAACGAGAAAATTCAATTTAATGACGTCATGATTTATCCACATCTAAAACCAATGGTAAGAAAAAAGTCAACTCGTCTCCGCTCAACAATCGAAAATAAAATAAATCAAAAAGAGCCAAACAGAAAAAATTAAGTCAATCCAATGAGCGTGAAGAAAACAAAAAATTAAAACAATCTAGCATGCTTCGCAAATTTAAAATAACAATAGAAAGATATTCGTATTCAAATTTGAATGAGCCAGTTTAGACGATGCCTCACTATGTCGCATCATTTCCTCGTTTCTTACTTCTTTGCCAACGAACTGATTTTGAAGTAAGGATTTTTGTGCGCATTTTCTCACCCAAAAATTGTATTGCCTCACATTTGATGATACACTAATACATTGAAAAAACCATACGTATTTTTTAGGTTCGTATTTTTTGTTTTTGAATTCACTGTTTATTCGTCATTCGCAAATCAAAATTGTGTGATGCAGCATGCAGGTTTTTTGAATTAATTGAATTGCGTCACAAGAATAATGAAAATAATTCTACACATACCTACCATAGGTAAATTGCAATTGTGATGACGGTTCGATATTTTACGTGTGAACGAAATAGTGTAGAATGATGTGCTGTAGTGATGGATGCGTCTAAATACCCCCAATAGAGGCAATGAAAGAGTATTGTTATTGTTTATAAATTTCAAGTTATGAATTTATGCAAAGCATTCCTAGATATACAAGCCGTCAGGATAAAATTCGAACTTAATATAAGGGGGATAGAAAGACAAAAAAAATTGATTTTTCATTCAAATTATATGAAAAGATATGTGTTTTTAATATCGTTTTTCTTAAATGAAAAATCTTACAAAAAAGAATTTTGATTTCTACGTTATCAAGAAGAATAATTGATAAATATATGATTTGAAAATCAATTAATAAAATCTTGTTTATAGATATTTAATTAATGTTTTACTAAAACCCCTTTAATTATAAACACATCTTTATATCATGACGTGTCATAGCAATAGCAAACAGTTTAATGTCAAATTCTTTCGGGTTACTCGAAATAAAGTAACTTTTTTATCTCCTAAAGAATATGAAAATATTTTTGTAGTTGTGTTGGTGTAAAAAGAGCAAAATTAATTGAGGTTATGTTTTACTGTCAGTCAGATCAGTAAAACTTTCTTTATTGTGATAACAACAAGATGGAACCAATTAATTTAGCGCATTAATATTCAAATAAACAACAAATGAAATATCAAAATGGAGTTTTATTTTTATTTCCAATTCACTTTGACATTTCACATTTCTATGTATTTGTAAAGAGTAAAGTAAATCTATGAAAACATCCAGAGTAAAGCAAAATGCTCTCGAGCAAAAAATAAAGTGCTTTATTTTCTCAGAAAGAATTTGTAATGTCAAATTTTCATCCTTCGAGGAAAATTGTTTACCCTCTGGGTGTTTTTTTTCCGAAAGAATTTAATATATACTAAAGAGGAGAAACAATTTTTTTTTTCTTTCGTAGAATGTATCCCCTTTAATTTAAACTTCTTTTAAAATTGTTCTGAACGTGATGGCTTGCATATTTAGGAATGCTTTGGTTTATGACATATATTACAAAAACAACAATATTTTAAAGTTCAAAATACCTTATTTTTGAAGACGATTTTTACTAAGGAATAGGTAAACATTTTTCTGACTCGATTTTTCAATCAAATAAATTTACATGTTTCATGAACATTTTCGTATAAAAACAAAACAAAAACTCATAATTCTAATAAACTCAAATAGGAAATGAAAATAATCTTTAAGCTTAGTAAAAAATACAGTCGATACTGGAGGCCCTTATTTATATAGAAAAATACGAAAAAAAAAGATTTAATTACAAAACGATCACACATTCTTAATATTTTGTGAATTGCTTTTTCTACAATTTTTGAACTTGAAATTTCCCCAAATGGTAATTTTTGGTTCGATTTTACGAAATTTGTACTGCCATCTATGTTAATGTATATTAACTTAGTCACCACACGATTAAGCTTTTATTTCAATTTGACCAGAATGCTGTTATAAAAATTTTATAAATTTTTGTTTAAATAAATCAATTATTACAAGAAAATGAAAACGATTTACTTAAACAACATATGTTGAAATTCAAACATTTACGAAAATATTTCAGAAATCATAATTAAGAATTTGTAACGTTTTCATTTAAAAATCTATCTTAGGGAAAAAAGTTATTTCACGTATGTTTTATGTGTTTTACAATGAAAAGTTTGGTTTTTCCTCGTTTCCAATTCCTTTATAAAAGCTTCGTTTTTAGACTATGTCTTTATATAATCTTCGTTGCTTTGCTAACATCTGAAACGATCGTAATTTCAATTTCAAATAAAAATAAATATCACATTAAGAAAGTGAGAAAACCAAAAATAATTGTGTTTTAATTATATATAATTTATAGTTTCAACTGCAAATTAATGTTGCTGAAGCAGTAGTAAACATACTCGTAAAGCCCTGGACAGATTACGGTTTAATAAATCCGATTTAGAGAATTTTCGAGATTAGCCATAGTTAGATTTAATGTATTTATGCTTTATTTTGAGTTTTGTTGCTAAAATAACGTAAATGTAATGCTTTATTTTGAGTTTTGTTGCTAAAATAACGTAAATGTAATGCGAGCGTATTAGTTTGACAAATATTATGAAAACAATAATAATGGGCCCGATTCTGGAACGATAAAATTCATTTTATGTTATTTTATTTTCCGCTTCCTATATGAATTTGTATTAAAAAAATAAAAATAACTTAACATAACATACAATTTTTGAACTCAGAATCGGGCCCAAAAAAGCACAACTCCAATCGACCATAATATTGTCCAAGAAATTAAAACAAATAGAGCAAAATCAGCACCTAAAATTGGGCCGGAAATAAAAAAATAAACTTGAAATTTCCCCACAAGCAGTATTGCACAACAAATGTTAGGATTAGATAAAATGTTAGTACATTCATATGTACATAAGTTTTTAACAAATGGCTTCTCTTTGTATAAAGGATCTATGAAGGTATACTGTTTTTGGATCACTATATTTTTTTGTAAGTTCTTTTGAAATTTTTACGATGTCAACAATTTTATTAAACTTGTTACGACTGGCATACGTCTCCACTTGAAACAGGGAGAAAATTTTTGCGAAGATCCCAAACGCTCAAATGATCAAAAAAAATTTTTTATGGTTATAAAATACCATGACCACCATGGTGTTATATTTATGCTCGATTTTATGATTTCTAAATTTAAATTTAATATTCCCTCCGATTGTTATGTAAACATATTTTAAATTTTTATGCATTTACTTGTTTTCTTTTTATTCTATGTTCTCCTCATTGTCATGTACAAGCATATATATCTCTTGCGAGTTGGTGTGTGTACATGTATTATGTAGTATGAGATATTTGTGTTATTAACAAAAACATCTATAATTCCAAGACGAACTATACGAAATTTAAAGGGACAAAGTGACTACTGCCCATAGTGTTAGTTGTGTACATATAAGCCTTCAATAAAAAAACTAACCAACACTAATCTAATTTGTTTTGGTATTGTGCTATGAAATATGAAAAAAAATACATAGGAAACAACAACAATTTACATCACGGCAACGCCGTATAATAATATCAAATAAAACGAAAGCTATTTATGCTTGTATTTATGGGTAGGTTTTGTGTTGGAAAATAAAACAATTACAATAACAACAATGGTTCTGTGATTCTGTCATTCGTCATATTCGAAATAATTGTCTGAACGAAGACTGGCCTTTTTGTTTAAATGAAATTCATTATTTATTTTAATTAATTATTGAATTATTTATTTATAATTTTGTTAATTACATGTTCATTGGGAAAGGTTTTATGCCTAATGGAAGCACTAACTGAATAGTTTACTAAGAAATGTGCTTCCATACGGCTTTTACTTCTTTAATATATTTAAAAAAATTATACCTTGTTGTTTATTTTATTTACCTACACGAAATTTATTAAATGAATCTACATATACGCCAAGAGCTATGAATTTTTTTGGTGCCTTGCAATCTTATGCAGTGTACTTCGTAGTGTATTCGTGCTCGCATTATTCAAAATTAACATAATTTCACACGATCGAAGTCATCCGAATGCCGCGAATGTATCAGACTCTGTTGGTGAATAGTGCTCAGTGGAGTGTGCACCATACTTGATGGTAAATATCCAGGTGGACTGAATATGGATAGACACATTGTTGATCCAACGTTGTTCGTTCGCAAAATCGATTAAATTGCGCGTTATATTCAAGTCTTGTAGAGCATGTTTTCGTAATCCTTGCACAAAATGGCGGGCCCCACTTGGCATTTTCTATTGCAGATTTTTCATGGTGAAATGAACCAGTGATAATTCAGTCTTACCATTTTCAACCTGCGTATATTGATTCGTTTGGCAAACTGGTTGTGATTTAATTTGTTCCTCCTCATTACTGTTAGTAAGCTACCAATCTGGATTCCCATGTTTTCGCACATCCATTTCGCAATCAAACGAAAAAAAATCAACAATCTCCAAAGCCCGTGACCGGAAAGAGAAGTACATGACAAATGGCGTAACTAGTGGACTATATTTCGTTAACAAGATGAATCTGGAATAACATGAATTTAATACAAAATTAATGTAACTCAAAAATACTAGTAGTTAGCACTTTCAGTTGCAACAATTGTCCGAATTGATCAGGTACTCTTGATGTACATATGTAATAATTCACGATACGATACTGGGAGATAATGAACATGCGCCGAATGGCTGTCATCAATTGTTCAGGACACCAAATTAAATTCTCATCAGGAATAAAGTTTTGAGATATAACAAGAACCGCCGTTAATAGTGTCATTTTAGTGGGGACATTTTCGACCTGGACAACATCCTCATCATAAACGGTTAATATGACAAAAACGCTTAAAATACCACAATAAAAACTAATTCACTCATTAAATGTCGTAGATATAGTCGGCCATATCGTGATCAGCATCTCATTCAAGTTCCAGGTTCTCGTTTAATCAACTCACCATAATTAAAAAAAAATACATGAACTGCCACAAAAGTATTAACAGACAGAGTATTAAATCTTCTACAACAAAACACATTATTGTCGTGAAATTACCGAGCTCCGACTGCAATAAAATGGTTATTAGACGTGAAATTGAGATTATAAACAAATTACTTACGTCTTTAATCTTGAGCGCTCTGTTAAAATATATTTTTATATAACAAGGGCCACGAAAACAAGATGTAATATGTTTGTCGTACATATTTTTTGACATAAGGAAAAAGATGTATAACCTATCTTTATTACACTCTAGACCAAAAAATGGCACATTTTATTGTGTTAAAAAATACGAATAAGCCTACATATTTTAATGCTTTACTACATGTTAAATATTAAAATATTAAGACACAATTAGATTTTTAATATTAAGACACCTTTTAAATTTAAATTATCTTATTAATTTGTTTATTAAATTCAAAAATGAATTCAAAAAGGTACAATATTTTTGTCAAGAGTGTTCAAATAAAAAGTAAATATGTATTTGTATGAAAATAAATGTAAAGTAATATGCGACGTTGCCGTCATGATTTAGTCACCAATACTACCTTCAGTAGTAATTACCAGACAATGACAAAAAATAGTTTGTCTTGGAATTATAGATGTTTTTGGTTATTAAAATGTTCAATCTGGAATATTCTATTTTTCTTTCTGATATCATTGGCTTTAATTGACGCGTGATATTTGCTCTGAGTGGGGAATGAACCGATCGGTGTATTCGACATGAGTCCGATGCGGCTGTACAGAAAAGTGTGTACATATGTTCGTCGTCGTTGTTCGTCTTATTCGTTGTATTTGTGTACAAAAAAAAAAACATAAATACCAATAAAGATTTTACAATAATAAAAATAAAAAATGATGAAATGTGTGCACAGATACAACCAATGGGACGAACAGCGATGCGAAGTGGTGAACATGAAGAAAATAGAGGGGGGAAAAAATTGACTGATTTTTTTTCGATGAAAAATAAAAATAAATAAGTTAGTCTAGTTTTTGCATTTGTGACGACCAGTCGAAAAAAAAAAGAAAAAACTAGTCTAGTTTTGGATTTTGTTAACAAGGTTAGTTTTGATTTAAAAAAAAAAATAAATAAAAAAAAGATAAAACAGTTCAGGTTGGAGTTTTGTCATGAGTAGTTCTTTTTTTCATTTTGTGAGACTACTTTGAATAAATTGTGTATAACTAAAAGTAATAATAATAAAGAAAAGAAAAATATATAAATTATAACGTTTTTTTTGCTTGTGATTGTTCGCTCGAACATTTCGGTTTGATTTTACAAAGTTTTTCTGTAAAATACAAAAAACATTAAAATTTTTGAATAACAGTTTTTTTCTGGAATTTGAGGAATGTCAAGCAAAAGTTTGAAGTGAAGTGAAATTATTTTATTTTGAACCAATAAATAAAAAAAAAAAAGTAAAAATTCAAATTTTTTTGGTAAAAGTGCGATTCAATCATTGAAATACAATTTTTGTATGAATCACGTGTTGAACATAAAAATTCAAGCAGGTGTAAGAACTTTAATAGATTGATGTATTGAGTAAATTAAAAGATATTCCAAGTGTATAAATTAACACGTTTATGCGAGTATTACTCTGCGGACATCTGAGTAAATATTATTTGGAGGCAGTATTCCCGCCCGTGGGGGCAGGGCAACCATTGGTGTGAGGGGAATCCTGCGTTGGCGCTGGTTGCAGTTGGTCGGACCGGCCTTAAAAAAAAACACAAGGTAAAGCAAAATCAAGGGACAAACAAACTGGGTAACTGTAAATTGTGGTTTTCCAAAGTCTGTAACAGTTTGTTTCTCCCCCTCATTTTCACTATATTATATGTTTATTGCTATTTTTACCGTTTGTTTTCGGCGTTTCGTGGTGGGGCACCGATTTGGTGAAAACCCCACTCAGAGCAAATTATTGTCAGGTTATTTTTTTCCGTAGTTTTGAGTAATTGCGTTTGGAATTTCCGCTGTTTCTTTTTCTCTTCGCTTCGGCTCGGTTGTCCGTTTTTGGGTGTGGTTCGACCCCATGACGGTTAATTTCTTTCAGATAGTTTTTAGTGTTATTTTCTTAATTTTCTTAAAACAGTGAATAGTGAAAGTGAAACTTAATATTAACGTAGAATCAGTTTTAACGTAGTCTATCTTGCATAATTTTCATTCTTTTTATTTTACCGTAACAAAGATTCTCTTTGAATTTTCTTGTTGTTGTGTGCTCCAATGCACCATGTGCGGTTAATCCAAACTAATTGATCGAGTGATGTGAGGTGCGGTTGTGTGAAGGGTCGGTCTTTTTCACCCTGTTCCGTGCGTGCCGTTCGTTCCTCCAGGACAGGCTGTGCTGGAGGGCGGCACGCCATATGAGTTGATCGCGTCGGGGTGACGGTTTCCGTTCCGGGGGATTGTCGCTGGGATTGTCATGCGGGCGTCCTTCCCTCATAATGGCATCGGTGGCCGTCGCGACTGGGAAACAGCATCCCAGTAGGCGGACCGATGAGGGGAGGCCCGTGTGGCAGTCACGGCGGTGATCGCCTGGGATTGAGACGGTCACTCCGGATCGATCACTCCCTTCTTATTATTTTTTTTTTTAGCCGCTGAGGCCGTGGCAATTTAATTTTAATTTCCCTTTGCCCACCTAATTTTGTGCTTCATGCGGTTATTCAAGCATGAGAAATACGTCTGAAAACCGCCACGCCGCACCGTGAGCTCTAGCCAGCTACTATACCGCATCAGGCCACTATTCTCATGTCTGTTAACGTAATCCCTTGGGGGATTGCGTTACAAACTTTACTTTACTCAATACAATATCATGAATTTTTTCAACCATTTCCGGTTGTCACCTCTTTTTCATTCATCGTCAAAAACCTTTAAATTCACCGATCCAAAAACGGACAGTTTCTTAGGATGGTGAAGACTCGCCTCGCCCAATGTTAGATCCATCCTGATAATTCTTTTAAATAAAGATAGTGAATTGCACTAAGAATTTCAAATTTATGATAAAATTTGTTTTCAGTTTTTTGTTGCTTGTGAAATGCAAACATTGACTTGAAAATGGAAATGGCACTTAAGTAGTAAAAAACAGCGTCATATATGTGACAATACAGCAAACTTTTCAGCCAATTAAGTACATATTCACAATGTAAGCAAAGCAGCACTTGAAATCTTTATAGATCTACCAAAATAAAAATAAGTGAAAATAAGTACTTTAGGCCACATATGTATGTACACTTTAGTCATTATGATTTTATAGTTGATAGAACTTTCTTGCTTAGGGATTTCGCAATTTTATTGAATAGCAAACTACTTTAGACAAATTGCACAAGTTATTCATTGTGATTTTGTACTAGGTCACAAATACTAGGCCAGATTAGTTTTAGTTTTCGGCGTCAAATTTTTTGATTTTGTATTACATACTATATTTATAATTTCTTTTGCAAGTAATTTTAGTTTTCTTATTTGGGCAACATTTTAAAATTCTCTTTACAGGGCAGTTATTGAAATATTGAAAAAATGTCAAATGTAGGGTACAGCATCAAAATTGGTTTATTCCAGTTTGGATATTTGTTTTATATGTAATCTGAAAAATATGTCAAAATCTTTTTTGAACCCTTTCTGGTTCTGAAAAGTCAAACTTGTTCTTTAAACTAGTTTTGATTCTATATTCCACAAATATTCGACATTAGGCAAACGGGAGGCAAAAGGGAGCGGGTTGCAAAAGGGATTTTTCATCATCTGATTACGATCGGTGATGAAGATGAACACATCTATGACCCTCTGATGAGAGTGCAGAATTCATGAGCCGACCAAACAATCATGTCAGCACTATAGGTTGGCATGAAGCAATGCAATGTGCAGGTGGTTTATACAAAACTGATCTATAGCCGTACGTCCTCGTTTTGGCTACTGCATAAGATGGGACGTAAAAAGCGAACTGCGAAAGAGTTGGAATTATTGCCTTGAGCCCCAGAACAGATTGCATAGATTAAGACCGAAAAAAAAAATTGAAAAAATAGGTGCTATAAAACCCTACGTAATTTATTAATTTCATTAACTGTGTGTGCAAATAGGTTATTTTGTTTCAAATTGAATATTATATCTGTATTTTAGTACCTAACCTATTTAATTCAAAACAATTTTAGAAAAACTCCCACAATCATTCAGGAGGAAGTACTAAGCATCTTTAAATGACGTCACTTAGTAAAATTTAGTAAAAACTTAGCTTGAATGAAAATCCGTTCCGTGGCGTTCTTTATTCATCAATGATGCTCATCACACCGAAGGCTTCTTTGTAGGAAATTTGAAATACGAATAATGTTACATTGGTTGACGGACTCATTTTTGCTTTTGGGTTATTTATAACAGATTGGCGAGAGGTAAAATAATCAGATGATTCAGTACATCATGGATGTATATCAGATGATTGATCCATTGGTTCAATTTTGTATTTCAGACTTCTGCGCTTGGGTGAAACTACGGTAATAGTGTAAGTGATCTCGAAAAAATTGCTGCTGGCGCAATTATGGTTTTACTGAAATTACTTCAATAAATCGAAAACTTTATTATTTAAAATTTGAAATACATTTATGTACACTTAGAATATTCATTGGAAATTTAGATAACAAACGAGTTATGTAGACCAATTAAATTAAACAATTGGCAACTTCTTTCGAAACCCTAAAATTATCCATTAAAATTGAAAATTTCCCTCTAACTTTCCGTTACGTAATTATCTCCGGGAAAATAATGAATTAAAAACTATATAACACAGCTATTTCCCCGAAAATAAGCTCGTTGACTTTTAATAAACCTTTTCCATTTATTTATAAAGCCACAAAAAATATGTCAAAATTTTTGTTTAAAAAACGACAACACAATACATTAGGAACGTGTTAGTAAAACCACACCACAAAACAACTAACTTTAATGAGTTGTATTCAAGCTGAAATAAAAATGCGAAACAAACATAAAAGGAAAATCATCATTATGTCGAAACTGAGGAAAAACTTTTCCTTTTGTTTTTCATTTTGAGCAAAAATTAATTTTATTTATGCTAATGTAAGTTGATAGTGGTTAATACATAAAATGTTCATAATGTGCAATGGTGCATATGAAAATAATTAGAGGACCCTACGTTACGGTAATAATATGTATTCAGATTCATAGAAAAGTGCCAAAGTGTAATTATATAATAGCAACAACAAGAACTTGGTCATTTTAGTTTTTCTGTGTCAGATAAATTATTTTCTTATAAATATCAGCACAATTATGATTCTTTGTGAATTTATTTATTGGCATCTAATTTATAACCAAAAAACTTTTATGCTAAGTATAATAAAGAAGAGGCAGATTTTATTCCAATATGCATTATTCAGTTTTCACAATGTTTAAATAAATGAATGTATGAAATTAATTAATATGCGGCGGTTCACTTGTTAATACAAACAGTCACATGCATAAACTTTAGTATTTTATGTAAAAAATAACGTAACTTATAAAGCAAATGAGAGATAAGTGTGTGTGAACATTAATTTATTAGATCAGAGAAGTGATAAGTATGTATTATTATATTAAGCCTACATAATATGTAAAGACCAGTAAACTTTTTATGATTTGATCTAAAATGTGTCGGTTTTAGTTGATAAATATCTTTTGATTTATTGTTGTATTTGAAGCAATGCAGTTTTGTATTCATACATTTAATTGCTAGCAGAAACGTGCAATGATAAGATAACGCGCCCGAAGAAGATATAAAGATAATATAGTATATAAATACATTGTATTTGAAGACTATAGATATTTGGTCATTGATTTACATAAGTGTTTAATAAAAGTTTATGTAAAACAACTCCATTATAAGATTATTTAAATATTATCTTTACGATATATACAAACAATTTAGAATAATTTAATTATAATTTTGTAAAAGGTGTTAATCAAGATGCGACAATACTTATACTCTATTTTACAATATTTTAGCGAACTTAAAGAAAACCTTTAACTCTCCTGTTGGACCCAAATTAACATTAAATCAGCTGGTTAAGATTTTAAAATATCTTTTCTTTTCAAAATGCGCTATACTAACAAAGCATGAGACTAAAATAGTTAAAGGAGTGATAATTATGTCAGGGTGGAGCGAAAAATAAAATAAAGTTATGAATGTAATTTTTAAAATTTTTATTTGAGTTGACATTTGATCTGATCCAGATGAAACGATGTTTCATGAAACGACTACGAAATCCAAAGAACTACTCAGATCAATATTTTAGTCGAAAAACAAAAATTTCTTCAATGTTTCATGTTGCTTTCAATGTAAACTTTGATCTGTTCCGGATCACTATGCCTCAAGAAATACGGCTATTATTACACACATAATTTATTAGTTTCTTATGTATGAATTGTTCAATTTTGCCAAACATTAAGTTTGCAGTTTATATTTCGAAAGTTCAATTTGACGGTGCTGCTTTTTATTGTAAAAGTTGATAGATGTACCTAATCTTTTGAAACCTACTATTAGATTGTGATTTTTGATCTGTCGCATTAAAGTTTTAAAGAATGAAACAACAGGAAATTCTGTCACCCGTCATATTTTTTAACATATTTTCCAGGGAAATTTTAGTACCCGAACAGGACTCTTACAAATTTTATAACAGCTTTCGTAAGGTACAGTTTTGAAAATAAGCATGAATTTGATTTCGAAATCAATGCCATAACTTTGGATTATGAAAAAAATAAAAAGAAAGGTAAACCACCAAAGAAGCTTGTTACATTAGTAAGTCGAAGAATCCGGTAAATTACAAAGCTGATATTAGCAGGTTATAATAATTGGTCTCAATATTTTTTTCATTTATAAATTCCTTGTCGTTTTTAATGAAATCTACGTAGCCAAAAATAATGTTTACAGTTTTTGAAGTAGTTTACAATAATCAGTTGTAAATAGAAAATATTAAAATCAAAACCAAGGTTTAAAGACAATTTGTAAATAAATAATTTGCATTGTTCTTTATATTATTGAATTTTTCAATAAGATAACACAACGAAATTTATTTGAAAATGTATTTGAAATATTAGCGTGTGCTTTTCAAAACATGGCACTCTTGTAAGTTATAGAATATAGACATTAAATAATGGGAAAAGAGAACATTGGACTATATGTTACTCTATAATTAATATTATTTCGTATAATCACAAAACACCAACAGTTTTCACTTACTTAAAAATAAAAAAACCAAACTTTTTATTTTTGAATTTATTTACTTTTATTTATTTAAAATTACAACTAGTTTCGATCTTGTAAAGATCATCTACAGGTAATTTTTTGCAATGAAAAAAATCAAATCAAAAATCATCATTCAATTGCAAAAAATTACCTGTAGATGATCTTTACAAGATCGAAACTAGTTGTAATTTTAAATAAATAAAAGTAAATAAATTCAAAAATAAAAAGTTTGGTTTTTTTATTTTTAAGTAAGTGAAAACTGTTGGTGTTTTGTGATTATACGAAATAATATTAATTATAAAAAGATCACTTACGTCACTCCGCTTCAAAAAAATTTTTTTTTTTTTAAAAAAATGTTTAATATATGTTACTCTCCCTTCCTTTTTCGTGTTATATTTTTTTACAGCTATTTTTTATTAGGATTTTTTAATTTGTTCGAGATCTTTATAGAAAAAGCGTTACCTAAAAACAAGGCAATATTAAAATTTAACCATTAAAAAGGTTATATAAAAGTAGAAAATAAAGTTTTATTATAAAAATTAATTTACAACAAATATTGAAATAAAACCAAAACAGGACCAATACGTTTTTGAATTAATTCTATTGAGCTTGAGATTTTATTTGACCGATCAATTATAAGAAGAGGTAGACCCATTTGCCAAATCATACACCGCCAGGCTGAAGAAACAGTTTTTCATATAATCGGGTTACATATTTTTGGTCCTTCGAGCAGGATCGGTTAAAAAAGAGGAACATGTGAAACTTTATAACCTCAATTTAACTTATTGGAAGCAGATTATTATTATTTGGAATATTGTACCAGCATACGCATAATAAGATGCAATATCAGTTTCAAGAGTAATCATTGGTTCAATATACAATCTTAAAAACATCAATTTGGAAATTCTTTGGTAACTATTATTACAATATACATTTACATATATTTAGTATTAAGAATTTATACCAATCGATAACGTTGTACAAGGGAGATTGTGTAACAATTATTAAGAAATGAAGAAGCAAGATAACATAGGGATATTGAATCGACTGATGTTGTTAGAATTAGCCAAAATAAAAAAAATAGAAAAGTTTTCAAGTGAATACCATATAACCCGACAAATGAAATGAGAGATATATATCTGTAAAATAATCGCTTGGTTAATTTAGATAAAATTAATGAAGCATATTCGAAATAAGTTAACAAATTTTATAGTGTTGGGACTGAGAATGAATTTGAGCGAATATTGGAAAGGGTTAGTTTGGTAGAGGACAGGTATAATAATACAAAACTCATTAAAAGTTGAAAAGACATTAAAAGTTGAAATAAATCAGGATCAGGAGTCTAATTGTAGTAATGAAGTACAAACCAAATCGACGATAATTCCTAAACATTTAGGCATAAAGACACATTTAATTCAATTACCAACAGTGGGGAATTTAAGAATTTGACAACTTTAAGGGACACATTCATGAATATTGTACCTGAAAATCAAGAATTGAATGACCTTATAATTCACATATCTATTGAATAATTACGGAGGCTCAGTAAGAGAGTCTAAAGGAAAAGTTATATCTTCTTATATCGTACATGGACACATTTACGAGATTAGTTCGACAATGAGTCCCTCATAATTGAGTCTTACATTGACCAGTTGTTATCAATCTCAAGTTGCACTAATGAGGATGCACTGGAATTGAGAAAATTGATTAATGGTTGTACTAGGAAGCAATGGGATAAGGAGGCGCCATAAAATAAATTGGCTAATTGGCAACAAATGATTGATTTTCTTAATAGAAAATGTCACTTATTAGAGTCAATGCAATTAAAGGGGTTTAATACAAGATCAAAACAAGCCCATGTCAAATCAGTAGTTTTCCAATATGCTATTTGTGCAAGACAAATCGTTTAATTTACTACTGCCTAATATTTATATCAATGACAGTAGACGAAAGATTCAGTTTTATCAAGCGCGCTAATTGTTGTGCCAATTGCTTATCAAACTCACACAATTTCAGGATTTGTACAAAGGCTGGCAGTTGCGAAAATGTGGCTTATAATACAAGAATCAGTCGCACAGGCAGGTGGTGGTCAATGATAGAGCTACTAGTAAAGTAAATTCTAATCAGGGTTCTGTTACTATTGGGAATTCAGAATCCGGATCCACCCAAGCCTTAGTAGTGCATTCCAAAAAACCAAAACAAAGTTTACTACTGTTAACAGCATTAATATTTGCCAAAGGAAATGGTAATGAATATGACGTTTGGCGAGCAATATTGGATTCGACCAGTCAGTCCCATTTCATAACTTTAGGATTGAGAGATCGTAGATACCATTACCGGGTCGATCCCTTCTACCAATATTGATATAAGACGATGATCAGTTCCAGCCAATATTGAGCTGGTTCAATACTGCGGGCTGGCATTATCTTAAATATTTTTAAGCCAAATCAATCTCAAAATCAAATCTTGAAGCCAAATCAAAAGCCCAGTATTTAAAACACCCAGTTTGGTCCGATATTTGGCGGCAATTGTGAGGAAGTGAGTTACTGTCTAAATCAAAGAATTCTGCAGAAGGATGAAGATTCTGAAATTTTGAAGTTACTAACTAAATTTTGGGAGATTGATTCGTTGTCTTCAAAGGTTCTAATATCAAAGGAAGAACAGCGTTGTGAGAACTTGGACGAGACAGGTCGTTTCGTAGTATCTCTACTATTTAAAGATTTAACATCCAAATTGGGATACTCGAAAAATTAAGCTTTCAAACGATTCCAGTTCTTAGAATAGAAACTTGAGCGTAACCCAGAATTGAAATCTCAATACTCGCAATGCATGCATCTAAATTCTGAGCAGGGTAACAATACAGGATATTTTCTTCCACACCGGTTTTAAACCGTCTAGCTCGACGATGAAGCTACCCGTTGTCTTTGATGTGTCGTCAAAGACAACTTCGGATTTGTGACTAAACGATGTACTGTTGGTTGGAAGGATATATTTTTTTCAATAATATTGAGTTTCCGTAAGTTTAACTAAAGCCGCATTTCTTGATGTTTGATTTGATCCAGATCAGGTCATATCTCATGAAACAACACCAAAATACGTAAAACAAAAAAAAAAACAAATGCCAATTTTCTGTTTCGTTTCATTTTGAATCTACCTGTATTGTATTCTTCTCATTCTTTGTCGCTTCTTTCCTCTACTAGAATATGATGAATATAATACTCGTGTGAACTGGCAGAATATGTTCGGTATTTAATTTTGGGTGTTTTTTTTTATTCATTCCAAATATTCCGAACGCTCCGAAAATTAAATAAAATGTTTTTTTATTCATTCCATTTTTTCTATTCCTTTTTTGTACTTTTTTTTAATTCATTCTAGACATTCCGAACTTATTCTTTTCGTACTAGATGAAAAGGTAGAATGAATGGAATATTTTTAGTGCGTCGTAATTATTCGTCATTGTGTATTGCCGTATGACATAAATAATTGCTCGTATAAAATTAAAAAATAAATTAAACATAATAATTAATAATAATAATATTAATTAATAATTAATAATAATAATAATATTCGATTCCTTCCTTTTGTCGTTTTTCTTTACATTCCGTTTGGAATATTCAAAAGTCACGTGACCAATATTCCATTCGTTCTATTCCTTTCTTCGGAATGAATAAAAAAAAATACTGTTTATTGTTCATTTCACTACTATCAACCACTTAATACAAAATTATTGTTCACCTACATTTTAATAGCTGAACTAATTTTTACTAACTAATGAACCACATCAAATCAAACGCCAAAAAATGCAGCTAATATTGATGTAATAATAACGTTGGCCTAAAATTTTGGATGTCATAATTTCTTAATGAAT
Source organism: Tipula vernalis (assembly GCA_958295665.1). Lineage (NCBI taxonomy): Eukaryota > Metazoa > Arthropoda > Insecta > Diptera > Tipulidae > Tipula > Tipula vernalis. Next base: position 242,074,995 of record OY282558.1, on the reverse strand, counting down.
ATATCTTGGATCATCTTCATTTCGCTAAACAATTAAAAGTATGTGATAGGTTCCAAAACAGCAACGTGCTGCCATGTTGTTTTTGTTTCATCGTCGAATGGTTAAAATTTCGATCCGTATACGTTTAATGTTATTCAATAAAATATTTTGGATTTATTTATATTTTTTTGTGTTTTCTTATATTTTAAATAAACATTTAAAGAGGCGGCCAAAAAATTACGAAAACTTAAACAAAATTGTCCTTGGTTATAAGTATTAGTATTACACACTTTTAAACCACAAAATATAATAATATTATTAGACCATACATTATAACATAGTTATAAAATACCCTTTATATGTGCATATAAATATATGTACATATATCTCAGAGTATCATTACTTACACCATGTGTGCTTTGCTATCAATTTTTCCTTAATATTTTTAACTATGATGCACTCTGACCATAATAACCAACGCAAACGCAACAAACAATCTAGAAATTTGTAGTTCTGAAACTACAAATATAAATCGTTCTCATAATGTAACAAATTTAAAAAAGCAATTCAAATTGATTTGTAACCGTACCAGTTAAACTGTAATCGCGTTTTATATTTTAATATTTTAGCAGGAATACACAATGCGACAAGGAATGACGCTATTTTAGTAGAAATAGTTGATTTATTTCAATAAATTTCTTATTTACATTTTTGCACTATAAAGCGTGACGAGAGGTATTTCGATGGATAAATTGTTTTCAGTTTTGTCAATAATAAGAATGTCAACGCATTTTATGTTTGCTCGTCATACTCGAGTTTTCGAAAGGGAAGAGAAGAAGCGGAGAAACGAAGAATGAATTAATGGAAGTGAAATAATATTTCTTGCCTTGCTAGATAGTTGGCATGCGATGTTAAATAAGCTTCAAAATGTTGTGGAGCATGTGAGAAAATGTAGGAAGTCCAATGACCATGTAAATATATATGCGTTTAGTGTAAGAACTCAAATATTTAATAACAAAAAAGTAAATATTTAACTCATTATATTCAGTAATTCTCTAGCGAATCCATATATGTATATCGTGCGATAATTTATGGCATGCGCATTCTTAGGGAAGGCTAGACAATCAACATTCTTTAGACTTACGTAAGTACATTTGTCAAGTATATATGATGGAACTATATTATTAGCTCAGTTTTCTTAACCAACATGATACAGTTTGCGATGAAGCATGTAAGTGAAACTATAAGAAACATGAAAGTATATTTTTTTTCTTATGGTATGTAAAAATAAATGTGGAATTTGAATTCTATTAAAGTAAATATACTTCTTTATTGATTTCACTACTTTTTAACTAAAAATACATTACCACACATAATAAAGAGATAAATATTATATATATATATATATATATATATATATATATATATATATATATATATATATATATATAAATATATAAATATATAAATATATATATATATATATATATATATATATATATATATATATATATATATATATATATATATATATATATATATATATATATATACTGATATATATATATATATATATATATATATATATATACGAGTCTGTTATGAATTTTACTAAACCAAAATATATGTACTTACATTTTTAACAATTGGATTTATATCATTTTGCCCCTGTTTAATTGGATCATCGGGGGCGTAATCGTCCTCGTGGCCTCATTAGACTTTCTATGCAATATATATAGTTTTGAGTAGTAAATAATATTTTATACAAACTAACTTTGCACTTTTATTCGTCGCAATAAAAATTCTTGTATTGGGTGATATCTAAAAATAAAGAAACAAAAAATCCAAATAAATAAATCGGAATTAAAAACCTACTAAATATTCTCGTTTATTTCTTGACCTATATACTACATGTTTTCACTAAAAATGTGAACCATCGCTTCATTAATATTCAATGAACTAAACAAACGACTATAAATCTTTTCATTGGACTTTTATTAGTTTTAAATTAATTAGTAATGTAATACATATAGGTTTTGAAGAAAACAAGCATCAAATGTTAATGTTAATTGGTACAAGTACAAGTATGTAAAAATTGTAAAAGAAGTTGGTGTAATCAATACAAAACGAAGATACATATCCAATTACAATATTTGTTATTTCTCAACAAAACTTCGGGTTAGGAAACATTTTAAACTAATTGAATCATCCATTTTGAAAGATCTGGCAGCATCTTAGACTTCAAAACAGGAAATTTCAGTTAAGAAATTTCTTAGGTAGATAACATAAGAAGAGTAAACACACAGAGTAAAAATAATTAAAAGGAAAACGATTTAAAAACCCAAGTTTTAATAATTTTAGACTGAATTAGTAGATTGGTTATATTTTGTCGCCATCAGTGGCGTGTTCGCCTTTTAACGCAAAGTGTCTGACATCTGGTTAATGATTTTAAAAATAGAGCCAAACGTTGTCAAAAAATTATTAACAAATATAAAATTATTAACAAATATAAAATTTTCTTAGAGATTGTTTCAAAATTTTCCTAAGGCAGGCTGCAATAGTTATTGTGATTAATTAACTCAAATGGCCTTCCGTATGAAATAATCGAATTTTTAGTTTTTGGCTATTAAATTATAATGCAAACATACAAAATCTGCGTTTGTTAGACACCCAAGGGACCAAAAAACATGTCCGACTTACAAAAAAAAGAGTGTCAAATTACATTTTTGCCTAATGTCATTTTCGATTGATTAAAAAAAATTAACCTCGTGCAAAACTAAACTTTGTCATTTTGTAATAAGTCGAGTTTAGTTTTTTTTGGTCAATCGAAAACGACATAAGTTTAAATAAATATAATATTACAGTATGTTCCATAAGAAAATGTTTCAATTTATTCTTTCTGTCTAACCCCAATTTCAGAGTAACAGATAAAATTATTCTCTTCACCATATTATTACCTTTCTCGCATTTACTTGTTTCTTCAGCTCAGTTTGAGCATTTATTTGAGAAGTAAACAACAATATTAAAATGAGTTCCGTATAAAAAAAAGCGTTCTGAAGCCCCGAAATTAGTTTTAATGTCTATTATGAGAAATAAATATCATTTAACTAGTTTTCTTATTGTTTTCTTTGAGATACATTCTTCTGGAACATAGAACCATGAACTAGAATAATATCAAGACTGATCTTGTAGTTAGAACAAAAAAAATGCATATACTGTGAGTAAGCCCTTAGAAAAATGTTTTTTTTTTAATATTGTGAATTTAGGTATTTTTTTTTAAATTTATTTTTTTATGAGTTGATATCTTTTTGAATACCATTGTTAATATATCTTTTTGAAAATATGCAAATGAGAAACATTCGAAGAAAAAATAAATATCACAATAAGAAAGTGACAAAACCAAAATAATTGTATTTTATTATTTAAAATTAAAATATTATATAATATACAATAATATATGTATAATACGAGTATATATACAGGGTGTCCGGGTTTGGGATGCTGATCCGCCATGGGGTGATTCCTTGGTTCATTCTGAGAAACAAATCGTATGTGGAGGAGAGGGGGTCCATTTTTGATATCCTTTGAGATACAGAGGTGTTTAAAAAATTTGGTTCAGAAAAAAAGTACACCCAAATATTAAACTGTAACTTCCAAAATATTTATCGGAGAGCAACCAACTTAGTCTTATTTGGTTGGTGATCGTATAGGCTATTATTAAGGTTTAAGTGATTATCTTGTATCTGCATCCGTTTGAGAGCTATGGTGATTTAAAGTAAAAAAAAAATATTTGTTTTTTATAAAATCGAGTTTTTCTCAAAAAAAAACGTTATAATTTTTTCTTTTGTTTATTTAATTTTAATTTGTCATGATCTCCTCTACAATCCCTCAATGACGGATCAGCATCCCAAACCCGGACACCCTGTATACATAATATTATATAAAATAAAATAAAATAATTATAATGGGCTTGAGAGTTACTTGCATGATTCTACAAATTAACAGGTAATGGACGATTTTTTAAAATTCTGAGGTTATTTGAGTTTGTCGAGATGTGCGCGGCGTTAGTACGCTAAGATTAGAGTTAACTAGCGCCACAGACTAGAAAATTGTAATCGTTCATAAAAAAATGGGTGCCTTAACTAGAAAATTGACTATTTTCGACATCTGTACCCTTGTAATAGTTGACAGAAGAAGAAAAAGAAAGTCGCTTAATCCACTTAGCTATTGTTTGGTATATGATAGGTATTTATGTCACACTGGTTTTTGCGAGCTTCAGGAAAAGAATCTCGATATTGCAAACTCAAAATAAAATGTTTGTGTGACTCTTGGAGGACGAATTCTCAGTGGAAAATTCTTCAATTAGAAACGCATGACAAACTAAAAACATAATTTATGTTCGGCTTCGTTGGTCCTTTATAGATAATCAAAGATATCTAAAGAAAAATTTGAGAATTTAATGACATTAAATATTTCAGTAACCATTAAATCTTTGCAAAATTTGCAAACCAGAAACATCTAACGGAAACCATTTTTTGAATGTTGATTCAATTTTATTACAAAAATTGAATTAATACCTTCAAAGTCCGCACGGGAGCCGCAGGCACCTGGTAACAATTTAAAAAACAAAATTTAAAATTGAAAGGTATGAAGTACGAATAAAATCCAATCTTTCACTTCTATCACACAAATATCTGAATCAGTAGTGTTGTTAAGCACCACACCAATTAAAATAATTAATTCAACCATACTTATTACAACTAAGCTTTAATTAAGTACCGTGATCTATGAGTACGCTAAAAATAACCTAATGTGCCCCTTTATAAAATTGTTAAGAGCGCACGTAACTTCAGGTAATAAGATAGATTCGAATAGTCCAAGGACGTAATTACTAATCGCACATGATGAAAATAATATTGAAGGTGTATTAAAAGTGAATGGACAATGGTAGCTTCAACAGTTATTGCTGCATACATTTTTATAATTATACATACATATATAAAACTGGACACTATTTTAGTAGTGTGTTGTGTCATAATAATCATAATAAATTGGTTAATTAAACGAAAAATTAAACAAACTCAAAAAATAAATTTGTTTTGTTATGTTTAGGTTGAATATGTTCACGAAATTTAATTTTTTTTTTGATGTATCGCGATTTTCCAATTAGCAAGGTACATCATATAAGAGTACTTCTATACATACATACAAAACAACGAATTTTAAAAATAATTATTGAACTAGCGCGTGAGTTTTTGATTATACTTTATTTGCTTTACTATAAAAGTATACAATATTACATGACGATGAGCCCCTACACGAGGGAAATTTGGTTAATAAAAACCAAACAAAATTATGTCGCTGAAAAGTAGGAAGACCGATAATTAGAATAAAAATGATAGTCAGCCTTGACTGTACGAGTAGAACGCTTTGAAAAAAATAACAATGAAAATTAAAATAAGATCGATTTGTTTTATATGACGTAGTAGTAACGTAGCGAACTAGAGCGGGAAAGGTGTCGGGTTCGATTCTGCTTAAGGTGATGGTAGTGACCAAATATTATCCTTTAATTATTTCGCTACAGTTATATGGTAATGTATACAAAAAAAGTGATAGAGTATAAGAATTTAAACTACAATGCATATTATACCGTTCATAGTTATTGGTAACAATACCCTATCAATATAGTGTCAATATATTGAATTAAGGAATATCCAGAGAATCAATAAGAAACCCTGAATAATTTGACGAAATTATTTCCTTACAGAATATTTCACTTATCGGCCATTAAATCCGTAAGACCACTGACAAAAATATAGAATTAAAATCGTAATGTGAATAGTAAAATGTAGTATTTTTAAGAAAATAGTGCTATGCAAGTTACGATAGATTTTGATATTTCCTTCAGTTTTCACATTAATTTTTTCTGTGTTAATGGTAACTTTAAGTAAGTTTTTTGTTGAGAAATTTTTAGCAGAAAAAAATATAATCCAATCAATGTGGTCTATTTCATAAACAAATTTCTTCTCCCGAATAAACTATTTTTAAATTGCAGAAACATTTTCAGAAGAGGTACCAAATTTATAAAATAAAATAATTCTCAGAAGGGGTACCAAATTGCTCAACTTTTTGCTCTTTCTGCCAATTTTGGTAATTTATAATTTTGCGCTTTATAATTTTGCTCAATACATCGTGTCAAAATGAAAAAAATATGAAATAACCAATGTCATAATAAAAGAAAATTATCAACAAAAATAGATGTTTGTGTCTTTTAAGGTTTATTACAGTCGTATAATTTTGATTGTTTATACATAAATATGTAGAAGTAAATATCTTGTAGTTCATTTGTAAATTGCATGTGCACCGGTCTCTTTAATAAAATTCAAAAATTCAACGCGTCCGTTGAATCCAATCTGTTTAGACCAGGACGTATATATAATTTACAGTTCTATCATAGAATAACTACTATAGAAGCATATTTTGTATGAGGGAAATATACCCAAATAAAATAATTTCAAATATTTTAAGTTCGGTTTTTGTGATTTTATGAAACGAGGATAATTTCTATATGCCTCTCCTTCTATCATTCATGTTTTAAATAAACAGAACGAAATGTTTTTAAAATATATGAAATATTTACGAAATACAAATACTGGAAACCACACCCCTCACCAAAACCAACAAAAATGTTTATACATTTTTACAAGCATTTTTGTTGGTTTTGTCCTAATAATTTTTATCATTTCATCTATATGTATTTTGGTTTAGCATAAGTAAAACAAAAAATAAAAAACAAAATAAAGAGTCGATTCAGCGTGTGTATTTTTTAACCCTTTTGTTAACACGACACATCCTAAATTTGATTTTTTTTAAAACTAGAATGAAGTTTTTTTTTATAATAAATTAAAACGACATTTAAATTATGATATCATATTTATATTATTCGAATTTACCTCCTTTTATGGAAAACTCGTGATAAAATTGTTCCACTTCCCGATTTGTAAGCGTTGACGAGAAGTAGTTTTATAATCGTGCCAAACAAAGGTTAAATAAGCGAAATGAAACATACACACTGACACAACACTTGTAAATATGCATATAAATCAATTTCGATTTGCATCTTTCGTCCTTTTTTCTTTTATCCGAATCTGTTTGTTTGGGAAACGTAAGAAATAAATGATCGTAATAAAGTTAGGTTGATAATACAATGCCATGTAGTGGGATTGGTTGATAATACACGTGCACATAAAAATGTAGATGAAAAATTATACTAATGTATTTTATTTTGTGTCACAGAACGGTCATTCACCTTTTGTGTTTTGTTTATTTTACTGCTTATGTTTTTGTTGCCTTTTTTCTCTCCATCTGATGGAGTTTAAATTACGTTTGCGATTTCGAATGCAATAATTATAATTTTTAGATTTCAGGAAAAATCAAATTGATAAACAAATTTGTTAAATAAAAAAAAAAGTAATAATTAGGGCAACCAAAAATATGCAATAACATATTTGTTTCCAGAGCACGAATTTTGAAAAAAAGTAAACTGCAATGAATGTAGTCAAAAATTATTAAAACAAAATGACAACATAACATCAACGAGTGAAACATTTATAACAGAAAAAAAATTTAATAAATCGTCAAACTTTGGGTCACTTAAAGCACCGCAGACGGAGTATGGTGAAGTAGCATATGTTTTACCTTACCCCAAAATATGTACTTACGCACGTAAATATTATAAAAATATAAATGACTAAGATAACGATGGAGTTCGTACTTTTATTTTAGCTTCACTGCATTCTTCGTACGTTTATTATACTGAATATTCGATCTTTGAAATACAGTGCTTAGGATTTTGATCATCACGTTGCGAATAAGTAAAATCATAATACAAAAATTTTTGAATATGTGGATTGTTAATTCATTCTGTAAAGTATTTAAATTTTGGTCTTCGTTCATAATACATGTATAATGCAAAACGAAACACAAAAATAGAAAAAACGAAATACTGTATTTAAAAAAAATGAAAACGCGAAGCTCAAATAAGAACTTCAGTATAATGAAATTCAAAAAATATTCCCGAGTATTTGTAATGTTTTTATGAAAAGTAGAATACAATACGTGAAGTTTTAAAAAAGAAAAAAAAGAAAATACATTCACGAAGTTGCAACGGAATGTATATTTTTGATCTGTTTTTTGGTTTGGTTTTAATATATGTATCTAACCAACACTAAAACAATACATATACGATTTATAAACGATGACATTGAAATCAACTGTTTTCCTCTTTCCTTTCTAGCCTAAAAATATTGACATGCTACATATAATAAAAAAAATACATATTAACCCAAAATCATTGTTTACAAAATATTATTGTGTTTGTTGTTATCTTCCTTTTTTCGAATTTTTTTAAGGCATTAAAATTTTCGTAATGCTTTGAACATTTTTGTTGGTATTGATCTAGCATTTGCGTTCGATTTTTTGTTTGTTACATATACAAAGAAGAAAGAATGAAATATTAAGCACCGCCTTTCAATAATCCATTGTGTTCATTTATAATAATATGGGGATAGGAAACATGAGAAATAGAAAGAGGCAATTAAAATTTATATATTCCTTTCATAATATCACAACAAAAATCTCCAAACGAAACAGAAATTATTTTTCCTTGCATATTTTAGCCATACAAAATCTCTCTCTATTTAAAGTCCTTCCTCAATGGTTCTATCCCTTTTTATCCTTTTACCCATGATTATTTTTATTACAAACGAAAACCAAAAAAAAAAAACGAAATGCTTCGTTTTTGTTTTGATGTAATAAAAAATAGTCATGGGTAAAAGGATAAAAAGGGATAGAACTGTAAATTATGTATACGTCCTGGTCTAAACAGATTGGATTGGAATTTGCTATTGAAATTTGGAATGTAAATAGGGCCCATACAAGATCCACATCTGTCTATTCTTATCTGTGATAAAACTAAATAAATATTAGCATATTAATCTAAATCTTTATCCTACAAGAATCTAGAGTCGGTAGAAGACTCATGTTTAACTAAATATCGACAAGACAATGAAATAGTTATATGTATAAGCACACGCAAGACACTAAACTGAATTTTTATCAATGAATTGTTTTCGGAAAATAAAAGCACTACCTATATTTTTTTGGATATGTAATTGATTTAATCATTTTGCATAAAATTAGAAATTATCAAAAAACGTAATACAGTCATACCCCGTACAACGTCCCCCCTCATAACGTCGTTTCGCTGTAACGTCGTTAGTAAAATGCGAACAAACCTCGCTCTATCGTCGCTGTGTTTCGTTGTAACATCGTTTAAAATAATAAGCAAAGCAAAAAAACACTGAAAAAGAAGGCAAAAAACAAAAAAAAAAAACAAAAAACAATGAAATTTTCTCGTCTATTCATCTACATACATACATACTTTGCCCCTTATAACGTTGTTTCGCCTAACGTTGGAACCAATTAACAACGTTAGGCGAGGTATGACTGTATTTCAATTTTTTTTCTATTTTCTTCATAACTGAAGCTTTGAGGCTTTGACTTTCGAGTCAGCCGGATGCATCTAATTTTCTTATAAATTTGTAAAATTTTTTAAATTTATTGTAAAACGTATTGTAAATGTATAAATTCCCCCAATGGCATAAAATGCGAACATGCACCAACCGCGGATCACCATCGTCGTTTGGAACATTCCAAAAATCGTGAAAGAAGCTTAACAGCAAATAACGATATATGTCCATCATATGAAAAATACAATATTTACAAGCGACAAACATGCCAATTTACCCGGTGAATTATAAACACTGCCGGCTGAGCTGTTATAGTGCAAATACAACAACAATGATTTAATTTGTATATTAATGCTCCCCTTATTTAGCACAACCTGCTATGAATGAGCTTTAGCTCAAAGTAGCTTGTGTCAGTGGGGTTGGTATATGTACTAATAAATAATTCTGGTAAATAAGTAAATAAATAAATAATTCCATCAATTTGACATTTGGTAGCCACAGCAAAATTCAAATAAAAATGATTTTTTTTTTAACATAACTTTAATAACCCTACTTGAATTGAGGAAAAACTGAAAATCCATCCTACAATGTTGTTACTGATTGGCGGTTCAGGATTTAGGTGAATGAAATCAAGTTTTTTAGAGTGATGCAAGGTTTTTAACACTCTCAAAAACATAACGTCGGCGAGAAATGCAGAATGTGAAAGTAAATTTTTTCCAATTTTGCGTTTTTCATATCAAACGAAAGAGTCCTCCATTGTGCATCAATCGCCATTTAAAAATATCATAAAAACTTACGTTAAGTTGAAGAAATTTGGAAAGGAAATAAGTGTTTGCCTGAAGACAATACGGAGAGTGCAATAGTTTTTATTGTCTCCTGAAAAAAATTGTTTTTGGTCTTACACACTTTGCATTTCTCGCCGACGGTAAAAAGTATTCTTATTGGTCAAACGGAAGACGAGGAAGAACCCAATGCAAGAAAGCGTCGGCAAAAGCAAGAGTTGCTTACCACAATTCGTGCTGCAAATGCTTTAGCTTTAAATAAACGTGATTTTTCATAAAAAACGATAACTTTTATTTCACGTATCCAATTATAATTGTAGTGCCGAAAAAAAAGTAAAATCAGAAATAGAAACACATTTTTTTTTATAGTATTTAACATTGTTTTGCTAATTAAAACTCAAACAGTATTTAGGCGAGGCCGTTTGGTTTTAGGGAAATGTCGATTTTTGGGAAAATGTCGAAATTGAAATTAAATATTTTGTAATTTCCGTAAAAAAGTAAAATAATCCATGCAGCTGTGCTGCGCAGGGTCGATCCGTATTCTTGAAATTCACCCAAAAAAGTCGCCAGTGGCTTTGGTATAAAGCAATTTAAATTTTCGACTGAAACGACGTATTTTACTAGAAAATCACCGGTGACTTTTTTGGGGCGAATTTAAAGAATATAAAATGGGCTCGATTTATAAATTTGCAACACACTAAAAACATGATTTAAGCGGGAGGTTTGGACCCAGAAAATATTTCCGAGAGAGTTCGCTACAAACTAACGTAACTTGATTATAATTCCACAAACGTTAAATACCACAGACGATCCTACCCGAGCAGGTTATTATCGCGAATCAAAAGATTGGAACATCTATCATAAAATGTTAAAAGGTTCTAATTTTTTTGGTTTTCATGTTTTGTGTAACAATATCAACATATTTTATGAATGATTTTTAAATTTTACGGAAATTCAGAATTTTGCGATATTTTTAAGTTCGACTGACCATCCCCAAGAAATATTCTGTAGACTTGACTATTAAGATATTAATAAGAAGTTTAAAATTTTTAAATTTGCTATTTGATGATATAATTATGATTTTTTTTCTAAATCTATGTACAGGGTGTCCGCCGGGAAGGTATACTACTTTGTTTTGCCGCCATTTTGGTAAACGTTAGTTTTGACAGTTCATATTTGGCAGTCGTGAAGTAGACACGTGGCAAGTTTATTATGGAAAAATATTCGATAAACCAACGTGTTTTAATCGTTAAAACATTTTATCAAAATCAATCATCGATTACTGTGACGATGAGAAAGTTACGTGAAATTTGTCACTTTTAATGGATGTAAAGGTGACTGATGAATAATTTGAGGGTTTTCCATTGCCCAGAACCGACTATTCTGTTTATTCACATATCCATTTAAATGAATATGTGCCTCGTCACTCATTATGATTTTTTCATGAAAATCGGGGTTGTCATGGGCGAGCTGTAACATCCTATTGGCATATGTACGGCGGCGTAAATGGTCTTGTGGAAGAAGCTCTTGTGTCAACTGAATCTTAAATGGAAACAAATGCAAATCCTTGTGCAAAATTGTGGCCAAACTTGTTCTTTGAAGACCAAGCTCATGAGCACGGCGTCGAATTGAGGTTGATGGATTGTTTTGAACACGATCTTACAGTACGTTGTGGCCCATGCTTGGGCCTATCACTTACAGACCCTCTTTCTTCGAAATCATTCACTACACGATAAATAGTGCGTTTTGTTGGCACGTTGTTTCTCCCAAAAATTTCACGTAACTTTCTCATCGTCACAGTAATCGATGATTGATTTTGATAAAATGTTTTAGCGATTAAAACACGTTGGTTTATCGAATATTTTTCCATAATAAATTTGCCACGTGTCTACTTCACGACTGCCAAATATGAACTGTCAAAACTAACGTTTACCAAAATGGCGGCAAAACAAAGTAGTATACCTTCCCGGCGGACACCCTGTATTTAATATGACAACAAATATTAAAACTCATCGTAAATTTCCAAAACAATACTAACATAATAATAGAAAAAAAATATTCAATAAATGTACAATCCGTCATTTTGATGAGTTGGTAGTTCTAGTGTTAATGATGTTAACTTTCAAATTATATAACATTTGGCAATTTTCAAATTATTTGCAGGAAATCGTCAATTGGTGTTTATTAATTTGGCAAGTCGCTAAACTTTAGATATTTTCTAATTTGGTTAGGAAATTTTCAAAATTTTGTAATTTGCCCCGATAGGTAGGTCAAAAATACATTTTTTATTTATTCACTACAAAAAAAAAACAACAAAAAAAAATTCCCTGATACTTGTATCCTTGACAGACTACGATTTAGCTAAACCTGCTTAGTTAAACTCGTTCAGCTAATCTACCACTAATACCCTTGACAGACTGTGGTTTACTAAATCCGATTTAGCTAAACTAGTTTAAGTATTCTATGCAAAAACAAAGGGATTAGCTAAAATCGAGGTTGACACACTGCGATAATCTTTTCGGTTTTATTAAATCGCATTGTGTCTAGGGTATAACCCAATTATGTTACCATTCTGGAGTTTAGATAAACTTAAAATATTACAACTTTTTGCAATAAATTGAAATTAAAGCCTTTTTTTACGTAAAATGGAACCACCCAGGTGCATAAAAGTGCTACTTGCTATTTCATCTCACTTACTCATTGTTACTTCAAAATATTGAGAGATTAGGTCCTTAAACGTGTTAAGCCACTAAATCTAAAAGAAAAGGGAATAAGCTAAACCTGAAGATCTGTTATCTAAAGCAATGGTGTTTAAGCCAAATAATAAGTACGTACTTTCGACCAATTTTCAAAATAAATAGAGCTAAAACTTCAAAAACAGAAAACTGGACAATGCAGTAATTATTTATATCGAGAGCCATTATTTAGCACCCTGGAGTGACTGCTAGAACCCCAGTAATAGTTATTCCATCTTAAGGCTCAGTTTTTTCGACGTTTTATTGCTTCATATTTTTTTGAAAATTTGTCGAAAATACTTATTTGGCTTGGGACAACACTAATCTAAAGTTTGACGTGAATTAAAAAGCATACTACTATTTTGTGTTGAGAGGGAGACCTGTGAAATGGAAAAAACATGCAATAATAAAATAATTTGTCCACGACTAACATATAATATACTCATTATACATTTGTTTCTTTAATTATAATGATATACATTATTCACTGCTAGTTTATCTAGTAGTATATTCTTCCATTATTCACTACTACCAAGTAAAAACTTCATTTTTGAAATTTTATCTAAGTAGTCTTTTGCCATTTTCATTATAATTAAATTGAGACGTCAAAATGTTGCCGGAAATTATTTTAGGATTATTTAAAGGATTTGATTATAAAATACAATATTTTTTATCGGTCGTGGACAAAGTATCGTATTCTACTCGCATATAATGGCTGTTTTTCACTCAGATGATTTACGACACTCGCCTATCGGCTCGTGTCGGTAAACTTCATCTTCGTGAATAACAGCTATCATTATATGCTTGTTGAATAATATACTATTATTTTCATTATGTGCAAAATTTAAAATTATATTAAGACAAGTCTGTACAACAAAGTTTGGACGTAAGTTATTTGTTGTGAACAACAAACAACTGTACTATAATTACGGTTATTATTAATTTTATGAATATTTGTTCTCCATAAACGCTGTTTAAACAATGCACTGTAAAAAATTTGCATTTGTCAGTCTTTTTTAACCATTTATACAACAGATTTGATCTCAAATTAACAATCGTCAATTTGTGTAATTCAGCTTTATTTGATGCGAGTTTTATGAAATATAATATAAAAATTAAACGAAAAATGGCAAACGAGTAATGATGTGGTTTAGAGTAATGATTTGGTGGTAACGCAATATTATATGAAAATTAGTAATATTGCAATGCATAAAATCCAGGCTTTCATAAAGCATTATGGCCAAGTTGAAATAAAAGCTTACTATACATCAAGTACTCACTAAGTCAATATACGTTACTTAGATGGCAGCACAAGTTCGGTAGAATCGAACCAAAAATTATCATACAATTAAAAACAATATTAGTTTTTAATTTGTTTATATGAAAAATATACAATTTAAAATAATTTAAGAAGAATTTTCTTATGGAAAACCTGGTTTCGTAGAATCTTACTTCATCAGTTCCTTCAACTAAACTAATTTCAATATAGCAATTTCCTTGCAATTTATACACGAAATAACTGGGTATATTTCTACAAAAATTATCAGCTGGAAAAGTTTCAAGTTCAAAAAAGATGAAAACAGCAAAACAAATTCACAAAGTTTAGAAGACATTTTATGATTAATCAATTTTATTCATACCTTGCCGTAAAGAAAGCTGTATAAATTGAAATCTGATGAACACAAGCAAAATTGAAAACCACTTTAGCAAGTCCTTTTTATCTAATTACTATCACACATATAAATATTTTCAAGCCACCTTAGCCATTTTTGGAGTATTTTAAATAAATTACTAATATTAACATTAGAATTATTTGTGGTACTTAAAGATTAGTTCATAATATGTTTATAGGAATTAAGTTAAACTTAAATTTAAACTTAACTAATTAATAGTAGTTATTTAACATTAATGCAGATCTGAATTTTAGGAAATATTTAGAAAAACCCTGAATCAACTTTAAGGGAGCTTAAGCAGCAATTGAACTTGTAGTTAGAAATTGTGTTGCCTTGTGCTAACTTATTTACTATATTTATTACTAACAAATTTATTTACTATCAACTACTTAGGTGTCTAGAACCGGCTTGGTTCTTTGTTAGTAATATAATATATTTAATTTAATTTTATTCATTTATTTTATTTATTTATTTAAATGTATGGTTTGTACTATTAAGTAACTTTAATGGAATTTTTTTTAGTATCAACCTACCTACGCGTCATTATTTTGCATTTTAGATTTTACTTCTTGGTGCGAGCCTGGAAATGGATAGGAGACCAGAGCTGTAACATTGAAATAATTTATGTTTCTATAAAATTGATTCTTATTTATTTTTTATCTATATTTAATTGGACTTATTTGGTTTCAAGAAAATTAATATTAATTTAATTGTAGTACATAAAGATTAATTTATAAGTATTAGTATAATACTATTATACTATTTTTCCTTAACGGGTTTCCATCATTTGGTGTGAAGTTAAAATCGTTTTAAATATTTTTAGCGAAAAATTATTAAAACCCATATTTTATGCATATTTATAATTACTTGATGAATATTACTTGAGTATGTACTAGACAAATATTAAAAACACAGTACGACCTCAGCCTAAAAAAATTTAATTTGAAAAAAGATTCAAGCAAACCTATACACTGCCATGTTTACAGTGTATAGGTTTGCTTGAATTCTTGTAATGAAATATTATAATAAACTATTATACTATCAACTTCGGGTTTCCATCATCATAGTATAATAGTATAACACTATTATGCTATTATACTATGACGAGGGAAACCCGGTATTAGGTGCCTGAAACCGGGTCGATTCTTTAATACTAACAAACCATTCCTATCCTTCCGTTTTGTTCTATGTAAAAAGGGTGTACGATGAGACCCGGCCCTCTAATACAGGATTTCTTGCTTAGGCTAGGTCGTACATTCAAATCAATCTCAATCAATCAATCAAATTTAGTTTTTTATTTCTGATGGATGAAAAAATTAAAACTGAAAGAAAAATAATAACAAAGAGAAATGTAAACTCAAAATACAGTAGAAATCGGGTAACACGAAATCGAATTATAAATAACCAAAAATATTGTACTTTAAACAAATAATGTTAAGGATTTTTTGCTGCGAATTTTTAAAAAAATGAAAATCTTAAACAAGTGAGAAAGGCTTAAACAAATTTCTTATTTTCTTAATCTGCGCGTTATTCTCGTAAATCGTTTCGCATGACTAAAAACAGTAAACACAACTACAGTATGTGTGTATTCTGTTGTATTATATGTACAGTAGCGAACACAGAAATGTACTCAGCAAGAATTGATACAAAATTTAAAACAAAACATAGCGGTACCGCTACATAGCGGTAAAAAATGTAAGCCTTTTGTTTTAACATTTATTGTAGCAATTGCATTTGAATAAAATACATTAGTTTTAGGTCGATTTTCAAAGTGGTCGGTTGATAAGTTACAAAACACGTTTAACATGGCAAAAAATAAAAAATTAAGTGAAAACGAAAAATCAAAAATTCTGGCTTTATCCTCGGAAAAAATGTCCACCAGGCAGATTGCTAAGAGAGTTGGATTCAGTCAGTCTGCGGTGACTAAATTTGTTAAGCATTATAAATCTACAGGTCGCTTAGTACGAAAACGTATGGAAAACAACCCAAGCAGAAGATCGGATTCTATCGCGGATTTCATAGAAGAATCGATTTAAAACGGCTGTTGATATTCAAAATAGGAGTTCATACGGTACGTAGAAGGCTTAGAGAGAAAGGTTTAATAGGACGGTCACCATTAAAAAAGCCTTTACTGACGAAAGTAATGAAGCAGTAACGATTATTATGGGCCAGAAAATATGAAAATTGGACAATAATTGCTTGGAGGAATGTGATTTTCTCAGATGAGAGTAAATTTTGTTTAATTGGTAGTGAGGGATCACAGTACGTTCGTCATAGAAAAGGATAAAGATTATGATGATATGGGGTTGTTTTTCCTATTACGGTTTACGAGAAATGACATCAATCGAAACCACTGTGAATGCAAATGTCTATAAAAAAATCTTAGAAGAGTTTTTGGTTCCATCATTAGAAATGCATTTATCTAAGGCCTCGAATTGTATTTTTCAAGACGATTCTGCGTCGTGTCATCGTGCCAAATCGGTTAGCAACTAGTTTTTTAACAGAGCTCCATCTACCGCAAACCAATTCATAAGGAAAACTTCCGGGAATAATTTTTGTATTTTTCGTATGTAAAATAATTTTTAGAAAAATTGGGTATTATTGCCATGGATTGGCCCGGTAATAGCCCAGATCTGAACCCTATAGAAAATTTATGGTACATAATGAAAACCAGAATTGCTGACAGAAAACCTTCCTCTAAATTACAGCTAGAGAAGCTGTTGGAAAAAACTTGGTATGAAGACATTTCGCTGACTGTAATACAAAATTTAGTGAATTCAATGCCACACCGTATTAAGGCTGTTATCAAAAATAAAGAAGTGATTACCAAATATTCAACTTTTAATTTTTTAATTCGGGATTGGATGACTACTTAAAATTAATTAATTTTTTAAGACTGCGGTATAAAACTGATACAGAACAAATATTTTTTTCTAAACTACAGATTCATCACAAATTAAGAAATTTTGTATTTTATTTTATATTTTTTTAAACTTATGACTTCGAATTAAAGAAATGGTACTGTAATGCTAGAATTAAGTTGCTTAATTAAATAAAAAATAATAATAGTCAAAAAAAAATTGCTTTACTACCTTAAAGGTTGGGAAAACATAAAAAAATTCACTTGAGTACATTTCTGTGCTCGCTACAGTACGTATATCACAAGCAAGCAGGAACTCAATCAACATAAAAAAATATGTTTTTGCCTTTTAAAATTTTGGGTTTCTCATTTTATTTTTATATAGAACAACTTGATTAATGAGTTCAACTTCCATTATTGTTGTTGAGGCTATTCACACCAAGTGCAAATCGTAAATTGCGAATAAGTTTCAAACGCGAATCCAAACATTCGATTAACACCAAACGCGAGCGAATTTATATTCCGTATTATCAAATATTTGTATTAATACCGTATTTTTCAGAAGCTTCAAAACATGGTTTTTTACATTTTTGGTTTTAAAAAGATTATAGTTCATAATTCGATATCAATAATATAATTTTAATCTTTAAAACTCATTTTGATTGCATTGAAATGATTTATAAAAAAATACTCGTACGATTTTCAATACTCCTACGAATAAAAATTATATAGAACGCGATTGGTACGTAATTTTATTTTTTAGGAATGCGCGAATATTTAATTTTTGTACGAATTTACTATTTTACTATTTACGAATTTACAAATACGTAGGTAAATGTATATTTTTAATATAACGTCGGAAATTTGAACTGATTGGTTATGTTACTCGTATATGTAACTAAAATCCATATATTACGATAGTCGGTCATAACAACGGATTCTATATGTCGTTATAAGTAAATTTTACTGTATTTAAATTATATAGAAAAAGAACGAATCTACTCGTATCATTAAAAAATCTATAGTTCATTTAGGAAACAATTTAATTTTATATACATATAAAAAAAATTACAAAACTAATAATAAACAAGAATTAGACGCTTAAATATTTATTTACAAAATCCCACTTCTACATTTCACAAGATTACGCCCGCCTTTCAGAGCTAATTCACCTATTCTTGAAAAGATTATTTTCAATTATTTTACAATCATTATAAGACAACATATAAATAAGTAAGATCTAGAAATCTACATAAAAGTACCGTTTTCAATGTCGCACACAAATCTTACCGACATCTCATGCGCTCATATTTCCCCTCACAAAGTTTATTAAAACTTAACTCTTTTTGTAGGTTTTGTAATTTATAATTTACATAAGCAAAATTAACAAGAACAATCGAATGTAACAACAATAACAAAAATTTACTAAGGCTGCGGACCAATAGTCGGGTAAATCCTTTAGTACAGTAAATTTCCATTTTAGTACATATTTACATAAATGGGCATACCAATTCTCTAGAAGTAAAAATGGTTTGATTGAAGGGCACAAATTATGGTTTGGAGGGTTGAAATTGCTGGCTATTAGGTGCAAAAAGAAACGTCAAATATTTTTTATTTGTTTTCATTTGTAAAATAAAAATAAAATTTCTATAATGTAAATAATAGAGACGCGGAAATTTTAACAACAATCACTGAAACATCAAAAAGTTAAAAAAAATGGCATTTACCTTTTTTCTCATATTTTAGCCAACTTCTTAGTACAGTATTTCAATTTACCCTGTACACTGTAAAAAAGTAGGTAAAAGAACAATTTACCCGACTTTTGTTTTACTATTGGGATTTTTTTGTTTGAGATATCGGGGTAAACCTAAAAATAGCAGTTTGAAATGCGGAGAACGGCTTGGTATCTTGATCCAAAATAAAAAAAACCCAAAAAATCAAGTTTTTTAAGTACATACTCGTACAACAAATTTTTCAAAAAATTCGCCTTAGACCTGTGGATGGGGCTGCGGCCTAGAAACCCTCCTTTAACGACTTTGGCGGCACTCACTTTGCTTTAAGCTTTCTCCAATACAAATATACATGTAACATATTTTCTTCTTACGATGTCAACAATCTCACTCAACTTTACTTTAAGATCACTCAATACAATATCATGGATTTTTCTTTTGCGGCACCTACTTTGCTTTAAGCTTTTTCCAATACAAATGTCCATGAAAGATATTTTCTGTACGTTCTTTTGGAATGTTTACGGTGTCAACAATCTCACTCAACTTTACTTTACGATCACTCAATACAATATCATGGATTTGTTCAATCGTTTCTGTTGTTGTCACCTCTTTTGGGTTCATCATAAAAACACATGTGCGATCACGCTTAAATTGACGAAATCAAACACGGGCAGTTTCGTAGGATGGTTTAGACTTGCCTACAGTTATCTTTATGCTTTTGGATATCGGTTGCTGAAAAGCCTTTCAAATAAACATAATGAATTGCACCACAAATTGGAAATTTATCCATTCTTCATAAAATGCAGAATTCGTCAATTTATGACTCAATACAGGAAACTTGTCAGAACATGTAGTATAGCTTGCCTATCATTATTATTTTGATCTAATCTATTGTAATGTGGAGGTTTGTACTTCGTCGTACTTTATTTAAGGGTTGCCATAGAAGTCGTGTTGAACCGCGCAAATTTAACTGCACAAATCAATCATTTCAAATCTACTAGTGCTGCTAGGGCTGATTTTTATTAAAAAATTTAATTCAGTTTTGATTTCGAGCTGTCAGCTATAGTTTGTTAGCACATACATATAAAAATACAAGGGTATTTATATTATTAAATAAGGGCGGAGCGAAAAATTATGGAAGAAGTATGAAAATCCGAAAAATTATGGACGTTTTCTCTTAGTCATTTCTTCATTTGACATGTTTCAGATTTGAAACATTCACAAAACTGAGCCAAAATTACAACAATAGTTTGTATTGTCTAAGTAATGACTTTCACAAGAACGATAAACTGCAACTTTATTTGCGCAACTGAACGTTATGTCTAGTGTCGCCATAGACGGTGTTACAAAAATAATACTACAGTAGTAGTAACATTAGTACCATTTCCTCCATTCTACCAATAATCTATAAAAAAAACGCTTTAATACGTGACCCACACGCTTAAAGCACAGTTCGCGAAACGCGTATTTTTACGTGATTCGCAAATAACGTGATAATACAAATATAAAATTAGGGTCTATCCGAATCTTTGAACGATACTTTTCCCACAAATATAGATCACGAAATCAACCATTTACATTTTACAAAGGTTTTCCGTTATTTTGAGCAAGGTCCTTAAACGATGTCATGGGTTTTCTTAAATTTGGAGACTACTTCCCCAATATCACAATTAGTCATAACAATATAAACCTTCTACTCTAAATCCGCCAAATCACTCTCATTCATTTTACCTTAGACACATATGGAACAATTGTTGGAATTTGGAAGATGTATTAACCGTAGAAAAATATTTCTTCGAAAATTTTGGTATTACCTCGGAAAACAGTTTAACTAGTTTTTTTTTTTATGTTAAAATGACCCCCTTGCAATGCTTCAATCGACTTCAAATTTTGTGAACAGGTAGATGAGATGACTGATTGTCAAATTTATCAACAACATAACACAAAAAAATCGTCGGTCCCGTTTTTGAGAAAATCTGTTTGGCACTTTTCTATTCCACTACAAGCCCCTCTCTCCACCCTCCCCCCCCCCCTCTAGAATAGAGAAACTCGAATCTTTATGGAAATCATCTTTATACTAAATTTCGATCCTAACTATCAATATTAGTGAAAAGTAGAGGGAGAAGGGGGGGGGGGGAGGGGTGGGGTCCAAAACAAAAATAATAAAAATGTATGACTGGAAGAGCGAAAGGATGGAAGGACGAACACGACATTTTTCTAGTCGATGTTCTGGAGTCCTGGTAACCTAATTCGTCGAAAAATGTCAAAATCTGGAACACAATTTTTTCCGCGATCACAATACTTACCCAATATAACTTCGTTATAGTGGGAAAAGTAAAAATAATAAAAAACCGACAGTAAAAATATTTTTGAACTCAGAGTTAGGCAACTTTGTGAAATAATAATTGACCGACTATAATATTTTAGTTAATGTTATCAACATCAAAATTAGGAATATAAGGGCCACTTGATCAACAATTGAAAAGAATATTTATGAAAGCTACTATATTACCAAGTTAAGGGGTAACCAGCGAATCAGTAAGAATCCTTAAATAATTTGATGAAATTATTTCCTTACAGATTATTTGACATATCGGCCACCGAACCCGTAACAACTGACAAATACAGTATTAAAATTGTAACGTGAATAGGAAATTTTTTATTTTTAAGGAAAATGTGCTGTGAAAATTTTGATGTATTCCGACATATCCTTCAATTTGCGCGTTAGTTTTCGCCCTGTTAAGTGACGGCTGAACTGAACGAAAAGTTCTTAAAGAGTCGCTGATCAGTAACATGTACTTTCTGTATATCGCGCTCTTACTTAAAGTTGTTACTGACTCGCTGGTTCCTCAATAAGATTGTAGTGTCATTCACTGCTATCTGGTTGGCCCGAGCTCGTGCATCGTACGTAGTGATGGATAAAATATTAAAATACGCGGTATTGAACATAATAATATCGTTCCCAATAACAATATTTATGGATTAAGAAAACACGAAATCTGGGTCATTGTACTATTTCTTCTCGTATACGAATACGAGTACCATTGTAATTGTACGTCATTGTAATCGCATGTATTCATTGTAGAATATACTATGTACTTTATTTTTATTTTTTAGTGATAAAAGATTTCTATTTGCTTTTCTTCTCACAAATGTTGATTCGATGAACAAAAAAAAAAAGCATTTCTTTGTTGTAATTTTTATTTATTTATTTATAAATTATAAAAAAGTGAAAGGAAGTCTGAATTGTACTTGAAATATAAGAAGGTGGTGTAAATAGACAATATAGCAGAACAGATGATTGCAGTTTTGAATTTTTTTTGTACTAGAAAAATGTTATTCGTTTTCGCTTACATTATGCTTCATAACAAAAATGATGCTTGATTTCAATATAAACTTGTATAACGGGCTTTACTGGTTGAGATCTAATTATTTTGATTTGTTATCGATCATATCAAAAACAAAAGTTAATACACGAAAGAGGCACTTATTAATTGGTCTTAAAATTAGATAATGAATTTTATATTTCATCAGAATTTGAGATTACAATAGATTAAAATCCTAATCAAACATAATTTGATTTAAACTCTCTTTGAACACATAAGTTGAATTTATCTCAAACAGAGGTTTAGAACTAAAAAACATGTAATAACGTAAACATGTAAATGCTTATACTTTATAATAAATATTCAGTAAACACTGTGATCCAAATTGTAATGTGCCTAAAAAACATACAATTTAGGGCTGAATAGTTTTAAATAATCCTACCGCTGAGCCCTTGAACTTCATTTAACTTCTATAATACAAAATCTAGAATCTCCCCACTATTTACTAAGTAAATATTTCTAAACAATAGACAACGTAAATTAAACATTAAAAAATAGAAACAAAATAACTATTTTTGATTTATGAGACCGCACAAGAAAAAAGTTCACACTTCGTGACATCAATAATAAACTTGTCAAGTAGTTGCTTTTTCTCTTGTATATCTAATACCACGTTTACATTATACGTACCTAATAAGTATGTACTTTTTTGCTATTTAATTATTTTTCCGCTGCAGTTTACACTAGTGTTGCGATTTGTAGTGTGAACGCATACTATAAAAGTTTGTTGTTTTGACAGATAGGCTTCTGTGTTCAATTCAGTTTATATGTTATGAATTTCTTCTCAAATTCTATTAGATTTGTCGGCAAATTATTTGATTTACACCCGAAATTGCAGTTAGAAACATAAAAACGTAATAAATTTTTGTTTTGATAACAAATATACGAATGACATTAACATATAGTTATTAGTTAGGGTTCACATTACAACGTAATATACTAATAGTTTTTTGATACATACTTTACCGAAATATCAAAAAAGTATGTGATAAAATATTTAAATATTTAAATTTGAGTTCACATGACGATAATTTTTTGCAACATACCTTTATTCTACTAATGTAAACGTGGTGTAAGTAATTTTAGACGATTCTCTCACGCATTAATATATTTGTATGTACGTAATTACATATAAATTTAATGTACTTAATGATATTTATTTTTTAAAATTATGAATATATAGTTCGGATCATTGCAGATGCGCAAATGTCAAGCCAAATTTTTTAATAATTTATTTATAGTAATATTTTAAATTTTTGTTTATATTATATTAATTGGTTTATTATTACCAACATTTCTGAGCATACATTACATCATTTTATTCGATTACCGTCATTAAATTGCATCGACCGCAAACACTAATTTTTGTTAAGTAAATATAAAATAAATATTTTTGTTAAGTAAATAGTCTTTTTCGCATTCTAAACAATTATTTTGGAATTTTGTTGGATGAATAAATTAATTAAATGTGCGATGTTCACAAAAAAAATCCAAAAAATATGCTAATTTAATTGTAGAGCTCTTCTGCTTGTGGAACAAATAAAAACAATAAAATGTGCAATTTTTCAGTTAATTTTTCACTAAATTCTAAAGATTTTAAATAAACTTCCTTAATCTTAAAAAAATAATCTAATATAGCAGATGTAAATTTTGTTTATTTAAATGTTTGTTTATTTTAATTATTAGTTTCTTTAACTAAGGGTGCGTACAAAGTAAAGACGAGAGGCGTCGCGAGGCGAGAAACAATATTTTAAAACATTGAAAAATCATTTCGTTTATGGCGCCTATTAACGCTTCTGTACTAACGTATCAGTGGCTCCATATAAATGCAGTGTTTTGTTTTATCGCTTCTCGAATCGAATGTCGCATTTACTCCACCCTCATAAATGAGGGTGGGAGGTTAAATCCTATATATCAGGTGTGCAATCTAACTTAGCCATTAATGACATTGTTTATTTACTTGGAAGAATTGCAAAATTGTAAACCATTTTTTTTTTTTAATTAAACATATTTTGAAATAAGTTAAAATGATGACACATAACAATTTTAATTTAATTAGTGTAACGCTAATGACACAAAATATGAATATATTGATAGTACACGTAGATACTAAAAATTTAAAAAATATATATAAAAGAGGTAAGTAAATAAGTATATTTCGCAGCGAGCACAACGAAATATGTATTACAAATTTAATGGATACTCAATCTGCGAAATTAATGATCCGGATAGTAAACCAACCATAAAAGTCGTGTTTTATTTTCAAAAGAATTAGAATTCAACTTTGATTAAATAAAATAGCCAACCAATTCTCGTTCGGTAATGGATTTTACTATCGTGATACTCAATTATACTGAAGTATTAAATTGAAATTGAACAGCGCGGCATTGTGGGTGTAATTTGGGAAATAAAACACACATTTTTGAGGTTCTGAACTTATGAAGTATGATAAGGATCATGTCCAAACAACGAATATCTGCCTGAAGAAGTCGACTGGTAACTTTGTATTAAACGGTCTACTGCTGTCTAAAGCAAGCACTACAAAGTAGGAGTTCGCGAACTGTTTTCAATAACTGGGTAACAAATTCCTTCCAAAATGGTGTTTAAAAAGATGTTCCATTTTAATTTAATATGATGTTCAACTGTCTTAAATTTATTGTTTAATATTGTAATAATAATGAATGTAGTTTAATAAAGAAACAGAAATTAAAAAAATAAAAAATAAATTAGGTTAGAATGGGAAAGAATTGGATAGGTGACCCGAATTTATACCTTATGAATTTACGCCAGTTCCTTTTTGTCTAGAGAAAATAACCCGGAAATTGATATTATGCGTCACATTTTGCGTGCATTTTACTAGTCCAGAAAATATTTTTAGGAAGAACTAGATAAGTTACTAACTAATGAATGAATAATGACGATATAAAAATATAAAAAATGTATACTTTTAAAATTTTGTGTGAATTTTTCGTGGAAAGGTATCAAACTCCAATGCTAAACGGCTTTGAGAAATTCTGTATTTTAGTTTGTGAATTTCCAAGAAACTGTCTATAAATCCTTTAATTTCTATAAAACTGGAGAAAATCAGGATTTGGGGAGGCAAATAATATCCAACGAATTAAAATAAAATTAGAAAAGTTTTTGTATTTAATAAACTTTTATAACAATTATTATTATTTTTTGATTAACATATATACTATATAGTAATTTTTCCGTTTTTATATAAAGGGTATTCAAATTTGAAGTATCTTTTTAAATATCCCGCCATTTATACTTTTTGTACTAGAGTACTATATATTATTTGACCGATGACAAGTGCAAACATTCCGGTTAGTTAAAATGGATCGCTACACGAGTGAACAACGTGTTTTCATTATTAAAACTTATTTTATATATGGTGAAAGTTATTCAGAAGTGTGAATTACTGTGAATGGAGCTCGATATCGAGAGATGATTAGAAACTTTTTGTGGAGTCAATTGGAAGATATTGATGTGCAGAATATGTGGTTTCAACAGGATGGTGCAACATGCCACACAGCAACGGAATCAATCGATCATTTGAAAGAGAAGTTTAATAATCGAATAATTTCTCGAATAACACGTCTGAATGGGCCACCAAGATCATGCGATTTAACGCCATTGGACTTCCTCTTATGGGGTTTCTTGAAGAGTAAAGTTTATGCGGATAGTCCTCAAACTGTTCAATACCTCAAAGATAACATCATCGAGCAAATATCACTAATTGAACCATCATTATGCGGAAAAGTTATTCAAAATGTTGGTAAAAGATTGACAGCCTGCCGAGCTAGCAGAGGAGGTCAATTGAATGATATTCTTTTTCATTATTAACCGAAACCAATGTATTTTAATTTCCAATAAAAATAAATAAAGATTTCACACAATTTATGTCTTTTATGTAAAATTTAAAAAGATACCTCAAATTTGAACATCCTTTAGTAGAAACATTTTTTTATAGCGTTTATCATTTTTTCAATAGGATTTGAAATTAGTTGTTATGTTTATAAGTAATTAAAAACTATTATTTTCAGTTTTGACTTTTTCTATTTCTTTTACTATCTACATTTATGTTTCGGAAATTACGTCAGAGAATGTTGATCTGCGTCAGAAAACTCTGCGCCAGCGAAAACAAAAATTATAGTATTAACCATACATCAAAATGTAACAATTTTAGCTTAAAATTTGAATAATTATTGTTAGTTTCTTAAAACAGAAAAATATTCTTTATAATTTTGTTTGACATTTTTGTTATACTTAAATTGTTAGTCATACTTTGTATTTGTTGGCCCCAACATTATGGTGAATTAATTAATTGAAATTGTTAGGTGCCATTTTGATAGGAGAATTTTAATGCTCTAAAAGCAAAAATGTAGATTGATTGGAGTGTTCGACCAAGCTAAAAGCAAGCCCTCCCGAAGATGGTTAGGCCTCACCGAACACCCTCTTACACACAACATAAAGAGGATTTGGATAAGCTTAATTAGTAATGATAGAAATTAACTCGGTTACAGACACCTATATAACCATAGGCCGCCCTCTCTACCCCCCCCCCCCCTCCTCTCCCTTTCGCATAACACACTGACAATACATTCCTAATCTAATTTTATTGTGTATTTAAAATTAAAAGAGCATTAATAACAGTTATTAGTTTGGTGAATCAGATTTCTGGCCACTTCTGAAAAGCCTAATCTTAATTAATTTAAATTTAACTTAAAGCTTATAAAACAGTAGCTCAGAGGAGACCCAACATAATACAACAATTTCGTTCAAATTACTATTATAAACGTAGAGTTTCCGCAAACTTGCCTCTATAAGATTATACAAAAAAAAAATTAAATTAAGATAGTCGGGTCCAGTTCTTGTAGAAACATCTGGCAAACTAAATTTATCACTAAATTTCATAAGCCTTCATAGGTATCCCAGCATAACAATACAAATAAAGTAGCTTCAATCTGTGGCGATGTGAACTGGCCGCCTAGGAGCTGCAATTTGACTCCGTTGGACTATTATTTATAGGGAGCCGTCAAGTACACATGTCATGCTAATTATGCAGAGACGATTGAGTCTTTGAAAGACGCAATTAAAGTAACTATTGATGAAATAGGGACTCAAACGATTGAAAATGTACTGAAAAATTGGGTCTACAGAATCTACAGACGGGTTACTGCAAATCCTGCCGAGACAGATCGGAAGGTGTACTCTCGAAAATAAAATACTAATCATTTGAAAATAACTGTTGCGTTTTCATTTTATATACATTTTTAAAACGAACTAAAAGATGCCGCAGCCGATAGTAGGTTCGAGAAATTAAAAACAATAAAGGGAGCTTGCGATTTTCACGCAGTCATTCCTTCAAAGAAATGCTACTTAAATTATAAGGAATATTCAAATAGTGAAGATTATGTAAAGTTTAAGTTATAAATGTTAGAATAAAATGTTAGAATGTTAGATTCGCGTTAAACGTTTTTTTTTGTTGTAAGATGAGCTTAACTTTATAATTTTCAAATAATTAGATTTTTTTTTTTCTATAGCAATAAATACAATGGCACCAGCAATTTTTAAATATTTGATAGCCTGTATCTTAAAAAACAACATGACTTATGTTCGAGAAATAATGATTTTTACTCAGTGCTACGAATTCAAAACATGAAAATCATAGAATTAAAACATGACTTCCAAAAATTTGAGATTTGAAATATTTTTTACCATACGATTATTTCTATAAATTTGTCACCCTCGGTCTTTTTGCAAGCCTAAACTACATAAAGCGACATGGCGTGATTCTTTCATACAAAAATTCGTTGTTTTTTTTTCATTATTATTTCCATGATTTTTTGCTAGTTTCCAGTTGTATATTGC
Organism: Tipula vernalis; assembly: GCA_958295665.1. Taxonomy (NCBI): domain Eukaryota; kingdom Metazoa; phylum Arthropoda; class Insecta; order Diptera; family Tipulidae; genus Tipula; species Tipula vernalis. The sequence goes on along the minus strand of OY282558.1, from coordinate 242,046,443 downwards.
TTAATATTAGTTCTATTAACCAGAATACATAAAACAAAAAACGTAATCAGTTATGTACTTATTATTACCGCATACCTGTACTGCAATAGAATCAATAAAATCACAAAATAAAAGTAAAAATATAAGTCATTTTAATATAAACACAGTACACTGAAATTTAATTTTTTTTTTTGTACACACAACTAAATACATAATACATATGTATGTTCTCGATATTTATAAACAAATATTTGATTGGAAATATTGTATAAATACTCAATATTTATTTGAAGGATGACTGCACACTAAAAACATCGCAGCTTTTGTGCTTTTTTGTTTATTGAAATTGAACATGAAAAACTTTTTAACCTTGATTAACATAAAATACCACCATCATCACACCACCTCATCCAACAAGAACAATGAGGAATATATATATATATATATATATATATATATATATATATATATATATATATATATATATATATATATATATATATGTATATATATATATATATATATATATATATATATATATATATATATATATATATATAAAATATTAAAAACAAAAGACTCAATATAATAACAATAGAGGAAATAAAATAGTTTAACGATGATGCAAACCTCCTTTGTATTTTAAGATATAAGAATCTTCTCAAAGATCAATATCGTTGTTTTCACTATATAACTCTTATGTATGTACATACAAATACGAGTATATTGTCTTAACCTATTAAGAAATAAAATTATCTTCAATCATACCGATTCGATATGAAGTTTTATGAGGAGAAGGCCATTTATTTGCCTTTCTTGTGTTTACAAATTTTTATTTACGGTAAAATAAACAAAAATAAAAAATAATTTGTAGCTCACATTTCTAATATTGGCCTAGGTTTCTGATTCGTTTAATAGTATTGAAGGCAACCATCGAAATTATTTATGTATTTGATTTGTAGGAACAAATTCATATTTTCTATAAACGAGAAAACTAAAATTTTCCAATAATCACATCCCAATCCAATAATCTGTTAAGAGGAGTTTTAGCAATGAATTGCTTTTAGAGAGGAAAGTTTTCAAAACAAAAGTATTTGTTAGGATGTTAAGAAATTATTTCAAATTGGTCATTTTATGATAAAGTAGCCTACCAAAATACCTATAGGAAATGGCATGTAGGATGATAAGCGCGAACTTTTGGTGGATTAAACTAGACTTTGAACTGAGTACAATCATCATTTGAGTTTCAAAGGATGGTGTCAAATTGGGAACATGAATAAAATTTAGTCTAAAGTATAATGAGAACTTATGTACTAACGACTTTTTTATTTGAAACAGGTTGAAGATAAGTTACGATTGTGAAACCACTAATGGTTTTAGATAGATCATTCCGTGAGCTTTCAAGAGACATAAATCAATCTGCGGCGAAACACTTAGTTGCGATGCACATAGGATATAAACCACAGGTAAGTTACGTTCCCTAAGATGTGCTATCACTTCATAGTAGTCTCACGTGTGTTCCAGTTTTAGTATTTGCAGGACAGTAAGTTCGGCATTCCTACTCCCCATGGGCACTTGGACTAATTGTTCGCGGACCCTGAATTCACTGGCATAGTTTTCCGCAAACTAGTATTCTCAATCTAAGGTGGTAACCCATCCCCTCAGAAGAATCGACGGATCATCAGCCAAATTACTGACTCGGCTCGAGGTTGCTCAACCTGCAAATTCTCAGGTCCCTTAATGACTAGGCTATGCAACCTCTTGCCCCTCCGAGACATTTACTTTGTTGATGTCATTCGTTCCCCTCAGTTTCATTTTATACGCCAATTTTGGTAATCTCCTTCAAAAGAAGCCTTTTCTCTTAGCCCTGTATTAGAATATAAAAGATCTTTGAGAAATACATTTAATAAAACATGAAAACAAGTTTAAACATGTAAAACAAGTGTAATTGTTGCAATTTTGCCATTACCATTATTGACTTTAGAATGGTTGTATTTATTGTCTTGAATAAAGAGTCATTTTTCACTATTTTCCTTGACAAATGTGTTCGATTTGCTTGCCAGTGATTCTTTTTCCTTTTTCTAGATAGTCAATGAGCAATATTCATCACGTTTAAAGTTCACTGAGTGAAAAGCGGACAGATTTATAGGATGGTTTAGACTCGCCCAAAGCTATAGATCCATATTATTTTTTATACCGATTTGCGGTTACGCTTTTCAAATACAAATAATTAATTGCACCACGAATTTGAAATTTATTCATTCTTCCCAAAATGCAGAATACCTAATCGCCTACCTAATAAAAGATTTTATTTTATTTATAATGATGACTCATTACAGCGCCATCTATGTGTCAATTCAGCAAAATTTTCAGCCCATGTAATATATGTTATATACACTATTATTCCTTTAAATAGGTTAATCCTTGGATATCAAGGCTAGGGAAAATAATCTACTATTCGAATACTAATTCCCCGAGTAATTGGTTAGTCTACTACTCGATTGCGGAGTTAGTAAAATAATTCTTCGACTCCGACTCCAACTTTGATGTATTAAAAATTGACTATTCGACTCCGATCCCAACTCCGACTGCAACTTCTATATGTAATCAAAATATCATAAAATTCATAAAACGCTCGTATTCAAAATAATTCATCATAAGAACAGAATTTAAACATAACATAAAAATTCGACAATTTAAATTAATTACGAATTTGTTATTAAAATTAGTAGGGCCTCTAGAATATTTAGACTCGTACTTCTGTACGTAACACAATAAAAATTGTGATTTGTGAAATTTTTAGTGTCACCGCCATATTTATCAAAAATTAGATCGTCGATTTTATACGGCCAAGAAATTATAGTATAATGAGACGTTTGTTGTATACTTTTCTCTTTATGTCGCGCGTACATTTTATTGTATTGCGTGTAGCTTTAAGCTTTGCATATCGGGCAACCCTCCAGTTTTATTTAGCCTTCCTGTAGTAAAGCTGGGTGATCTACAGGCGACTTTCCATTCCCAGCAACTCGTAAGAGTAAAATCAAACAGAAGACGGGGCAGTGGTATGAATATACGGGAGTGGGATAGCCCTCTCGAAGTCCTTGGGTAGCCTGAATATCTACTGGACGCAGTGCGAGGTGGCTGAACGCTTACATAGCCCTTCAATTATAATAATAATAATAGTAACTAAAAATCAAATTTCAATTCTTGCGACACCATTTTATTTTTATCATAACTCCGTAAATTTTAATGCTAACAGCTTTTATGAGAGCTCATTTTAAAGGTCTTTTCAAGTGCTTTAAAAAAGGTTTGATAAGTGTTTCCTTAAAAAATTGTAGTTTTTCCGTTATTTAACGTTGAAAGGTTCAAATTCAGTTTTCGGCGAACAAAGAGTGATGGCTGGTCTCCACTTGTATATTTTTCTCTTGACAAAAAATAAATGACAAACGGCTCGTGACATTTTTTGTACAACTACTAACATAAAGAATACAACTAATTTCTCTCTTTGAGAATAAGAAAAAAATTTGAATTTGGTTCATTTTTCGAATAATACAATTTTTGGAAAATTGCTTTTGTATTCCACAATTTATTATTTATGTTTTATTATAATAACACAAATTTTATTACATTTTCACCTAAAATTTATTTAAAAGCTAAAAGTTTGCCAAAAAACATCAAAATTTCATTTTTTTCGTCAAAAAAGTCAACATAAAATGACATTAAATTGAGCATAAAATACAATTTATGCTCAAATGGCACAACGTCACGACAAAAATATTGAATATTCTGATCTTTTCCTCTCTTGACAAAATTTCAATGCGCATGCTCAAATCAATTTTTGTGTATGTATTTTGGAAAATGTACTAAAAATTGTCGCGAGGAAAAAAATGGACTAGATTTTTTTTTTGTCAAGAGAAAAATACGAAAGTGGAGACCAGCCATGACTTTCAACAAGCCACAACGCAGTTCATATTACATCTACAGAAATTATCAACATGGCTTTGACTTTAGGGTCAAACAGTTGCGTTTATTTTATATTTTCTTTAAAATTAATAATTTTAAATTTTTTGTTGTTTTAATTAATACAAATAATCTGAAATCCTAAAATGTTTAAACCGCGAGGATCCGAAATGTTGTACTCATCGGCATTATCTGAGTTGAATGAATAACTCAAAGCCAAATTGTAGCGGCTGTATTGATTAGGACCAAAAACCATCAGTCCGATTTGTTTAAGACTTGGAATTAGGATTTTCCACCATGTAAGGGAAACGGATAACTAAGGTCTGAGGACGAAGTGTACCGCCATTGCTAATTAATATTTCATTTCGTACGTTATTTTATTTTTGGTGGATTATGATTACCCTAAGACGAATGAGCTCCTGCTCAAAATAGGGTGTGTCAAAATTTATGCATCAATAAATAATAAATAAATAAATAATAATAAGAATAAAACCAATCGATTTGTTATTTTATTAGCTCGCCTTGATATTTTGATACAACGTTAGGTTTTCGAGTTATTCGTGAAAAATCGCTCTAAAACATGCATTTTTAGATGAAAAATCAACATTTTCAATCGCGAATAACTCGAAAAATATTCATTTATCGAAAAAACTTCATAGAACATTTTTTGCTTAGAATTCATCCCTCTGTCGTCTCTTTCTGCGGTTATTTTGAGTGTACTAATTTCCACCCCCGAGAAGGGGTGACATTTACCACCAGCGTAAAAGCACACATCGGCACTATTTAACTTTTGTTCATTGATCTATTTCCTACTTACTGCCCAAATTCCACGTCAATCGATTTTGTCCGTAAGAATCCTGAGTGAAAAACCGTCAAACACTGGTCATTTTTGCTAAGAGATTTTAATAATTAGGGCTTAATTTCCCAAACAGAACAGATTTTATTTCGCTTTATAAAAGTTAAAAAATCTCCGAGAAACGTCGCATATTCAAAGCATTTTCTTAAGGAGCCAGCAATATATATAAACTCTTTCGTGGATACCAAAAAATTGGTGGTTGATTTATACAATATGAAACATCATGCACCTTTAATGGGTGAAAATTGAAATCAATGGTATAGGTAATTTTACAAGAACAATGTCATGCATTTTATTCCTTTTTTGTATTATTTTAATCCACATATTTGAAGGGATATAATAATTCTATTACACTTCAAGTTACAGTGCATAGCACCAGAGAAGTTCTAGCTTTATTGATAATTTTAATTTATAATGGCTGTCATCGAGAAAAAATGAATATATTTAAAATGTAATTTGTCAAAAATCAGTTCCATCACTAACAGAAATAACATAAAACGGGAAAAGGGAAAAAATAATTTTTAATGAGAAGAATCATATTACTAATCGAAATGTATGGTTACGCGTTTATTATAGTCAGTTTTTTTATATTCGATACTACAATTATAGAGAAAATGTAAATACATTATAAACCCGTTTATTGCAACTAATGAAAGTCAAGCCGAGTTGCAAATTGCGAAATTGTTCCAAATATCGGGTTTACATGTTTACTAAGAAATAAACCAAAATTTTTACAAAACGTATACCTACATCCAGCATAGTAAGGACTCACTAAAAAACAAGTTGGGCTCACACATTAATTATACTGGGTTACGACACAAATATTTATAGAAATAGCAGGTTTTATTTTGTGTTTGTATCGCAATAGTACGGCTTGTAAAGTGTTTCCCAAAATTACCGCAAGATTTGAATTAAATAGAAAACACAGTTTTTAGTCTTTAGATTGTTATTTGTTTATTGAATCATAAAGTACATAAGATAGGGTTATTTATGGAATAACACATCGGGCAAATGGCCCCCACGGCTTTGCTGGCACAAACGCACTCTTTTGTTGGAATTTTCCATGATCATTCTCCATAAATGTGGCTGTATTTCGTTGATGCAGCGTTTAATTTCCTTCTGTAATGCACGGGTGGTTGTGGGCTTGTTGACATAGACCTTTAACTTCAAATAACCCCATAAAAAGCAATCTAATGGTGTTAAATCACACGATCTAGGGGGCCCAATTCTGATCACCGAAACTTGTTAATGTTCAATAATCCATTCCACGAACTCTCTTCGCTGTACATGGTCATCGGGATTCAGTTGTTGTGTTAATTAAATAAGGATGGAGACAGATCCTTTGTGAATATACGCTGTAGAGAGCTTCTTGAAATTTGCAATTTTTGTCCACGACGCCGAATTGATGTTCTGTGATTTTCACCAACACTCTCATACAGTGTCTCGATATTGAGATTTGAACCGCTTGTTTTTGGACGACCAGTCTTTTTAGCATCTCCAACTGATCCAGTCTCGCTGAATTTTTCAATTAATCTTTTCACAGTTGACGAAGTTAAAACACTATTCCGACCATATTTTGTATGAAATTTCCGAGCTGTGGCCGCCAAACTTTCATTATTTTTGAGATATTATTCAATAATGAAAACACGTTGTTGTATCGTGTAACGCTCCATTTTTACTAACCCTAAACTCTCAGCTGTCCAATTATTTTTTTTCAGGGTTAACAACAATTTACTGCACAAATGGCGGCAAATTCAAATCTTGTGTTAATTTTGGGACACTCTTTATAAACATTTTTGTTGGTTTTGCGTTAAGGCTTGTATTGCATTATCATATTAACATGAGTTTCTGACATAAAAATATGATAAGAAAAATACTACAAATCTATTTGGTATATTACAGTACAATTACTATTAAAATTGTAGCATTGTTGAAGAAAAAGGAAAAAAACGAATCTGGGTGAAACCATGGATTTTGAGACGTGATCGTAAGGGAGTACAGCAAAACTTATTAAAAGAATTGCACACTGAAGATATAAAATATTATATCAAATATTTAGGAATGGAAGATCATGCATTTGATTAAGTAGTATCAAAAATCGCACTTTTAATTAAAAGGCATGACACACTTTCGGAATGGAATAAACGTAAAAGATAGACTAATGGTTACAGTTCGGTTTTTGGCAACAGGGGCAAGCTTTTCAAGTTTACAGTTTACAGTTTTTGTACAATTTCCGGTGTAATTCCCGAGACATGTAATAGGCTAGTTATATAGACGGAGACGAAACAAAAACGAAACGGACAGAAACGACACGTTTTTGTGAAAATCGTGTAATGGCTGACAGGTAAAAATCCTTTAATAATTTAGAATTCGCGATTATTCGGTTTGTGTCTGTCTACGGTATTCTAGACGAAATGAATGAAAACGGACAGAGAAATTCAATTCAATTCGTTTTTGTTTCGTTTTTTTGGGTAATTCACTATCGGTTTTGATTTTTTACTAAACCCTTAAAACATCATATGTCAAAACGAAATATGTAAACACGATTCCTGTGTGTGAATTATTGATATTGAATTGTTATATAAGCAGTAGAAACCCAACAGAAAATTTGTTTTATATATATATGTTTTACTATTTTTTTATTACATAAAAAAGACTTTTTAAACACGTAAAAAATTTAAAAAAATATACAAAAATTATACAAATTTTAAATAGAAAACATATTAAAAAATAATTATGAAAATCTAGATCTTTATATTATATGTGATAATATTTTTTAAGAATTTATACACGGTTTCGAACACTTCATAGTCTAAAAAACCAAGCTTTTATAAGGGAATTAGAAACGAGGAAAAACCAAACTTTTCATTGTAAAACATACAAAACATATGGGAAATCACTTTTTTTTCTAAGACAAATTTTTAAATGAAAACGTTACAAATTCTTAATTATAATTTCTGAAATACTTTCATAAATGTTTGAATTTCAACACATATGAATGTCGTTTAAGTAAATCTGTTTCATTTTCTTGTAATAATTGATTTATTTAAACCAAAATTTAATAAAAATTTCTTAACAGCATTCTGGTTAAATTGAAAAAAAGCTTTCTACAATTCGTTTGTTCATTAAGTCAATATACATTACATAGATGAGGCCGTAAAAATTTGGTAAAATTGTACCAAAAATTACCACCTGGGGAAATTTCAAGTTCAAAAATTGTAGGAAAAGGAAAACAAATCCACAAAATATAGGAACGTGTGATAATTTTGTGATTAATGCTGTGTGCCTCAGAAGACTTTTCAAACTAAACTTTTGTAAGATCCAGTAATTCATGTAATATTTAAATAGATGTCACTAGGTTAAAAGTATTCAATTGTGCCTTACAGCCAACTAAACTTTTCAATGTCTCGTTTAAATAAATAACGTCTAATAAAAAATAAACCGATTCGTTTATTAAAATTATGTAATTCAAAATAAGATTTATATATACATATCTATATATGAAGGATTTAAGGTATCCGAATTTGTTCAACTCAATTAGGATGCAGCCTGTATCGTATTTTATGTTATATTTAAATTGTATAATTGCTTTATATATTATTTATGTTATGTAAAACGATTATTAACCATACAATCAGATTAAAGCAATTGATGTTGGTGTTTCGAGTAGTAAACAACTCGTACTTTTTTCTTAAAAACTATGTAATTAAACTCTACAGTTTGGGGCTCAACCGGAATCGATCAGCGGGTAGTTTTGAGCAACATGTATTAAGGAAATTCCTTAAGCTATTGAGTTTTCTTGAATCAAATGTGTAGTTTTGTAAGTTTAGGTTTAGTTTTGGTGCGTTTAAGACGTTGTGTTCCAAACAGGGAAACCGACCGATTAAACATTTAGGTTTGTGGTGATTAACGTGTATATAACTTTATCGTGAAGTTAATATAGTTGGCGAATTTTTATATCCGTGAGGGATTTTCCATGTACCAAGATTTGTGGTGATGTAAAGTGCCGTTGAATAACACCGAATTCGCGAGTCGAGAAATATAAAGTACCGTATTTTGTACCAAGGACGTTTGTGTGAAATTTAAAAATAAGTGTTGTTGGATAGAGTTTTAATTTAGTGAAGATAAAAGATAAAACTAGAACGGTTCTTATAATTTATTGTGTTTATATATGAAGTAAAGATGTTTTGATTTTGGGGCTGAAAGTGAAGTTTGCTATTATATAACAAATTATTAAGAAATTTTTATTTAGATGGGCCGAAAAAAAAATAATCTTCATAAATGAAAACTGAAATTGTGGACGCTGTTATGCGTAAGGTGATGGAAATGTTTAAAAGGTTTCATTCCTCTAACTTCCGCCTAATTCCGGCTAAAAATTGTTGTAGGTCGTTAAACGCGTCATTTTGTGTTAGGGGAGTTTCCCTTTGGAATTCAATTCCATTGGAAATTAAGAGATTAGGATCGGCAAAATTATTTAGGTCAAAATTTTTGGAGTGGCGTGATTGATGGGCAATACGTAGTTTTTTAATTTATTTTTAATAACCATGTTATTTTTGTTAATTTTTAATTTTTAATATTATTTCACCTCGTGCTGTACATTTTATTGTAAATGAGCTACTGCTCAAAATAGAATGTGTAAGCACGAGGTGGAAATTGTTTGAAAAAATTTAAGAGGTTTTTATGCCTAATGGAAGCAACTTCTTTTTTATTTTTTTGTTTCGATTGCTTTGTTTCCATGTGTGCTTTTTCTCTTAATACTAAATTATTTATAAATACTATAAATAAATAAAAAAATAAAATAAAAAAAGAGTCGCGAATGATGCGTCGGTGAATTCAAATAATACAGTGCTATTGAACCAACCAAAAAGCAGCATTATGACGGAGGATGGTGACAGCGAAGATATGACAAATAGAAGTAGGAAGGCTAATGCTAGCGAACTTAACGGCAACCAACTGGAGCTTGCTTAAGTTTTAGAGATGTCGCAGAATCGCTTTCGAAGTTTAGCGGGGAGGATGATTATCCCGTCGAGAAATTGATTCAGAATGTTGAAGATGCTGCTGTATGTATGAAATGGAATGCTGCACTGAAAATTATTTATTCAAAACGACTGTTAACTGGAACAGCAAAAGACAGTTTACGTTTTGCGGTTACTGATACCTGGGAAAATCTAACCATATATTTAGTCAACGAGTTCAGAAAGAAAGTGAATTCTGCTGTGGCGCATGGCAGAGAGAAAAAAAAAGAAAGATGAATCTTTCAAAAATTATTTAATCGCTATGCGTGTAATAGGTCAAACCGGCAACTTGGAAGTTGCTTCGATAATCGATTACTTTATAAGCGGAATAACCGATTATGAACAATGATTTCAAAATTAAACTCGTAATTTATGAAGAAATCAAACAAAAAATTAAGATAAAAGCACCAATCGAGAGCGTAACAACAAAGCCAATTGAGAACAAAAAGTCAAATAGATTCCGAAGAATGCCAAGATGTTACAACTGTGGTTGAACCGGGCATTTAGGAAAAGATTGCACGAAAAAATCTGATAGTTAAACGTTCTAAATCTTGTGCAGCCATAGAGAATCAGGATGATTGTTCATCTAAAGCTGTCAAGAATGTAATGTTCAATAGAAAGGAACTTTGTGCAATAGTTGTTACCGGAAGCGACATTAGTTAATGTCACATAAAAAATTCATTGGAACGAGCATTTGCGAATTTAGCGAGGAGTGCACAATATTCCATGGTGCGGCGTCCAGAGATGTATCAACCGTAGGTAGGTTTAATGGAAAGCTAAAAATAGAGGATAAAGTATGTGAGACCACAATTCACATAGTTCCTGATGGAATATTGCCAGTTGACTTTTTATTGGGTACAGATTTGGATAGAGATTTGATAAATCAAACGCCTACTGCAATTAATATGAGAAAATTCGTTCCGGGAAACGTTTCAATTGATTGAGCATGGAGAACTTCCGCTGAACATAACCATATTAATGATCGTGAAGTGGCGGATAGAATTTGATTATTAGTAGTAAACTAAAATCCAGAAAAGAGAACGCCTTGTCCAAACAAAAAAATGCATATTGAGCTGACCGATGAGAAACCGATTGCTTATAAACTGAATTATGTAAGAAAATTATTAAAATTCGTAAAACTGTATGATTTTAATTAACAATAGTTAAAATATCGTGCATTTACTAAAAATAAAATTTTTAATTTTAACAGTTTTAATACAAAATTTCATTTTATCGTTTTAATTTACGATCATAAATTGAAATTTTAAAACTGTTAAAATTTTAAATTTTATTTTTAATAAGTGCACGATATTTTAACTATCGTTCATTAAAATCATACAGTTTTAACTGTTTTAATAATTAAAAAAGGTAAAAAAGGGAATATCGTTCTCGTTACTCGTTCTCAACGAATACCGGGCTTTACTGACTACGTATTTTAAACTGTATGTCATACAAATTGAAAAGTCATCGAAAAGTAACCTCGTAAACTGCCTTTTTACCAAGCATCTATGAGGAAATAGCGAAAGCTTCAGAATTTGAAAAGTTTAGTTTGAAAAGTCTTCTGAGGCACACAGCATAAATAACTTTTTTTCGTATTTTTCTGTTAACATTTTAGACATCTTACGTACACTAGTAAAACTATAGATAAATTTAGCAAGTATTATTTTAATTCGTCAGAGCCAACTTTGATGTATTTTTCAAAATGAAAGTTCGAAAAATATATTTTAGAAATAATTTAATTTTATTATTTCTGCAATTAATATTTATTTAATAACAATATAACCTTGTTATATATTGTTGTTAAAGATTTATAGAAAACTTTTATATAAACATTTTATAATATTTTTGCTTTTTCCATTGAAAAACTTGAAGCTAAAAAACACCATTTTTACTATGGATTCCTATAGAAATCAGTGAAAAGTTATACCACTAAAAAATATTTGCCAATATTTGGCTATACTTCACGAAAAACCCAGGTTCAGACGATCACGCCAAATGTGATATATGCAAAAATTTGTTTTCTTAAAAAGGTGGTTCGACGTCAAATTTCAGAAAACATTTAACAAACATCCACAGTGTGAGTCTTGATCCGGCAATAAAATCTAGTGTCTTAGAAGCTTCTACTTATACAGTATCTGCAACATCAACAACTACTACTGCAGTAGATTCTGATGATAATAACAATATGACCGTTGCTGTGAGTTTGTCTGAATCCCCAAATCCAATGAAACAGCGACTCTCCCCAATTGCTCGACAAAAGCGAATAAACGATTTAGTGTTAAAAATGATAATAAAAGACTTGCAGCCTTTATCGGTAGTAGAAGAAATAGGATTTCAAGAGCTCTTGGCGGGCATTGATCCTGGTTACAAATTACCACACCGTACCACACTGAGTAGGTAGTTATTACCATCCCTTTATGAAGGTTCTCTTGTTGTCCTCGACAATCCAATAGAAAAGTTAAGGTCTGATGAATGGGTTACTTTAAGTGAAATGTATCGTTTACTCGAACCCTTTGATCAGGTTATCGTTGAGCTCTGTGCAGAGGAATATGCTACTAAAGCTCTTTTGAAAATTAGACCTGAAGTTCAAGGCGCTTATAGCATATATCAATTCGATGCTTTGTTAGCAGGAATTAATAAAAGATTCGATAAAATCGAGTCCAATCGAAATATCAATAATCCCACATTTCTCGATCCTCGTTTTAAAAAACGTGCTTTTACTAATATGACCGCTTATAAAGCTAAAGATTCAGTCATTGAAAACGTGACCGACTTATTTCGAATACAAGGGGAGGAATGAGACATAAATTATTCATAAGTGTTTGAACAAATCCAATGCCACGGATCTACTTTGGGATGACTTCGATAATCGGGACCAGATGATTGTAACACCACAATCTTCGGCTATTATAGAAGTATGCCAATACTGTGAAGAACCGGGAATCAATCGACCCTTTAAAATGGTGGCAGTCTCGAGAACAAGTATATCCACGACTGGCAAACTTAGCCAAAAAGCAGCTCTGTATAGTCGCTACTTCTATGCCATCGGAACGAATTTTCTCGAAGAGCGGACAAATTTTAGCAGAACGGCGGAGCCGCTTAAAATCAGACGTATTCGAAAACATTGTTTTTAAATGCTAATCAAAGTTTCGTCTTGTAATTTTATCCCTTTTTTGTCTAGATTTTTCTACGCATTTTTTAGTTTTTACTCTCAATCTGAAATGTTCTTATAAATATAAATTTATTAAACCCGTAGCTATCAATAATTTTGCTTTAAAAATTCCGTGTGATAACTCCGGAGTAGTGATTACTTTGTAACGATAAAAGTAACGAGTATTACGTCAAAAGTAACGAGTACCCGTGATTACCTAAAAGTAACGAAATTGAACATCTCTATTGGGTATTACTCTTTTACCGTATACACTGCAAATTTTTCATAAGAATCTAAAAATGGAATTAGTCAGTGAGAAAAATTAAGAACTATGCAACGAAACACGTATAGCGCCATAGTCAATAAGAAAATGCGGATTTGCGTCATATGCTGATCAACTTAAATCCAGTAAGACGGCTTCGATGTACGAAGCCGTTAGAACTAGAGCAGCAAAATTAATAAAGTAACCAACCTGGAGCTAACCAATGGGTTATACTCCTCAAATAGTTAACAACATTTAAAAATAATTCTTCAGGATAGTATTCTCTCACACGCGCTCGTTGATTCATTGCGGGTTTGACTTGTAAAATATGATCGATAATAAATAAGCACTGGTTGTATTACGGCTGAAAGTAATTTGATGATAAGCTACATTAACAATCAAAAAGTGTTCGAAACAGAGAATAATGGAAAAATGAAATGTTGAATTTTTAAACCTTTTCTATAAATTTTTGAATTTTTGTTATTTTTTTTTTTAAATGTTACTGTTTATTAAAGTTTGGTTTTGTCTGTGTTTTCGCAATCCCTGCATGCGCCCTAACGGTTCACCTCTTTAGTTCAGCTAAATAAATCTTGTTGGGGGAATGATGATTGATAATTTTATCATATGCAAAAAATAATGAAACAAAAAAATTAAACTGGCAGAAAACGCCAACGGTATTTTTGTGACAAATAAAATACTGCTGTTTTACTGGGACTTAAATATAAAGTTTCTATATTATAATTCTGGATGTTCTCCATTTTTATTATTTTGTTGCTGCACTTATATCACTTTATTAATTTTTGAAAATAAAACACAATTTATTAAAAAAATCATAAAATTATGGTTTCACAATTATTTATTTTATTAAAAAACTTTTTATTCCATATGTTAAAAACACTTTCTTACAAGTGATATACAATTTTTCTATTTTATAGAATACCGGTTTCGGAATGTTAGCATTCCTTTATCAATCCTAATTTTAACATCTTCAATGTTCCAATCTCGATGTTAAAATTAGGATTGATAAAGGAATGCTAACATTCCGAAACCGGTATTCTATAAAATAGAAAAATTGTGTAAGAAAGTGTTTTTTAACATATGGAATAAAAAGTTTTTTAATAAAATAAATAATTGTGAAACCATAATTTTATGATTTTTTTAATAAATTGTGCTTTATTTTCAAAAATAAAGTTTCTGTGGCAGGTCATTGGAAAATGACTGCAAAGCAAACGCCAAAATCTCCCGAATTAACTTCATTTAAATTACAACTAATGTCATTTAAATTGCTTCAAAAAGAATAAATTAATTCAATATTTTGCTTAATAATTAAATTATAAGTTCGTTAAAAATGTGTGATATGACAATATGTGTGCGTTGCACTTACAAGTTAAATTAAGTCGTATTTTATTTGTCAAATTGCAATAACAGTGATATGTATTCAATCTCCATTTGGAATTCATTGAATTTCTGATAAGTTGATGGAAATCCAACTCCTTTTTGAAGTTATTGCATTCAAACCCAGAGTTTTCTTATCTCGTTCTAAACTCCTTGAATTTTTTTTTTTTTAATTATTATTTTTCCGCAAAACAATACAACGGTTTGTATGGTTTTTGAATTTTATTCTAACTATTTCAGAAGCCATTCCAATTAACTTCACCTGGTGATTTACACATTTGTCTAAACTACTTGCCTCTACTCTAAGCAGTATGTTTTTTGCAGTTAATTATTTGTAGAATAATCGTACAAATCAAAATCAACACAAATTTCTGTCCAGGCAAAATCAACACAAATTTCTGTCCAGCCCAATTCATCGCACATAACTGATTTCTTCTAAAATCCTTAGTTTTCTTTGCATGTTTTCAAAATAATGTATCTGTCAAAAATTTAAAATAATATTGTTGTTTTAAAACCAAAACATATTTACAATTTTTTCGATTGCCAAATGATTCGTTTTTAACCATTTTAGAATTATGTGCGAAGAAACACAAAACCATCTATTTATATACTAAACAATTTAAATACAATTTCAACATAGATGGAAAATTTCTTTCAGTTAATACTAAAAAACTACAAGCTGAAAGACCAGTAAAATTAATAATCGTACTAAATCCTCTGGTAGGCTAATCAGAAAACACCAAAAATAAAATTTGATGGAACTACTGAAATATATTCCACCATAAACTAACATAATGCTAAGATTAAGGCTTTGTTGATTAATCTGTTTTCAAAAAAAAAAAAGATAAATTATTATTCATTTTTAAACCGATTAATTGTTTACGTTATACATTAAATTATTTGTTTACATGGAATAAAAATAATTAAATGGAACTTGCGTATTTCTCAACCGATTATGATGAAATTCGACAGGTTATTTCTTGTACCTGTCGAATTTAAGCTAAGTTTTATCCTAATTGACCATATTCCAGAACTTCATACAAAAATAATTGTAGAATTCTTTTCCAACGCACTGCCAAATATCATCTTATCGATTAAGAAACAGCCAGGCTTCATCCTACTTGGTTATATTCCAGAATATTACCCAAAAATCATTTTGGAATAGTTTAATAATTAGGTAAGTTCCATTCAATCTGACCATATTCTGTATGTATTTTAGTATTTTATTAAACAAAAACAGATACTTCACAGATTCAGAATACTCAGAATGTTAAATATGAACGATTATCCTTAGCAAGTGTCCTAATTATTAAGTTCAATAATTCTACTATATTAAATATGTATATGAAATATAATAAACATAATTTTCTATAATTTTTGAATCGTTGTGTAAACAAGTAATATTATTTTCGGTTGTCTAACCAGTTAACTCCATCAAAATTGTATTAAACTGATATAAAACTTTCAAAAGATTCATTTTTTTAGAATTTCACTTCTTTTTAATCGAATCTGATTCATGTGGGTTAACCGCAAGCACTGTTTTCTTTTTAAAATCGTTTGAAGAATTATCAAAATCACCTTTTAAAAGAACTTCAACTGTTGTTGTTTTGTGGTGTTAAGTTATTTGGCTCTGACACGTTCATTTATTATATAGGCTCGTTGTAAGCAACCCCGCCAATATTTTATGCCCGAACAAAAATTGTATTTCACAATCATCCCAAACGAAAATTGATTGGCTATTTTATTAGCCGAAAATTGAATTACAATTTCAAATCCAATTTCCTTGGCAAATGAAATATGACTTTTACTATTTAGATAGATTTTTTGCAGCGGTTTCAGTTTGTTGGTTACCTAGAACAAAAAGAAATAAAAAATGTGTTAGTTATTGATACAATTATTAAAGTAATTGCTGGAATTACATATTTAAACCAATTATTTACTTTTTATTTAAATAAATAATAAAAATCGTAATACTATGAACATAAAAATCAAAAAACTAAACTAAACAACATATTCAGCATTCTCTAATTTGCCTGAGCATACTTTGAACTGATTAACCTATCAGCCATTCATCTATCGGCATATGCTGTTCCACATTAGATTAGGGTTTTTTGTGAAGGATTTCTCCTTTAGCGCCGTACTTTAGCCTGTGCCAAATGGCCACAATGTGCCAAATGGTACCAGTTACCAGTGCAAGGCAATACATACACTTGCGAATTATAAACAGGTTGGCCCTTACACAATTGTACGCATCACGTAGCTGCCCAATAAATCACACGAATGGCTCACGTGATGCGCACCCTACTGGAAGGTTACGGATCTGGTAGATTAATCAACTAAACTTTGGTCCCCCCTCCAGTAGACGCCAAACCATATTTATAGAATACAAAATATTTAGTTACGGATAAGATAAACAATTCTTTACTGTACATCGTCTTAAAAGATTTTTAAAAATATGATAAATCTTCTGTGGTTAATGTATCGTTTTCTATTGTAATTTTATTATTGTACATAATATAATTAACCACACAAACAAAAAGAAAAATTAATTGTTTTTTATATTATTTTAAGAATGGATATCGGTTTACTTAAGCACAGTTCATTAAATAGAATGTTGGAATGGGGCGATTTATTATAAAATTAGCCAATGTATAGATTAATTAAATTAAAACAACTATTATTATAAATTTACAATCAGAGTTATTCGATATTGACATCTTGTTAACGCGTAATTTGCGGTTATGAGCCAAATGAATGTTTCTCTTTAATATTTTAATTTAATAGCCAAATTTTAACGAGAATCACACAAACCAGTCAAGGTTAATAATTAACAAAAATATATATCCCTAATGATTAAGGGAATAAAGACTTGTCACAAGCATGCGAGAATGCGTTTGAAATCCTCTTTTTATTACTAAATTATATGTTTTATCATACCGCTAATTACAAAAACAATGCATTGTACACTACATATGTATATTTCATAAGCAATCAAACATTTTTCTAACGCTTGACCTCTTATGTTCTTACATAGTTACAGAATAGTTTAATTAATGATCGAACTATTCATTACAATATGTATAAAAAAAATTATATTCTTGGTATACCTTCAAAACATCAGTTTGGCCTTCCAATATTTTTTTTTAATATTTGTAATAATGAAAAATTCACACGTTTGTGGTACAGGTTTAAAGGTTGTAATTTAACATTTACTTATTATCCGTAAACCAAGGGGTTGCAACTACGTTATCTCAATTTTTTTATAAATTATCCTTCGAAAGTTGGAGGTGTTGTATTAAATAAAAAAATATGAAATAAGAAAGAAACGTGATAAATTTGATCTACTGTAGTTTCAAAAATGTTTAGTGACCCAAAGAAATATTTATAGTGAATTTAACAGTAAATTGTCGCAGTTTTTAAGCACCGGTTTTTGGCACTTAAAATGACAAAACTTCCAAATGAATGAAATATACAAAAATCACAATTTAAACGATATCTTGGATTAATCAGGTTTTCCAATCATAACAATTTTAATAAATAAAAGTTAACACAACCATTTAGAACGCCGAAATTGAGCAGATTTTTAGGAATTTTCTTGGAGAAATTTTGATAGTTTATTACAAATATTTTAACAAGTATTTTCCATTTTTAATCATGAGAAAAGTTTGAAATTTGCTGATCAAAAAAACTAGTTTATTTTGAGAAATTTAAAATTTGTTTAGGTTCACCAAGTGGTCTTATATGTTACGAAAAAGTGTGCAAAATTTTAGCACGATCGAAAGGGAGTCTAGTAAAATTGGCTTTATTTACAAGAGCTTTGAGTTTTGGCCTAAGTCATGAAGTTTTTCGTATTCCATACATATTAAAGTAATTTTTAAAGCAAAAAAAAAATGCTAGAGCAGGCCGTACCGTTCGTCAACTTGACGATATTATTTCATTAAAGGATATTTAACATATCGTTCATTTTCATATCGTCGAAAACATTAATTTTACAGAAGGCGCTAAAAAAGAGGAATGCCTTGGCGAACGTTGTAGGTTTGTTTTGACATAATAAGGTTTTAAAGGTTTTATTTGCATTAGTTAGGGGTCAGGGATTAGTGTGGGTACTTTTAACTTGTACAGAAGTAGTAGAGCTGGTGTCTTTATTAAAAGAGGTGGGATTCACGGTGGATCCCTGTCGACCCAGATTGTGCAATGTGTGTTTTTAATTAGAATAAATTGAATATGAGCAAGCAAATGAACCAGTTAAAGAATGATTTGAACATTAAACGAAAAAATAAGCGACATCATTACTCTTCGCATCTTCAAAGTACCCTTACTAACTATACTGTAACTGATTTTTATGTTTTATTTTCATAATCATTTATTAATTATTATTTTAGCATTATATTAGGTAATTCCGAAATAAATGTCGAATTATCGGAGGGTAACGATTTATCTGTCATTGTACTTGTCAAATTTGGTATCAGTTATTGTTATGTACCATTATTTTCAGCAAACCTTTCTCTATGTCAGCCTTGTTCTTAGTTGTTTTTTATTTATTTTTACCCTAATGCTCCTGTAGCTGCTAGAGCGAACTATGGAGAAACGCCACTTTCCTTCGATTTTTCTTTACAAGTTCAAACTAGGAACTAATGCGGTCGAAATGGTCAATAAAATCAACGCTGCGGTCGACCAAGGATCGGTCACGGATTGCACCATTCGACGCTGGTTCGAAAAGTTTCGTAACGGAGATGAGACTCTCGAAGAACAGGAACGTAGAGATCGAAAAGGGTGTCTTAACGACGCCGTTATGAACACTATGGTGGAACGTGATCCTCATGTTACAATCCGAGAACTTGCTGAAGAATTGTCTGTTTGTTGAAACCAGGATTTCTACTCGACTGGCATTAACGAGAACTCCCAAAAGCCGCTCACCATTGGACCTTTTGCGTTTTAATGTAAACATTATTAAAGAAAAAAATGTGGCTAGCAAAATTATCGTTATGAAGAAGTCTGCATACACAGTATTGTATTTGCCCTTCGTTTTGATGTTGGTTTCAGATTGTATTTTTTGTTATTGTTTTCTTCACAATTTCAGCAAAGTAATCCTTCATTACCATACTTATCGCTCGCATGGAAGAAATTCAAGTTTTCTACCAATATAATTTAGTGGCGCTAACAAAATATAGTACCTATTGCAGTGAAAACAACATCGAAACCAACCAAAATATGTAAAGGATAGTAGTTTGTGGTTGTTTTCGTTAAAAAAAATGCACATTTATCGACACATCGATATTTATAATTTTACATTTTAATTTTAATTTGTTTTTGTTTAGTAAAATTATCCTCAAAGTGATTGTGCAATATATTAATGGACGTTTAATTTTTTTGTTTTATTATTTTACACAAAATCTGTATGTGTGAACAAAAATATGGGAAAATAACGATCAGTTTTCAAAAATAAAAATAAAATCATTTTTGTTGTTGTATCACGATAAGACCAAACCAACATCGAAACGCTTGGCGAAAACCAAACTATGAATGTAGACTAAACCGAAATCATTCATTATGCGTATGAAACATTTTCATTACGAATATGAAATACGGAATGAAAAAATATGTCGCGAAAGTTTTCATTAGCCGTATTCCATTGACGTTAGCAAACTACCCACAGGTATCTGCAACTACTCGCAGCTATTCATACTAAATCGCTCATGTAGATGTTTTTATATGTATTATTAAAATTTTCGTTCCATTCGAGTGCTATTCACAAGTACTTGAAAGTAGCAAATTTGTCCCATTGGAACACAGCTATTATGAATTCAAGTACATTATACTACGTATAGCATTTTAATAGTTTCGTTACACATACTTAGTCGTTAGTTTGAAAACCTTAGTTCAATTTCCTTATACGGTAAGTATTTCAATTACTGTATTTCAGCTGTCGAAAATCATATTACCTAAAATAAACTAGTAGATTAAACTTTTATTTTATATAAAATATAAACCATCCCATCTGTTTTCTTGACAAAGTATACCATATGTAAAGAATTTTAATTTCGTATACCTATTCTGAAAACGACTGCGGAAGACTTTAATCAAACATTAGTTATGCGCCTCAATTTCCATTCAACTTAAAACGCTTTTTTATTAGTTTTATTTCAGTATTAAAACAAAACAAAACTAGTTTCAATTTCCTAGCGTTTAAAATTTTTAATGGCAAATTCATTGAAAAATAATAATAAGTTTCAATCAAATATCCCTTTTTAGTGTACTCTTAAAAAAAATCTAATTATGTATGTTTCCAAACATACTCTACACAAATTTACATGTATTCTTTGTACACATATCGCTGCGGAGCCGACGATGCAAAAATGTAATCCCTCAAAATCGTTTTATTGATTTATTGGTAAGAAATTTTTTGCTGGCCTTTTTAATTAAATTTGTGACAACAACACGTTGTAAAAAAATATTCAATTTTGTTAGTCCGTTTTAGTGTATCTACTAGATTCATGCTTCTGCATCGTCACCAGCGATATCGAAACCGAATTACGAACCCAGCAAGCATATAGATAGAGATAGCAATGAAAGAAAACAGTATTGATCTAAACCTATAAAGTATATAAGTACAACGCTATCTTTGTATGTATTATATCGCAGTTGGTTTGGTTACAGTTTACTATTGCTAAAGGTAATATCTATATTTATGCAATGCTGTTTTATTATTATTTGTTGTGTGTAAATGTGTGTAGCATACCATTCAGCTGAACCATACATATGGGATATCCTCCCTGCAACTAATCTGGAATCAGCGATTGACGTAGGGTGCAATAAAAATTAAGACAATGGATGCCCTCAACTCTGACAACTGTTGGCAACATGTTGAGAAACATTAGCACTATGAATTGTGAACTCTCATGATACATTAAAAATTGCATGGCATTGTGATGGTACCATTTTTTCATCAGTAGAATAACGCTACCTACGTGTTGGGAGACCTGAATACTATACACCGATTGAAATATAATAAAACAATTGGTGTTTGTACTTGTACTATTTGTAAACAGATTACTGATTACGCTTTATTTATTTCCCATGTGATCGGCGACAATGGAGAAAATCTGCAAACGTCATTAAATAAACGAACCACCTCATTGAAATCTATTAAATCAACACGAAGTCAAACAGTTTCAGCGTAACACATGCCTGATTACACAAATATTATATAAACTAGGCACTCCTAACTCTCGAACTATGATTTTTTCTGCAATGAGATTGCCAAAAGATAAACAAAGAGGTTCATGAGAAGGGGACCGGTAAAAATGACCTTAGAGACATGACTAGAGTGCTAAAATTTAAACATACCCTAGAAGAAAGGAATAATAGTGTGAGAGTTTATAATTTTTTCCTATTTCCGAAAACTTCAGAATCCTGCTTTATGTTGCCTTGTGGTTTGACATAAATCAAAACCAAGCTAGAGTTAAAAAAGAATCGTATAACTTTATATTCAAGAACAAAAAATTAAAATTATTTAAGATATGTAATTCATTTAAGCTTTATAACGTTTCAAAAAAATAAAGAAAACCGTAAAAACTGTGTAACTTTGTTTTAATTTTTACTACATGTTTGATCGTTTGGTATCTTTTGCAAAAATTGAATTGAACATACAAGACTTAGTGAAAAGTAGAGTTTCAGGGTATTTTTGTCATTTTTCTGCTACCCGAATAATTTTCTATTACCTGTGCAATTGAGCAATTGCTTCAGGTTTTCGGGTAAGAAAAGAAATATAAATTCAAAAACCATTTACCATTCTCATAACTGCAATACTGCATACTCGATAATTCTATTCTCTCATTCTCGTTCTATATTTGTCACGGATGCATAGATGCTTATAATTTTACTCAAGTGAAAGAGAGAAGAAAATATGTAAGAATACCTTGCTACGATTACACCACAGCTAAATTAACAGTACTACAAATGTCAGTTTCATAGCAATGATATTTCAGCTGGCACGTACCGTGCCAACAATTGCCAAGCTACGGATCACCAATGGCTTGTAAAAACCGTTTACTTTATTATTATTTTAGCTCACAGAACTGAAATCTCGCGTTTATACCCTTGCTACAGTTGTCATTGCGGTTTAGCATTGCTAATTTAACTGTGACATAAACGCACGAAAATAAGTTTTGTTTTCACCCCGTAGTCCCGAGTTCAAATCTGGACATTGCCCAAAAATTAATAACTAATTGGACGTGTACGAGGCCAAACCACTTAACTTCACAAAATAAAAAACTGAAAGTTTAATATCATTTTGGGGAAGTTTGACAACTGAAAATAATATTACCAAATTACATAAAAATTCAAATATTATCGAATGCATTGTCTTTATTTCAGCATTCATTTTTTGTAGTGATCGGCATCTGATCATTTTATAGATAATACTTAAAGAATTTAAACTAATTAACATAAAAAACCAAAACAAATAAATTATAAAATTAAAAAAAAAAAATTAAAAAATTTGTTTATAAAAAATATTTTGTATTAAGAAATAACAATATGGACTACCATTTTTGTCAACTGGCACACAAACCAATATATTAGGAACATATTAACAAGTTTTAATATGTTTCTAATAAAAGGAAGAGAGATAGGACAACACTCTGCACGGTGGATGAAACCTGCACAAAGCGACCAAAAACAGAACAATCAGCTGGAAAGGTCATGGCCACTGTTTTTTTAGGGAGACACAGAATATTACTCATCGACTACCTAGAAAAAGGAAAACCATCACTGCGATTATTAAAGTGCGCTAT
This sequence comes from Tipula vernalis, assembly GCA_958295665.1. Lineage (NCBI taxonomy): Eukaryota > Metazoa > Arthropoda > Insecta > Diptera > Tipulidae > Tipula > Tipula vernalis. The sequence goes on along the minus strand of OY282558.1, from coordinate 242,023,030 downwards.
TAGGCAAATTGAACCATGCAATCAAGGTAAAATGAACACATTTGGCGAGGAAAAAATTCTTTCTTCATGACAATGGACATATGCATCTCTTTTGACCATCCCAAACCTTTATATAAGAGGTTTAGAAAAGTTCATTCAATGGTATGAAATAGAGTAAAGAACCAACTAGATAGAAAGCTTGCATAAGCTAAATAAACTAAACTATATTTAGTACATGTATATAGCATATTGTAGAGCTGTAGTATATAACAGCTGCAGTACATATTATGTAAATACATATAATAAACACAACATTTTTCTAGGTTGTATGAATGCTTTTCTGTTAAGGAAGTAAAAATAAAAAATAACAAATTTTACACTTCTACATGTAAGAGTATAACAAAGTATGTGAATGAAACGAAAATTTTGTTTCAAAGGACTTTGAATTGTTGCTGTTGAATTAAAAAAAATTGATTTCACGAACGAAATGATTATCATGAATAAGTGAAAACGAAAAATAAAATAGGGTGCTTTACACGCTGCACAAAATTAAATTACAGATTTTTATTCATTACGGTTTTTATATATGAAATATGGTAGATTCCTAATAAGCATACATGTTTAATATACTAATAGTAGTGTAGTATAATGTTAATGTCTACTATTACATAAAAAACTAACCAAAATTATGTAACACTTGGCACTTATTCAGCGTTATAACCTAAATCCTGTATGAATAAAACTTTTATTTTTTACAATTTATTACATATTAGTTATCTGATTTTAATATAATAACAGTTTAGCTACCTATATTTTATTAAATAATCGGTGCACAGGAAGAGTGACACAATAATAGCCATCATTTTGAGTTACATTGGTGTTCAACGAAATATGTGGCATACTCGGTGATTTTTTTTTGCAAATTCGTAATTAACTAAAAAACTACTATCAATTTTTAATAATTTTTTGTTTATTTACTTAGTATAAATATAAATCTACAATTAAATGTATTTAACTACATTTAATTTACAAAAGGAACATTTAAAAAAAATAATAATTCAATTTTTTATTTTACAAATAGGATATGTATTCAAAATAACAGCACAGTTAATTTCAAAATTCATTTACAGCCTTATTTGTGTATTATTAAAACAAATATGCTGTTTTATTGAATAGTAGTAGTCGTGTCACTCTCCTTACGAATTACTTCCCTACATCGGTACATCCATAGAGCCCACCAGCTCCTGGGATTTGTGAACGGTTATTTATTCTAAATTCGACAAATTTGAATTCCAAAATTTCTGAATATTTTTGTGTTTCTCATTGTTAATAGCTAATTTTACTTGATTTCAAAATTTTTCGATCAGATTTAGATCAGGTGACAGACCTATTAAACCTTAATAAAATTAAAACTGAATTCTGAAATAATGTTTATTAGTTTCCTGGTTCAGATTTCTGGGCACTTTCGAAAATCGTAAACATTTTTAATTTAAATTTTACTTAACACTTATAAAACAGTAGCTCGAAGGCGACGTAACAAAATAAATATAATTAGTATCAGCTACTTATTCAAATGATTTCCGCCACACTAGTCACTGTCGCACTCAAAACTACAGTTTAACTCAAACTACTATTAAGGATTTTCGCAAACTTGCCACTAAGATTATAGAAGATTGATTTGTGATGGATGCTGTCCTGTAATGAATTAAATTAATGCCACCAGTAACCAAAATCAAAATGATAAGATGCTGTTAATTAGTTAATAAACTATGAAGTCCGAGGTCAAGTGCCTGTAAATTAAGACTACAAAAATCAACACAACACAATTTATAAACTACATATCTATTGGACAATTGAAATTTCAGGAAGCTGAATCAAATTTCTCGGCAATCTCTGAAAATAAAGTCAAAATTAACCCATTATTTAACTTAACTTATATAAATCAAAACTTTTACTTTAATTTCAGTAAATCTTTTTGTAAGTAATATACGATAAATTAGTTAGGACAAAACAACCAAATTTCTAAACTAGGCGTCATTGGATGTTTGAAGCTTCAGAAAATCCGGTCAGGTTTCTCAGGTATTTCTAAACTAAAACAAATTAAGCAATTATTTTATTACAGGGTCCACCAATGTCTAAAAACCACTACCGCCCAAAGCGCACCCCCTCCCCCTCCCCATAACCGAACTCAACAACCATTAACTTCAAATTCAAACTTAAAATGTGAAATTTAAATTAAAAAATTGTAATATTTATTTGAAACTTTTAAAATTTGAAACAATCCGTAGGTTAACAAATTTAATTAAAATTCAATTCCCAATCTAACCTCTCAGTAAGCCAAAGAATACGCAACAATGATCGGGAAAACTATATTATTTATGATAATGAATATCTCGAAGAAGTAATTCTTATAAACTGAGCTAGAAGTTTTTTAAATTTAAATTAACACTCTGAAATAAAGTATAAGTTAATAACTCAGTAAAATAAATCAATTACCGCTTACCGCTTTTGGTTAGTAATACATAATCCAAAGTTATAATCCAATTCACCAGTTCACCCAAAGTTATATCTAAATCTCTAATAAAATATAAAAACTATTTCACTATTACAGAAAACGGCAAATTCGAAAACAAAACGAGCATAAAACCAAAACACTTTTCAAAGCGGCACCAATACCCAATGAATTGTATATGGGCCATTTCCAAAAGCAGCTCGACGTATTCGATATAAAAAAAGAAAATTATTGATCATTTTATAATAAAATTAAATCACTTTCAATTTAATTATTAAAATATGATTATCTTTCCATATAAATCTACAATTTATATATTTGGCAATACATATTCGTGAATTCCAAATTAAGAATTTAGTATTTACATATGCTACTTAATTATAGCTATTTACATTGCGCTATAGATGCCATGCAATAACCATAAGAAAATATATTATTATAGATAGATTTATCTACAAAAACTAATTCTCCGTTTCAAGTTAAATTTTATAATACCATCGCGACTCTGTCGCTCACCATGTCATGGCAAAAATAATCACCCATATTATGATTGTCGATTCGATCGGCAATCGACACGATCCTGAGTTTGCCTTTTTGTTTTTAATATTGTTATCAAATGAAAAAACGAAAACGCAATACACAATTGTGTCGATTGTCGATCGACACGTCAATCATAATGCGAAATTGTAGTTCTATTTCAATATGTTGCGACAGGGACCAGTACGGTGGAAAACATTTGAAAAAATATCTGGTACTAACTATATCTATTATTTAGGGAGCCTCTGAACTACTGTTTTATAAGCTTCAAGTTAAATTTAAATTAATTATGATTACGATTTTCAGAAGTGGCCAGAAATATGATTCAGTAAACTAAAAATGTTTTTTCAGAATGCAGTTTTAATTTTAAATAAACCATAAACTTAACATATTTGTTGTTTACTCGTGAACTAATATCATTAACAAAAACATTTTATATAATAAAACACAATATTTTGGTTTGATCACTTTTAATTTGATATTTATTTTATTTGAAATTGAAATTACGATCGTTTCGGATGTTACTCCTTTATCAAATTTCTAACAAACACTAACTTGTGAATCTTCTGTCCCCCTTATTTTATTTTTCCTTCTTAAAGGGAGGGTACCACCCTTCTTTTTTGTATAGACCATCTTGTGTGTTTATGATAAAAAACAGAGAAGAATTTGTTGACTATCTGGTGTGTGTGGGTGTGTTATGTGCAAAATGATATTAATTACGGATTTACAATGAGGCCGTAAATTTTGTTGCGGCCAATTTTTTCGTTTAGTAAAAATGGGTTATATCGGTTCTTGTATATTTCCAGTTCTTCTAATCTGTTCATTAGTAATCCTTTTCTTATTCTGTGTAATACCTGTAAGTTTGTGTTGATGGGAGTGTAATTATGTTTTTCTGCAGTCAAGTGTTGTGCATATTTCGAGTCAATTTTTGATTTTCCGATTTATTTTATATGTTCTGTAAACCTAACTTCAAAACTTCTGCCAGTTTGTCCGATGTAGAATTTGGGGCAATCATTACAAATATTCTTATAGATTCCAGTGTCTATTGGTGTATTTATGTTAGGTTGTTTGAGTCGATTCCCTAATTTGTTGTTTGTTTTAAATGCTATCATGTATCCGTGTTTTTTAAAAACATTCGTTACATTCTTGTTGATGTTATTATTGTACTCTATAGTGATGTATTTCTCTGTTTGTTTGCTTGTTTAACGTGGTCATTATATTATGTTGTTTCTTCCAAATATACCTATTGCTCATTTTGTCAATTAAGTCCGTCTTATAACCGTTTTTTATTGCTATGTTTTTAATGATTTTCAGTTCCTCCGTATAGTCCTGATCGTTCATCGGGATCGTGGTTAGTCTATTTATTAAAAAGTTGAACGTTGCCATCTTATGTTGGTATGATGGCCGTTTGCGTGTCTTTTCTGTATATTTTGAATGTATGCTTGTTGTTAACATTTTTATTGTCAAGTCTAAAAAATTAATGGCTTTGTCCGTCTCTGATTCTAGAGTAGATTTTATGTTCGGATGTTTGTTGTTTATGTTTTTGTGAATCTATCTATTCTAATATGTAACCGGTCCTTAGATAATTTTAAATGTGTTTTTAGAAATTAACACGTAGAAGTATATTAGTATCTACGAACAATCATTCAATGAAACCGACTGATAGACAGATTCTATGTATTTAATTTTTAATTTATATGATTTTAATATGTTCCGAAGATTGTAAGAGAATTTAATCCAGTTTCGAACTGATGAGCTTATGATTATGAAAAAATCAATCTTCTCATCAGGCCGCGGCGACTGGACTGATTATACCACAATTTACATTCTATATATACAGAATGTACCGTGAGTTATGTACTAGCGAATCATACTAATACAGACAAATTCTATTACAATTTTTCTTCTTCACGACATTCACACAGCTCTATTTCTGTGTAAGCTAATTTTACTTTTTTTAATTTTGAATGTTAATTAATTAATTCGTGTAATTTCTAATATGCAACCGGTCCTTAAACCATTTTAAATGTGTTTTTACAAATTAACAAGTAGAAGTATATTAGTATTTACGAACAATCATTCAATGAAACCGACTGATAGACAGAATCCTATGTATTTAATTTTTAATTTATATGATTTTAATATGTTCCGAAGATTGTAAGAGAATTTAATCCAGTTTCGAACTGATGAGCTTATGATTATGAAAAAATCAATCTTCTCATCAGGCCGCGGCGACTGGACTGAATTACACCACAATTTACATTCTCTATATACAGAATGTACCGTGCGTTATGTACTAGCGAATCTTACTAATACAGACAAATTCTATTACAATTTTTCTTCTTCACGACATTCACACACCTCTATTTCTGTGTAAGCTAATTTTACTTTTTTTAATTTTGAATGTTAATTAATTAATTCGTGTAATTTCTAATATGCAACCGGTCCTTAAACCATTTTAAATGTGTTTTTACAAATTAACACGTAGAAGTATATTAGCATTTACGAACAATCATTTAATGAAACCGACTGATAGACAGAATTCTATGTATTTAAGTTTTAATTTATATGATTTTAATATGTTCCGAAGATTGTAAGAGAATTTAATCCAGTTTCGAACTGATGAGCTTATGATTATGAAAAGATCAATCTTCTCATCAGGCCGCGGCGACTGGACTGATTATACCACAATTTACATTCTATATATACAGAATGTACCGTGCGTTACGTACTAACGAATCATACTAACTATATTTTATTTATTTTTACATTTTTTTTTACAATTTATTTATAACACCATTTTGGTAACACAAATGTGGTTGGCGGCCAACGCCACGAGCGACGTGTTATCGCGTTCAAAATTGAGATGAGAGATGAGACTGATTTTATTTTTATTTTATTTTTGTCTTGTCCGTCGTTGTCTGGTACCTTAGTACCGGAAAAATTCAATTTTTATGAATTTTGACAAATGTCCACATCCATTTTCCACATGTGGACATCCGTCAAAATTCATAAAAATTGAATTTTTTCGGTACTACGGGAATATTTCCGAATGGGTATAAACAGGTGGAAGAAAATCCCCATATAGGAAAATGTCCATGCCCCATGTGTTTTATATACGAATTATAATTTTCGAAGGTTTTGATGAATTTTGACAGATGTCTGCATGTGGAAAATGAATGTGAAATTCGAGAATAGGGCCTCTGGGGCCCTATTCTCGAATTCCACAACAATTTTCCACATGTGGACATCTGTCAAAATCTATGTAATTATTGACATTTTCTTATATGGGGAATTTTAAAACACATGGGCCATGGACATTTTCCTATATGGGGAATTTCTTCCACCTGCTTATACCATTCGGAAATATTCCATAGTGAATTCAAGAACACAGGAGTTTAAATTTATGAAAGTTTTTATTGATTTTGACAGCTGTCCACATATGGAAAATCGATGTGGATTTCGAGAATAGGGCCCCTGGGGCGTAGTAGTATAATACTATTATACTATTGACGATGGAAAATCGGTCTATATTAGAACTTAAATTTGGTCATAATAAGTCATTAAAAAAATATTTTTTTATGAAAATAATTTTTTATTAAAACCCAAACAACATTCTTCATATAAGTAAATGTTAAATTAGCGGGGTCTATGTAGTTGCAAAAAATCATAAAGACGAAGAAAAGCGGTAAGGCGTAGAACGCCGCTTATCTGTTTGGGGTATTACATTTTTTAATTTTTTTTATAAATTATTTTGATATTGAAACTATTTGGTTTTTAACCAAATATTGGAGACGAAATTAATTTTAGTTTGAGTTTCGTTGTGTTTGTGTTCTCAGACAAAAATTCGAAATATAAATTATTATTTATTTTTATATAAATAGGCGACTGTGTAAATATGTACCATATAAATACAGTATAAACCCGCTTATTGCAAGTAATAGGGTGATTTTTCAGTTCTACCGTTTCGCCGCAAATGCGACACTGAAAGGGATAGAATTACAAATGTCAACTATTTACATGGGAAATCCTATGCAACAGAAGTGCATAAGACAAACAAATTATCAATGAATTTCATTAATTTATTATTGCTAGATAAGTGTATTTTGTTAATAAAATATTGAACTAGGCTTTCAAAACTCATTCTATGTATACATGTATTCTATTTTTGGCCACAAACTTTAAGAAAACTGAGCATGTTTTATATGGCGAAAGCGTTGAAATTAACTTTTTAGAGCAAGAGGTTATTGCTGATAGTAAATATGTTATTTTTACAATAATTAATTTTGTATTTATCTTACATTTTTATACTATTTTTTTAACTATAGCTATAATATTGACCAATTAAAATAAGCCTATCCCTAACACACAACTGGTGTTAATCGGTTGAACTAATTGAAAAATCGCCCTATTAAAGTCAAGCCGGAGTTGCAAATTGCAACTAACAGTAGTTTATTTGTCCGTTTATGTATTGGATGTTTCCGTTTGTGTTTCTTTCTGTTCGCGTTTTATTCTGACCGTGTGGCGGCGAACGCACGTGCAAATGCGTGAACCGTCACAATATGCAACATTTTTACTTTATAAATTTAATTATGAATAAAAGACTGATGATAATGTTACAAAATTTATAAAGTAATTAGAATTTTAATTTTGTACCGTAAAAAAAAATTAATTGATACAAAGAAGATAAATAAAAAATAAAATAAAAGGACTAAATATTTTGTGCAGTTATTTTGTGTTCGTGATATTGAAGCAGTATTCCCGCCCGTGGAGGCAGGGCAACCATTTTGAGGAGGTTCCTGCAACGGCACTGGTAGCGGTGTGGCCGGACGGGCCGTATAAGGTATTCAGTTTTTACGAGCAAACTGTAATTTTTTTTCCGTTTAATTAAACTAACGCAAAATTTTGTTTCTGGAATTTTCTTGATAAATTTTAACTAGGGATGGCAATTATTCGACTTTTTTACTATCCGAGTATCGAATGGTAAATGTTCAAAATAACCGGTTAACCGATTATTTTAACTTTTTTAACCCAATATTTTCGATTTGGTAAATCAGAAAAAAAGAGGCCAATACCTCATAAATAAACCAATGAAAAAAGTAGAAATATCATTCCCCTTTCCCGGGGAGGGGAGCCTTGATTTTCTTAAAATAATATTTTAAAAAAATCAAGGCATTTAATGATTTCGAGAACTTACTTTAGAGCGTATCTTCGTTGCGAAATTAGATGCGACTGAGAACACTCGCTCATTTACAGTTGACGTTTGTCTAATAGTCATCAATCCGAGGTACAATTGTTCCAATAAACCTCCACTTTTTCTGCTTAAATCAAATGATTTGAATGCATTTTTTACATTACAATTCTCTGAGCGAGTACGAACATCTCCAATTGAACTAATTGCTCTGTGCAATTCTTGATCTAAACGATCATGGTGCATGCTGGAATTTATATTTAGATCGACATCGTTGTCCGATTCAGATGAATTCGAATTTTCGCTGTTTAGAGTTCCACTACCGTTAGAAAACATTTGATTAATTAAATCATTCGCATATGCAATTGTTGCGATTTTGTTCGAATATTCGAAATATTGATTTGTTTTAGGTATACTGCCTGTGTGCAGGTAAATGATAAGTGTTATTAAGGTTTGGAGCAACTCATAATTTGTAATAGTATAACATATGTACATTTAAACGTGATTATCGTCTTCATTACCAAAATATATTACATAAAGAGATGACTTGACAGGAAAATAATTTCTTTTTTAAATTTTATTATTTAGGAAACTATAGCATAATGATATTTAAAAATAATCCTATTCGAGTTGATTGTGGTTATTCGAATAGTCAAATTTTGCCAAAATTACCCACTTAACCGGTTAATCAAAAACCGGTTTGCCATCCCTAATTTTAACGTAATGATTTTTTTTTGCTCTGTAGACCCTCATTGAAGATGTAACAGTTTGTTCTTGTATTCCTTTTTATGTTTAACTATTTGATACTATATTTCTTTTCTTTTGGTTCGTGGTGAGTGCACAATTTTACTTTGCACCCCCATTCAGAGCAATATTTTCGCTTCGGTTTTTTTTTAATTTTCAGATTTCCGCCAATTGTTGGTTCAGATTATTAAATTCCGCTATTTGTTGTCCGCTTTGCTATGGTTCGATGTTTATAACGGTTTATTTATGAATTTTTTTTCTGCTTACTTGAAACAGTGCATAGTGCTTATTAATTTATAACGTAGATTCAGTGCAAAACATTTTGGTGAATAATTTTGTGTTTTTTTTTTGAGTACCGGTGATTATTGAGTGATAGTGCGATTTCATTATTCTGTTCTCTCATGAATCACTCAAATTTAGTCACGAGTGAATAAATTTCTTGCTTGATCGGATGATGTGAGGCATGACCGTGTGGAGGGTCGGCCTTATCAATATTTGTTCCGGGCGTGCAGTTCGTTCCTCCGACGATGGAGGGCGGCACGCCATATGAGTTGGTCGCGCTGGGGTGACGGTTTCCGTTCCAGGGGGTCATCGCTGGAACTGGCATGCATGGGGAGACAGCATCCCAGTAGGCGGACCGATGAGGGGAGGCCCATGTGGCAGTTATGGCAGGGATCGCCTAGAATTGAAACTGCCACTCTGGAACGACCACTTCAGGTTTATTATTTTCTTAGCTGCTGAGGCCGTGGCAAAAATAGTTTCAATTTCTCTTTTCCCTTCTCATTTTCATTCTTCATGCGGTTATTCAAACATGAGAATACGTCTGGAAAACCCCACGCCGCACCGTGAGCTCTAACCAGCTACTATACCGCACCAGACCTCTATTCTCATGTCTGTTAACGGAATCCCCTTGCGGGATTTCGTTACATAATCTTAACCATTATCATACGAGGAACGTGTACTTTTTACTAAAAAATTTCGCTTTCATATTTACACACCTGGTAAGAAGTTTTTTTTAGATTTTTTAGATACATTAAAAATATCTAAAAATATCCTCTTAAAAACGCAAATCGAGCGACGGATTTACGTGGGAAAATGCTCGGTTCGCTGAGGAAAACGAGTGATGATGATATTAATGCGGTAAAAAAATCATATTTCGAGCTTTCTTGGATTTCAAAGTGATTATACGCGAGAACATCACAGGTCGAACATATTTGAATATTTGGAGATATCTTCATGCTTGATAAAAAAATATTAAAAATGTCACTGCTCAACAGCATGTAATAGCTTATAGTGATGCTGTTGTGGTTAAAATCGGAATATCAAAGTTGTATTGACATGGCTAAAAATTGTTCAGTCTCCAGATAATAATATTAATATAATTGACCACAAAATTTTAATATCCGGATATTCTTTTTTGCCAAATGATCGCGATTTTGGAGCGATTGAGATGGAAATAATAAAGTCGAATTATTTATTTATACCTAAGACTATTATAAAATAATATATAAAAAAAATCCATTTAAAGTACACCGAATGTCATCAGAAGAATTTTTTTCAACCAAATCTCTACAGACATTAATTGTAAAGAGAACGAAAAATATTAGGGGAGAATTTGTTTCTTGGCTGAAAATACAATGGATCAGATTTCTAAGAGATGCTCCTTATAAGACATTTTATAAAACATCTTTGACCAAAAAAAGGGAGGCCGAAAATATTTAAAAATATTATATTCACTCTATACGAGTGTCCGACGTCTTACGGCGTCTTACAAAGGAAAAACATAAACATATAATGGATCTGCTACCGTATATTCCGCAAAATTTTCATCAATATTCTCTTAATCTCAAAACATTACCAATAGAATACCTTTATTGAAGAAGAAGCATAATATCTATAAAATTACTCTAAGTAATTTTAAAATTATTTTAATCGCAGAATGAATTCTCATTTTTGTTTATATTTTTTTTTTTTTAATAAAAATGAAATATTCCTTGTTCTAATCATTTTTAAAATGCTTGAATAATTTTGAAAACAGTCTAAGTCATAAGAAGGTCCAAAAAGACACTTATTTGCAATATAACTTTAAGTATTTGTCGAAATATTTTGTTACATAATGGTAAAATATTTTTTATTCCACAAAAGATTCCACACAAACGCAAAAGTCTAAATATCTTAATACGGGAAAAATACAACTTAGTCTACTGTCATAATTACCGGCACATTTATGTATGTCTTTGAAGGTTGATTCATCAGATTTGTTCATTGAGCTCGTCAACATAATGACAACTTGACGGAGTTAAAAACCGAGTTAAAAATATGTTATCTCGTTGTTTTAACTCCGTCAATCATCAAATCATAAATTTTGTAGTTTTTAAAATGTCTACAGCCTTTTTTATAAAGAAACATTACCAGTATTATTTTTTATTGAAATTATTTTATATACTTATAAATAAAATAAAATTGTATAATCTTTTTGTTTTATATGGATATTTACTCCTAAAAAATTCATTTGTTTTGCGGCCCAACTTTATTTGTTTAGAACCTATAAAGTGCAAATTGATAGATATTAAGCGAAAAACACTGCTATATTATATACATATAAAAGTAATCAATAGGTTATAAACTCGTGTTCGTGTACCTTCTCTTGATGAATAGGTTATAAACTCGTGTTCGTGTACCTTCTCATATGTACTAATATATTTAATGTTCATATGACGTACAAGCATAAAGCAGTACAACTGTTTTTTTAATATTATTAATTTTCTTGCCGGACGCCGAACTTCTCACAAGATAAAAATGTTCAACGCCCCAACTGTATGGAGATAGGTATAATCGTAGAGACGATTTGAAAATAAAAAAGTAATTATATATAAACGTGAACAAAATAATATTGAAAATTAATAAAATAATTAATCATTTTGTATTTCTATTTTAACATCACACAAAAAATTAATTACATTTCTGAGCTAATTATAATCTACGGAAGTATATCGGTAGAACAAAATAAGCTTATACTTACATATTTTCTTTGCCTATAATGTGCAGACAAATTATTATTATTTTTTTTTATAATATTCAATTGAATTGAAATTCAGAATTATATTAGTCTATCTATTCAATCCACCCCAAACGTACACAATTTATTATGTTTATTTTTTGAACTAAAACTCGATAACAGGCTATTGTACGGGTTTTTAATACTTTCACGTTCGTACGGTTGTGATGTCACCGGTAAATAAAGACGTGCTTGCCAATGTCACTACTACGTTGGTGTCATCGGACATGAAAATGTTAGAATTTGATCATACATAATTATTCAGTGTGTATTAATACAGGCCGTGTTTACACTTCTTCTCTACCTCGATTTTAAATCAATTCGGTAACATTTCATGCACCAGCCTAATACTAAATATAATTATTTTCTTGGTCCCTGTGGTTGAGGGGACGTGACTCGTAAAATCCCACAGAACGATCGTGATAGCCTTAGAACACTACCACAGTATCCATTGCTTGTCGTAGGAGTCGACTAAATGGTGTTAATTTGAGCCGATAATTAAGAATTACTTTTTGCACGATTAACAAAATAATAAAATAAAACAGCATAGACTGCTAGATTTGGTGTGGTTTTTATTACAACGAATGTCAAAAAAGACTTAAGGTGGGTTTAAAAATGTTTACATAATATGTTTGACAAATTTAGGTTGCGTTCACATTAAACATTAACAAGAAATGTTAATTTAATATTACTATAAATGTTGTACAAACTAACAAATGGTTGAATCGTTGGGCTAACGACCCAGCGTCATAATGGATACTGCCAAAACAACACCAAGGCCCCCTCCCCCTCCTCCCCGCACCCACTAATGTACCAAGAGACATGTGTTAGGATCGGCACCTGAAACGCACAGTGATTACGAAAACCACGCGCTTTTGAGGCTCTTATACAAAGCATGAAAGAGTATCGGTTAGAACTCGTTACACGTTGCTTTATAGTGGTGAGATCTGGTCACTGCAAGGTATGATAGCAGTTTTCGAAAAGGTCGTATTTTGTATAAATAAAGATACAAAACAACAATTCCAACATCTTATCAGCAATAGCATTGTAGACGTTAATTACAGGCGTGACCAAGTGAGTAATGTTTGGAAGGTTCTGAAAATTTCGCGTTGCTGCCCAGCGGATTCTGTGTGTAGTAAAAAACAAACCGAAAAATGATTGGCTTGATGAGGAGTGTCATCTTGCTGTGAAGCAACAAAATATTGTCTTTACAATTTCACTCACTTCTAATGTACTAAATTTCAAATAAATTGGTCAAGCGATTTTTTATAGAAAAATTAGGAAAAAAAACATATTATTTTGCTTTACTCTGGTCTAACCCCTTAAAAGATCCAACCTCCTTTTCAGCTGGTGTAATTATTAGGGTAAACAGCATTTTGCTGATCTACAATCCACTGAAAAAATGTGGTTTACTTCAGCTTACCAGACACCATGGAACGCCAGTAGGAAGAAGCGATAGATTAATATAAATTAATAAATTAAGTTAGAATCAAATTGCTCATTAGTCTAGGAGACTAGATTGTAATTAGATAAAAAAATAACAATAATAAATAAATAAAATGTATTTAAATTAAGCTCCGGGGTTCGCGAAAACGAGATGCTCTGTCGCCGAAACGAATTTGAAAACCATGTTGAACCTCCTGGGAGGATTAAATTCTATAAATGTATCCTTAGATTCCGATGCCAATAGCGACATTGAACAACTAACCAGCGAGGAAGAAGTAATCTCAAACCTGCCTTTGACCCTGAGTGATCAATTAAACCAAGCGATGGAAGAAGGGCTTCAATCTACAAGAAAATTTTCAAAACTAGATAGTTTAAACTCGAAAATAAAAAAATAAAATGTCATTGTTCGAAAGTGGCGGAAGCAAAGGTGACTATTTGGAAAAAATTTATCACTTCATTATGACTGTAAAGCTCACTAGTGTTGAGTCCGAACGGGCATTTTCTGCTAGGGGGCTTATAACATCAAAACTTCGAAGCAACCTTAAGGATGAGACGATCGACACATTAAGTTTTCTGAGAGCTTATTTTATAAGTAATAACCAGTGAAAAATACATTTTTAAACAGAAATCTTCATGATTCATGAATTTATTAACAATCATATTTTTATGATAATAGTACTTATTATTTCGTATATTTGAAATTACATGTTTATGCTTAGTTTTACTTAAATATGATTAAATTATTGTAATAATTTCCATATAAAAAACAATATTTTAAAATCTTAAATTTTACTCGACTAACTACAAAAATATAAATTCCGGGGAATCTCGGGATTCCTCGGGATTAAAATTTCGAATCTCGAATCCCGGGGTTGATAGTTTCCGGGATTCTTGGAAACACTAGTCGAAAATTGGAACATTTCAGCACAACATCTTATGCCAGCCCAAACAGGTTTTCGCATAATTGACGCAACTGACTTTATGAATAAACTTAATAGTATTATAATTATAATTCGCACTGTTAAAATGCAGTTTATACCCAATATATATTTTATTTCGATTCATTTGGCAATAAATCAAAATTCTGTAATATTATACACTGTATCAACAAATTGTCCGTACAGCATTCGGTTAAGAAAACATTGATAAAAAAAACAATTACAAATCAAACAAAAAATTTAGTTTTAATTTTTTTAAAACTCAAATTACATTTAAGAACCTGAAAATAATAATAATCAAGATATAAATTAAGTTACTTTCACGTTTGATAAGATTTACTATTTAAACCGCCTAAAACGATCTCAAATAATTGTCCGTACACACAAAGAAATTGAGGGAATTTGGTAAAAAAGTTAGGTCTAATATTTCGTGTTGTAACCTATTCATGAAATGATACTTTGCAACCTTCTTTTCATTGAGAAAGCCCACTTCCGAGTTATTTCGGGGGGAATTTTTGGCCCATTCCTCCACAATGACCCATTTTAATTGTTAATTGCCGCTAATTTGGTGTTCACGGATCTTTCGCTCCAAATAATGGCATAAATTATCAATGGGGTTGAGATCTGGTGGCTAGGGAGGATGAGGAAGTATTTACTTTACATTGTACAATAACCATTCTTTTATCAGATTTGACGAATGCTTCGGGTCATTGTCATGTACGGAGCGAAACTCTTGCCCATGTCCCATTTTCTCAGCACTTATTAACATATTATCCTTCAAAATATCCAAATAATTAAACCGGTTCATTATGAAGATCAAATGTCCTACACCCCTTCAGATAAAAGCTCTTCAAACCATTATATTTCCGCCACCATGTTTTACTCAAGTTCAGAGTTCGGTTTCCGCCACACCATAACTCGCCCATCTGGACCAAAAACGTTAAATTTTTGTTCCTTCTGAGGGAATAACATTTTCCCAGAACTCTTCGGGCTCACTCACATATCCCAATGCTTATTCCAAGCGCTTTTAATATTTTTTTTGTCGGCAAATACATTTCTTGCGTGTCGCACATCGACGATACTCTTGTTTATGCAAAATATTGCGTATTGTCTGAGGTTCTATCGCTCCTTTTTTATGTTGATAAATTTTCGCAGCGATCGTTGGAGCACTAAGCTTTCGATTCTGTTTTATTGCCTTCTATATTAGATGTATTTGAGGTGTGGACAGCTTTCGGTTGCGACCACGCCCAACAACCATCTCTAGTGATTTGGTTTTTTGGGAGTTCTGGATGATATATTGAATCGAAGATCGCGGGCGAATAGTTATTTTGGCAATTTCCTGTAAACTTTTACCTTCACTCTCCAATTTAATGATCAATGTTTTAATTTCTACACTATTTTTGGTACGAGAATGAAACATTTTTAATTAACTGGACAATATTTCATTCGCCATAAAAAAGTACGACTAGTTATTAACTTTTACGCATACAAAATTTCGTAATTTACGGTTAGTTGAAAATAGGAGTAAAACAAATAATAAATTGTTAATGTGCTAGTGTTAATTTTCACAAAAGTGCAAGTGTACGGACAATTATTTGAGATCGTTTTAGGATGTTTAAATAGTAAATCATATGAAACGTAAAACTAAATTAGTTTGCTTCATGATAATTAGTATTTTCAGGTTGTTAAATGCAATTTGAGTTTAAAAAAAATAAAAACTGAATTTTTTGTTTGATTTGTAATTGTTTTCTTCATCAATTTTTCTTTAACCGAGGGGTGTACGGACAATTTTTTGATACAGTGTATATTCAAGTTTCATTTCCAGATTTTTTCTTTTAAGTTAAAAATTCCATAGAATTTCTACAGTGACTCACAGCTTGTTTGATCCAGTTGCGTTTCATTAACAAAATTGTAAATATCTCGCGATGTCTTATTTTGTTTAAGAAAAACTAAATGTAATATGAAAGCTATATTTATTTTTATTACAAAACACAAAAAAAAAAAATATTTCTAAAGCAAATCAAACTTACATTAAAAAGTTCATTATTTCAACTTAAAACCTACTCTTAGCTTAAATGATCCACTACCGTTAACATACTAATACCACCAAATGTCGCCAAATTACTCTTGTTAGTATTGTGTTTTTACGGTATTCTATTGTTGTTGGTTTCGATATACAGGTAACCCCGAAGAACACGGTACTTGAAGAACACGAATTTCGAAGAACACTGCTACCTTCCCCCGAATTACACGGATTCAAACTACAAGATTTTCGAGTAAAACTTTTGAAAAAGAATAAAAAACATATGTATTCTCTTGCTCAAGCTTCACAAAAAAAGGGTTTGTTTTCACACTTGAAACGGAATCCCGTTTTTTGTAGTCTAGAACAACATGGTTTCAAACAACTCGAAACCAATTAATCGTGTTCTTCTGAAGTTACCTGTAATGCAACAAAATGTAATAAAATAAAATAAAAACAAAGAAAAATATTTCCATTACGAGTACAACAAAAGAAAATTTTTGGTTTCACGATCACGATACAGTTAAACAAATTGTATACAGTGTGGAGGGAAAGTTTCTAAGCATTCGTCTTTAAATGTATTAATGGTGATTATAGGTAATCGATGCTTCCAATTTATCGAAGTTGTTATGCGAACAGCCTTCACATTCTAAGTCATACAACAGCAACTTTGATGCTACATAGGTGGTGCGGTTACACCCTGCAACTACACCCCGCAATAGCAGATGGTTGACTTAAGCCCATAAACCATTCAAAACATCATTAATAGGTTTGTACATGAAAATCGAGTGCAAAGTAAGTGTAGAAATGCCCCAAATAAAATCTTCAATGAAAGAAATAAGCTTTGGATTTTGAGAAAAGTGAAAAAAAATGTACCCCCCCCCCCCCTCAAACTTTCGCTAATGAAGCTGAAAAATGGCTGGGTAAGAAGTGAAACCCCGAGACTATTCGAAGAATACTTAGAGACGCTAACTTTCACGGACGAACAGCTCGTAACAAGCCCTACATTAATAAAAACAACAGAAAACTTCGGAACAAGTTTGCTCTAGAGTACAGAAATAAAGATGAATCATTTTGGAAGTCTGTAATTGTTAATGATGAGAGCAAATTTAATCTTTTCGGTTGAGATGGCAAATCATTTGTATGGCGTAAACCTAACACAGAACTTCAAGCAAAAAATTTGCGTGTCACAATGCAACATGATGGTGGTTATATCATGGTTTGGGGCTGTATATCATCGAAGGAAATATGAACAAGGAGATGTACAAGCAAATCTTAGTAAAAAATTTAATCGAAAGCGCTACTAAATTGTGCATCAAAGAGAATTTTCGATTCTATCAGGACAATGACCCCAAACATAGGTCAGGGATTGTCCAGACTTGGCTCATTTTAATTGCCCATATACAATAGAACCCCTAGCACAGTCAACCGATTTGAATGTCGTTCAAAGTGAATGGGCTGTGCTTGAACGAGGAATTAAGAAGCACCGTATTTCAACTGTTGCAGATTTGAAAAATGCTTTAAGGGGAGAGTGACAGAAGATAACTCCAGAGTATACATACAAGCTGGTCAGTTCAATGCCAAAAAGGCTTAACGATGTTTTAAAAAGAAAGGCTATCCTACTAGGTATTAATATCTTAAAAACCTAATTTATTAACAATAATATAAAGTGGACCATTTAAGCTGTAAGTAGGTTTTGAGTTGAAATAATGAACTTTTAAATGTAATTTTGATATGCATTAGAAATATTTGTTTTTTTTTATGTTTTGTAATAAAAATAAATATAGCTTTCACATTACATTTAGTTTTTCTCAAACAACATAATGTCGAATTCTTTGGGAAAAAATAAATCAATAAATTGATTTTTTTTTATCTTTTTTGACATTACATTTTCTTTCGAAGAAAATAAATTGATTTTTTTATTTGATCCGGATCATTTGTCACAAATTCGGATTTTTTGCTAGATTTCATCAAAATTTCACAAATACATAGAAATGTAAACACTAAAATTAGATAAACAAAAATAAGACGGTATTGTCATAAATCATTTGTGGTTATATTTTGATGCGAATAGTGCGTTTTAATCTAAATTACCATTTTTTATCTTTTTACGGTAAAGATTTCACAATACAATATGTAAAATGCTGTAAAATGATTAAGACGGATACGACATAACCTCGCTTTTTCATTTGTTATTTTTTAACCAATACAACTACAAATAAATCAATTTTTTATTTTTCATAATTTTTGGCAAATAAAAAAATCATTTTTTTTTTGAAAATCGAAAGAATTTAACATAAGACATCGCGAGATATTTACAATTTTGGTAACGAAATGCAACTGGATTAAATAAGCTATGAGTCACTGTATTTCATTTTTTTTTTTTTTTTTTTTTTTTTTTTTTCTAAAAATAGACAATAAAAACTTTTTATCTTCTTTAAAAAAATCTTAACTAGCAAAATATATTTGTGCCTTTATCCAGTTCGACGACTTGTTTGAAAACGAATAGTAAAAATAAGAACAAAAATTAGTTTTCTCCAAAGTAGATACTCGTATGTACTGCTCTCATAGAATTTTACTTCTATTTTATCATTCATTATTTCCTTGATATTGTTATTTACTTCACTTCTTTGTTAAATTTATAGAATATGCGCAAATTATGTTTCCATTTGTTGCTTTTAACAAACCCTAATATAAAACGCAGTTGGCGAAAATTCATCATCACCACTTCGTTAGGTTTTTTTTTTTTTAAATAATTAGGTAGGGTGCTGCAGGGTTTCGTGTCTTCTTACTTTTAAATTATAGCATAGTGGAATGGAATGTGATTAAAATTCTTGTTTTATTCGCGTTGTTGTTGATGAGTAATCTTCTTTTTTCGTAAATGATCTCAATAAAAATAAGATGGATTAACAACAATAATTAAAACGTGATTGAACTTGATAAAAAGGAAGTTCGCATTTATATTTTTTTGTACATACTTAAACGCATTACTCTATGATGCATTTGATTCGGACCTCCTTTTTTCTTGGGGGAATTTAGGCGGTTAATAGTAATTTATGCTGTGTGCATTGTGCTGTGTGCCTCAATCGACTAAATTAACTAACTAAACTAAAGTACGATTAGCTAATATAATTTATACGAAGATGGCACTAGTATAAAAGTCAATAACTGTGCCTCAAAAGAAACTAAACTAAAATAAATGTCAAAAGTGTTCGAAGAATTACAATAAAAATACATAAACCTATTATTATTATTATTATTGGAGGGCCATGCGAGCGATCAGCCACTTCGCACTGCGACCTAAAAGATCTATTGTGCTGGACCCTGCCTTATTATCCGTCCAGTCAATATTCAGGTTCTTAATGAACCTGATAATACTGCCTCCCGGTACGTGATACATACTATCTGGGCTTATTGCTGTCGCTCCTAGATGTTTACTACAGCATGTAGTTCCGCTAGAAAGACGGTAGCATTGGAGCCCAAGGACCTAGAGAGGGTTGTCCCACTCCCGTATATTTCTACTCCTGCCCCGTATTCCGTTTGATTTTACTCTTACGAGTTGCTGGGAATTGCAAATCGCCTGTAGGTCACCCAGCTTTACTACAGGAAGGCTAAATAAAACTGGAGGGTGCCTGGAATCCAGAGTCCGCATATTTTGGACTGATTAACCTATCAGCCATTCATCCATCGGCATGTGCTGTTCCACCTTAGATTAGGGTTTTTTGTCAAGGTTTTCTCCTTTAGCGCCGTACTTTAGCCTGTGCCAAATGGCCAAAAATGTGCCAAATGGCCTTAGTTACCAGTGGTTGCCACGAGGAGGCGGCACGTACACTTGCGAATTGTGAACAGGTTACCTCTTACACAATTGTACCCATGACGCAGCTGCCTAATGACAAGACCAGAACAGCTCACGTGATGCGCACCCTACTGGAAGGTTACGGAGCTGGTAGATTAATCTACTCAACTTTGCCCCCCTCCCCCCCCCCTCCAATAGTCGCCGAACCACCTACATAAACCTATACATTGGTTTGTATAATATTGATATTGGTGCATTTATCATTCACCAATGCTACTTTAAGACATTTTAAATTTATTTTAAATAAATAATTATTTCAAAAAAATTAACAGAAACGTCGAACAAAAGCAATTCATAACACATGAAGTCATTGAAAAGTAAGCTCATAAATTGACTTTTCGGTTGCCGCATACCGAAAGGTGGTTGCCGCATATGAGACAATAGCAGAAGCTCCAATTTGTTTTTAGTTTAGTTTTAAGCTGCATTTTTTTATTCGCTCCCGATAGGTGCTATCGAGAGCCATCATAAAAAAAGTGTCTCCCGATAGCGCTCCGCATAAAGCCTGGTTTCCATTATGAAACATTTACTGACAGTATTTTTTACTGAATAAAAACATAAAAATCGAAAATTTCATTGAAGTGGCACAGATCAGTTTTTGTTTTTAATTTTTTTTTTTTTGAAAAATTGCATTGAAAAATTGAAATATTTTTCCAGTACTGAAAAAATATACTTTGGTTCATATATTTTTCAGTAAATTTTGTCAGTATACTATAAAATGTCAGTATACCATAATAATTTTTTCAGTACTGTAAAACTGAAAAAGTTTGTTTTTCCTCTCACACAGCACGCGAATATATATTTTTATCCCATTTTGTTTTTACTGTCAGTAAATATTTCATAATGAAAATCAGGCTTAAATCGATAGAGCCCAATATTTTTTATATCAAGTTTCCGCTAAACAATTGAATTAAAAATGATAGTTTGATGTTAAATAAATTTAGTTTTCCAATAAATATCGCGTCAAGTTTAAATTTAGGTATTGAAAAATGACGGTTCTCAATAGCAGCTATCGAGAGCGAGTAAAAAAATGCAGCTATAGTGCGTTTTTTTATTAGCTATCCGGAGCTGCTATCGAGAGCCGTCATATAAAATTCGCTATCGCGTGCAACTTTTATATGACGGCTCTCGATAGCAGCTCCGGATAGCGAATAACAAAACACACCACTAGCTTAGTCGATTAAGGGGGTAACCTGTTGTAGCGGCTTCAAAAAATCGATTTTTTTTTTTTTTTTGCTTAAATCGATAGTATATTATCCCTATAATATGCCCACAAAGTGAAAATGACGAAATGACGGCTTTTAAAATGTACAGGTAAATTAACAATGGTAAATTTTCATCAACCTTTTTCCTTATTCGGAAACTTTAAACAGATTATAATATTTCTAATGTTTTTTAGTCGTCGATATTGGTACGCTAAATAATATCCCGTTGTCAGATTTGCCCTAACTCTTTCTGGCCTTGAGTTATTTCAAGTGTAAAAGTGGCAAAAACCCGCTTTTTGACATTTTTAGTTTAGAATATCTCAAAAAACAGACGTGACAGGGTAATTCTGTGTCCAGATTCGAACTCAGCGCAAAAAATTACTTCGGATACGACTGTTCATCAAGCAAAAACAACTTTATAGGTTAATGTATTTTATTTAAACATTTTTGACATTTATTTTAGCTTAGTTTAGTTCCCTTAAAGCTACAGAATAACTTTTTTAATAGTGCCATCTTCATATAACATATATTAACTAATCTTAGTTTAATTAGACAATTTAGTTGATTCAGGCACGGTTCTTTGATTGCAAGAAAAAAATTGTTTACAACTGCAACACGAGAAAAACAGTAAATTCTGTGCCACTGCCCCTAAACACGAGCCCAATCAATGATATCGTAGTGTACATCGTTGTAAAATAATAGAAGGCATTTTCTAAGAAGAATGAATATACTCGTAAGTATGTGCCTTGATTCAACTAGAACTTCACAATGAAATGTATTTTCTGTTGATTTTGTTACCATTCGATTCACTAGGCTTATGCTAATGCTTTTCAATTCCTGTAATTTTATTAAAAGTTTTTTTCTGTTGCCAGGAAATTACAGTTGGACGCATGCTACGAATACACATATTTTTACAGAATAAACATTTCTTAGTGTTATGAAACCTTAATTAAGACTATCATTTTATGTGCAGAACCTATTCAGCTTATTCCGGGTATTGAATGGTACTATTGAATGGTCTACGAAGTTTCCGCCGCTTTTACTCAAATTTCAAACGCACTTTTTTTTTTTATGATTTTGTTAAACTGTATGTTACTATTTTCCGCCATTTTTTTCAGTGAAAACTGATCTAATTATTGAGAGTACAAATAAGTTTCTGTCGCTTTACAAAAGATAGCTCTAGGAGTAAATGATATGAATAAATGTCAAATCAAAAACGTGATACTGCAAGCTTAGGCATCTGTCAAAAACACCACATCAAAATATTGTGATTTTGTGTTCGTCATTAATTTTTATTTGTGGGAAAATGTCAGTTTTTGAGCCAAACAAGCGTCATTTGTGGGAATCTTTACTTTTATGCTTCAATTTGAAGAAATCTACGACTGAGCCGCATCGAATGCTTATAGAAGCATATGGTGAAGCCTGATTAGTGAATCGTCATTTCGTCAATGGTTTTGATGATCCAAGGACGGTGTTTTTGACGTCGCCGATAAAGTACGCAGTGGAAGGCCAAAATTATTCGAAGATTAGGAAATGAAAGCAATTCTGGATGAAAATGCCTGTGGAATGCAAGTAGAACTTGTAGAATTATTGTGAGTGACTTAACAAGCCATCGCCACTCTATCGCTTGCACTTGGAATGATTCGAATGTAAAGGAACTGCGGTTCCACATGAATTGAAGCCCAGATAAGTTGAACGGCGTTTTTGCACTTGCGAACTGCTGCTTGAACGGCCAAAATGGAAAGGTTTTATGCATCGCATCGTTACGGGTGGTAAAAAGTGGATCCATTACGACATTCCAAAGCATAAGAGATCATGGGTATGCCCGGACATGCGACAACGTCGACAGCAAAACTGAAAATTCATGGTTCAAAGCTAATGCTCTGTATTTGGTGAGACCAGCTGGCTAACATTTTTAACACGGGATAATTTTTCCTTGAATAAACAAGTATCAATTTTTTTTTTTTTTTTCGATAATGATCTATGAAGTTTCACCTCTAAAATGACATTTCAAAAATGACATGTCACCCTTCAAACAAATGAAATATATAACTTTACTGACATCTATTGTCAAAACAGTTAAAACTTTTTAGACCATCTATTATTTTTTTTTTATTAATTTTTAATAACGAATAATCAGTTCATTCGCGGATTTAGATGGCTGTTGGATAGTAAAATTGTACTTCTGAGTATAAACGCATTTGAAAAATAAATTTAGAGCGTTCAACTTTATAATTTTAACAAAATAAATTTTAAAATTGACAAGTTTATGAAAAAAAAAGTCCACTACGGATACAGCCATAAATAAACACCTAATTAATTTGCATTTAAAAAACTTTAGTGCGGCACTTTATCTTAAATCATCTAAACGTATGCATGTTTTCTAGAAATTTAAAGAACTCAATTGTTATTATAAAATTTAAACGATATTGAGTTCTTCTTTTTAGTTGTAAAGTTAAAAGGGGAATGAATAGTATTTTCTATAAAGAAAACAGCGATGAAACTTAAAAATTTGTGGTAAAAATTAGAAAACTTGTCTTTAAACTCAATTTTTCTTGGAAAAATCAGTTTATAACTTAAATTTTTTATTGCAAATTTAAATTTACTAGGGGATTTACTAAAAAAATATGTACGCACTCCGACCATTGTTTTGTATAAATTGGCTATATGATGTCTAGTTTTAAACATACACATAGGAGCATTTAAATTTTGATTAACATATAACCCATTTTTGCGAACCTAATAATTTTTGTAATCCTAATGTTTTCGTTTTGAAATGATATTAAATTTGAATAAATAAAACCAATTTTTATTGAAAATAAAATAATTTCAGTGCTTATTTTAATAAAAAAATGTGAACGATAATCCAACACTGTATATCTGTTCAAAAAATGGAGGTGTGGCCAACACACGACTTTCTTTTACGAACAGAGAATTTTGAGAAATTTTATTTTTTTCTTAATTTTTTTTTAATTTTTAAACTTTTAAATTTTTTTTTTTTTAATTTTTTATTTTTATTGGTTTTTAATTTTTGGAAACATTTTGTATTAAGTAGTTTTTTGTAAACCTTGTACATTTTAAGATATTTGCAAAATAAATTTTCTGGACCAAGGGAGTGGCCACTTCCGGTTAGCCGATTTAGAGTAAAATCCACTGGGACCTCCCAATTTATCAAAAAACCTTAAATTTGAAGTTTCAGTTCGATTGGTTAAACCATCTGGGCTGTAGAGAGGACACAGACAGACTGACAAACTGACAGACAGACAGACAGACACCATTTCGAAATCCACTTTTTCGGATTCAGGGGACCTCAAAACAAATAAATCTCTAAAAATCTCAAGGTCCAAAATTTTCGTGATTACTATACTTTATTTTACTAGAGTAAAAGAAAGTAAAAATGAATGACACGATACCTTAAACCAGCTAACTGCAGATATCCTTTTATTCGTTAATTTATTTATCATATTTTGAGATGCGTAAAATTGTATATGTTACGATAACTAAGTAATTTTTTCCAAATTTTTATTGATCTGAATTATATAAGTTATATCATCTATCTCTATAAGATAATTCTGTTTCTATAAAACGATTTATTTTCGAAGTTGAAGATAACCGATTTTGATTCAAATTTTCTCGGAAAATAACGAAAATTTTAGAAAATGGATTAAGTGATGGAACAAAGGTTTAAATTTTGAAGCCAATGGTAGTACAAATTGAAAAAGTTATTATCTGCAGATATCCGGTTTTTGTTTAATACCACAGAATTGCTGGCCTAACAAAGAATCACTTTTAATCCTAATGACTCAATGTACTATTTTATTTTTCATGACTGTGCATTGAAATGTTAAAGAACTTAGGACAACTTTTTTGTAAATCCCCTAGCAAATTGAAATTTTCAATAAAAAATTGAATATGCAATTTCGAAAAGGGCACATCTGCAAGAGTTGTAACCTTTTCGAAATTATTGTTATACATACCGACATGGTAGCAGAATTAAAATAAAAGATGGGCTTATTTCAAATAAAATAGTTGGGCGGAGGGTATATTTCCATCACATTTACGTGAAAAAACTTGGCAAAAAATTCAAGATGTGCCCTTTTCGAAATTGCATATTCAATTAAAATTATTAACTGATTTTTTCGAGAAAAATTAGGTTTAATGGCAAGTTTTCTAATTTTTCCAACAATTTTTTAAGATTCATCGCGGTTTTCTTTATGTAAAATACAATTTCCCTTTTAACTATGTAACTAAAAAGAGGAACTCAATTTTTTTGTTTTATCCTATCACATATTTTACTTTTGTTGACTTAAGGCGCTTTTTAAACTTATCCATTCGTTAATTGAGTTCTTCAAATTTTTAAAAAAGCATACATTCTGTCAAAAAAGGTACCGGGAATTGTTAATTTAAAATGCCCGCGCTGATGAGATTTAAATTTTTTTTTTCCTAGATATGTAGAAAAGTGCTTCATATCTTTCATTCTGATCCGAATTTGGAGCGCGATCTATCAACTAGTTTGTTTACAGCAGTTGGTTGTCTAGTCGACCTCATTAGTGCACAGCGATTTTTACGATGATCGAAATTATTGAACAAAGAGTTTGCCTCAAATTTTTTGTTGCAAACGAAATTTCTTGTGCTAATGCGAAAAAAGTGATTGGAATTATGAGAAAAAACTCGTGGATTTTGCACGACGATTACGCGCCATCACACCGAGCTACGATTGTGAACGAATATAAGGCCAACAACTCAATAAATAAAATCGATCTACCACCACATTCGCCTGATTTAACACCAGGCGACTTTTTCTTGTTTCCCAGACTCAAATTGCTAATATGCGGAACCCGTTTTGACTCCAATGAAGCCATAAAACCAAATTAACCGCGCGAACTGAAGGCGCTCCAGGAAAGTGCCTATAAAAAATGTTTCGATGATTGGAAAGACGCTGGCATATATGTATATTCTCGAATGTAAAGGAACTGCGGTTCCACATGAATTGAAGCCCAGATAAGTTGAACGGCGTTTTTGCACTTGCGAACTGCTGCTTGAACGGCCAAAATGGAAAGGTTTTATGCATCGCATCGTTACGGGTGGTAAAAAGTGGATCCATTACGACATTCCAAAGCATAAGAGATCATGGGTATGCCCGGACATGCGACAACGTCGACAGCAAAACTGAAAATTCATGGTTCAAAGCTAATGCTCTGTATTTGGTGAGACCAGCTGGCTAACATTTTTAACACGGGATAATTTTTCCTTGAATAAACAAGTATCAATTTTTTTTTTTTTTTTCGATAATGATCTATGAAGTTTCACCTCTAAAATGACATTTCAAAAATGACATGTCACCCTTCAAACAAATGAAATATATAACTTTACTGACATCTATTGTCAAAACAGTTAAAACTTTTTAGACCATCTATTATTTTTTTTTTATTAATTTTTAATAACGATAATCAGTTCATTCGCGGATTTAGATGGCTGTTGGATAGTAAAATTGTACTTCTGAGTATAAACGCATTTGAAAAATAAATTTAGAGCGTTCCACTTTATAATTTTAACAAAATAAATTTTAAAATTGACAAGTTTATGAAAAAAAAAGTCCACTACGGATACAGCCATAAATAAACACCTAATTAATTTGCATTTAAAAAACTTTAGTGCGGCACTTTATCTTAAATCATCTAAACGTATGCATGTTTTCTAGAAATTTAAAGAACTCAATTGTTATTATAAAATTTAAACGATATTGAGTTCTTCTTTTTAGTTGTAAAGTTAAAAGGGGAATGAATAGTATTTTCTATAAAGAAAACAGCGATGAAACTTAAAAATTTGTGGTAAAAATTAGAAAACTTGTCTTTAAACTCAATTTTTCTTGGAAAAATCAGTTTATAACTTAAATTTTTTATTGCAAATTTAAATTTACTAGGGGATTTACTAAAAAAATATGTACGCACTCCGACCATTGTTTTGTATAAATTGGCTATATGATGTCTAGTTTTAAACATACACATAGGAGCATTTAAATTTTGATTAACATATAACCCATTTTTGCGAACCTAATAATTTTTGTAATCCTAATGTTTTCGTTTTGAAATGATATTAAATTTGAATAAATAAAACCAATTTTTATTGAAAATAAAATAATTTCAGTGCTTATTTTAATAAAAAAATGTGAACGATAATCCAACACTGTATATCTGTTCAAAAAATGGAGGTGTGGCCAACACACGACTTTCTTTTACGAACAGAGAATTTTGAGAAATTTTATTTTTTTCTTAATTTTTTTTTAATTTTTAAACTTTTAAATTTTTTTTTTTTTTAATTTTTTATTTTTATTGGTTTTTAATTTTTGGAAACATTTTGTATTAAGTAGTTTTTTGTAAACCTTGTACATTTTAAGATATTTGCAAAATAAATTTTCTGGACCAAGGGAGTGGCCACTTCCGGTTAGCCGATTTAGAGTAAAATCCACTGGGACCTCCCAATTTATCAAAAAACCTTAAATTTGAAGTTTCAGTTCGATTGGTTAAACCATCTGGGCTGTAGAGAGGACACAGACAGACTGACAAACTGACAGACAGACAGACAGACACCATTTCGAAATCCACTTTTTCGGATTCAGGGGACCTCAAAACAAATAAATCTCTAAAAATCTCAAGGTCCAAAATTTTCGTGATTACTATACTTTATTTTACTAGAGTAAAAGAAAGTAAAAATGAATGACACGATACCTTAAACCAGCTAACTGCAGATATCCTTTTATTCGTTAATTTATTTATCATATTTTGAGATGCGTAAAATTGTATATGTTACGATAACTAAGTAATTTTTTCCAAATTTTTATTGATCTGAATTATATAAGTTATATCATCTATCTCTATAAGATAATTCTGTTTCTATAAAACGATTTATTTTCGAAGTTGAAGATAACCGATTTTGATTCAAATTTTCTCGGAAAATAACGAAAATTTTAGAAAATGGATTAAGTGATGGAACAAAGGTTTAAATTTTGAAGCCAATGGTAGTACAAATTGAAAAAGTTATTATCTGCAGATATCCGGTTTTTGTTTAATACCACAGAATTGCTGGCCTAACAAAGAATCACTTTTAATCCTAATGACTCAATGTACTATTTTATTTTTCATGACTGTGCATTGAAATGTTAAAGAACTTAGGACAACTTTTTTGTAAATCCCCTAGCAAATTGAAATTTTCAATAAAAAATTGAATATGCAATTTCTTGCATCTCTTTTTTTGAATATGCACATCTGCAAGAGTTGTAACCTTTTCGAAATTAATGTATAACAATAAAAATTATTTAATTATTTTTCGTGCTAATGCGAAAAAAGTGATTGGAATTATGAGAAAAAACTCGTGGATTTTGCACGACGATTACGCGCCATCACACCGAGCTACGATTGTGAACGAATATAAGGCCAACAACTCAATAAATAAAATCGATCTACCACCACATTCGCCTGATTTAACACCAGGCGACTTTTTCTTGTTTCCCAGACTCAAATTGCTAATATGCGGAACCCGTTTTGACTCCAATGAAGCCATAAAACCAAATTAACCGCGCGAACTGAAGGCGCTCCAGGAAAGTGCCTATAAAAAATGTTTCGATGATTGGAAAGACGCTGGCATATATATTCTCGAATGGGGAATACTTTGAGGGCGACAAAATAAATTTTTTTGATTAAACTTAAAATTTATCTTTTATTTAACAATTCGCGGTACTTTTTTGACAGAATGTATTAGAATTTACATAATTTAAGAAAAAGTGGCGCATTAAAATTTTTAAATGCAAATTAAGAATCCGTAGTGGACTTTTCTTGTACTATAAGTACTGGGACACCCTGTATATAACCAAAATAAAAAAGTGTTTTCTTGGATTTTATTATTATGAGTATTTTTTCTCAGAATGTGAATAATTTTGTTAATAATTGCATCTTTTGCCCTATGTTAAACGATATTTATTTTTTTAATTACTTACAAGAAAAATAAACGAGTACTTTACATTTTTACATGAATGATTTATGTGTATTTAGACGAACGTGTGAAGAAGCCGGTCATTGCACCCTTGAATATTTCTCATTGCATTGATAATTTGCAAAATGAGGTTTCTTCATGAATTGTTTGTGCTTAGCAAATTGGTTTAGATTAAATGTATTCAGTGGTGGTGCTGGTGCTTAAAAAATGAGTTTAGCATTGTTGCTGTAGGTTATTGGCCAATATTTTTAGATAAATCTTTGATCAGGCTAACATCTAAAACAATTCACGCATTACTTACGCTGCCGTTTATTTCTAACAGAAAATGAATGTACGCTTCTAGCGAGAGATCAATTAATTATATACTTCAATTGCGATAATACACCCTTGACAATTTTAATTTAATTCCCGGCACAAAACCAAACCATCCTCTATATTTCTCTTATACAAAATTTGACCTCCACCTCGAAAATTACTGAACTAAATCATTGTCACGATTCTGAAAAACATTACATTTAATTGCTTTTGGCTTGAAAAACGGCCTGACTCTATTAAAGCATTTAATACAGCAGATAATTAGTGAAATAGCGTATCACTCGAAGCGATTATTACTTTCTTTTACTCTAGTAAAATAAAGTATAGTAATCATGAAAATTTTGGACCTTGAGATTTTTAGAGATTTATCTGTTTTGAGGTCCCCTGAGTCCGAAAAAGTGAGTTTCGAAATGGTGTCTGTCTGTCAGTCTGTCCGTCTGTCAGTCTGTCAGTCTGTCAGTCTGTCCGTCTGTCAGTCTGTCAGTCTGTCTGTGTCCTCTCCACAGCCCAGATGGTTTAACCAATCGAACTGAAACTTCATATTTAAGCTTTTTTGATAAATTGGGAGGTCCCAGTGAATTTTATTCCAAATCGGTTAACCGGAAGTGGCCACTCCCTTGGTCCAGAAAATTTATTTTGCAAATATCTTAAAAAGTATAAGATTTATAAAATACTACTGAAAACAAAATGTTTCTAAAAATTAAAAACAAATAAAAATAAAAAAAAAAAAATTTAAAAAAAAAATTAAAAAAAAAAATTTAAAAATTTAAAAATTAAAAAAAAAAATTAAAAAAAAAAGTTATAAAAAAAAGTAAAATGTCTCAAAATTCTCTGTTCGTAAAAGAAAGTCGTGTGTTGGCCACATCTCAATTTTTTTTTTATGTTGATGAGAAAATACTATTTAATTTGGAATTTTGGATTTGGTGATATCTAGCGCAACATACTTTGAATATTTAATTGTAAGTGATGACTTAATGTTTGACTAGACTATGACTTGCGCGAATTTGATTCATGCTTATACAAACCGTATGGTGTTACATAAGTAATAACGTTAAAATTTTTTTTTTTATTATATGATGACCCGGTGGATTTTTGTAATTAATATTTCATATGGCTTGTTCAAAATTTAGACAAGGTTATTTTGAATAGAAAATCTATAATTATAAAGATGCTTCATGATTGGAACGGAAAGGTCGAACAGATGCCTAACGTAACCTCTTACCTCACATTAATTGTACACATATTTACATAAATTATGCGTCAATCAATATGAAGACTTTGATATTTATAAATATATAATCATACACAGCTTGTACATTACTAAACCCCTGTGGTCGGGGGGCACTCTCATGATTCGTAAAGTTCACCTCACGAGCATGTTGATATCCTTAGAATACCACCACAGCATCCAGTGCTTGTCGTAGGAGGCGACTAAAATGGTTGGATCGCTGGGTTAATACCCAGCATCCGTAAAACTTTTTTATTTTTATTTTAACGATTATTTTAGTTCATATATAATTTTGCCCGCGTTCATTTTTTAATATAATTTATTTTTTTAAAAAAATTTATTATTTCATTTTATATTTTTTGTTGGGTCGGTTTTTCTTAAATTTTTGCGTACAAAAATGATTTACTTTTAATATGAACAACAATAAAAGAAAATCCCCGAAACATGCCTCTTCGGATCGCGGGGCGAGGCATAATCCTCGTAAAGACAAAATTAATAGCCTTAACATCCACTATACCAATGTCAGAGGTCTCGTGACTAACAAAAATTGCGCACATCAACATCTCGAATCACGAAAACCCGACGTATTAGTTCTAACGGAAACAAAAGTATCGTCGAACATCTACGAAAACGAATTCTACTTCAAGCGCTACCAGTTCGAACAAGCTTTCGAGTTGCAACGTGGAGTGTGCATCTACGTTAAAAACCACATACCGTACTCAAGACACAATAAGTACGAAATATTTACAAAAACCGCTCAAACTATTGTGCTTAAAATTTCCCTTCCTAATAAACTCTTTTTTTTAATTAGTTTATACAGATCTCCTAATCAGACGGATTCAGAAACGATTAGCTTCTTTGGGAGCTTGTCAGACAAATGTGACGATATTCGTAATCAACATCCCGAATGCGAATTAATTATGGTCGGTGACTTTAATGCCCATCATAAAGAATGGTTGAATCACAAAGATACAAATGTCGCTGGGTGCCATGCGGAATGGCTTGCCGTTTCGCATGACCTCACACAGATTGTTAGTGAGTCCACATTTGAATGCCAAAATTCTAGAGGAGTTCATATTCTGGATCTCTGTCTGACATCAATCCCTCATTCCATGGAGGCCCATGTCGAAACTGGAATTGGAAATTCTGACCATAACTTAATAACCACAAAAATATCTGTCGAAATACCACCAGAATTTAGGCAGCAGCCAAGGCGTCTTTGGCATTTTAACAAGGCTGATTTTGATGGTTTACGGTCATTTTTTCAACACTTCCCTTGGGAACGCCATTGCCTACATAACAACAACATAGACGACGCCGTTTCCAGTTTTACTGACACCGTCTTACATGGAATGAATAAATTTATCCCCTCATCATTTTCCAATCCTAATCAAAATTTTAAAATATTTTCAAAAGAAGCCACCAAAGCTGCCAAACAAAATAAATCGGCACACAAAAAATATAAACGCAACAAAATTTCTTATGAGGAATACAAAACGATACGGAACACCTGCAAACAAACCTGTGGTAGAGAAGCGAAAAGAGCCGACAGCAAGAAAGCCAATGTGGCTTCCGAGCTGAAAATCTCCGATCGCAACTTTTACCACATGGTCGCATCGGTTGCAAATATTTCGAAAACATCTGTTTCAGCATTGAAATGTGCTGACGGCGCTTTGGTGGTGGATCCATATTTACAAGCCGACTTATTGGCAAGCATCTTCAAATCGAACTCGACATTAGTTGTCCCAGATGGAATTAGGCCTCCATTAGTTCCATATTGTGGTTCTAAAATGAGCCCCGTCACCATCTCGGAGGAAATTGTCTTTACTAATCTGAAGTCAATGAATGTAAACAAGGCCACCGGACCTGATGGAATTCCAGTTCGAATATTGAAGGAGTTTGCCAATGAATTGGCTCCAATATTATTTAAAATTTTCCTATTTTCATACAAGCAAGGCGACTACCCGAACGCCTGGAAGAGTGCAATGGTGCAACCCGTGCTGAAACGGGGTTGTGACAAAACTGACCCTTCAAACTACCGGCCAATATCAATAGTGTCAGCCGTCGCTAAAGTCTTTGAGAAATGCATCAATCAACATATAGTTAAATATCTTGAAGTTAACAAACTAATTTCGGATAGACAATACGGCTTTCGTGAAAGCCGATCCACGACCGATCTCCTGACGTACGTCACAAACAAATGGAATCTCTCCTTAGAACACCACGGAGAGGCCTTTGCAATCGCTTTGGATATATCCAAGGCTTTTGATAAGGTATGGCATGAGAATCTTATTTGTAAACTTGTGGCATACGGGCTGGACTCGATGACCACCAGGTGGATTAAAAGCTATCTCAATGACCGAAAAATCAGCGTCGTACTTAATGGGAGATCATCATCGACGCACTCCCCAAATGCCGGAGTCCCTCAGGGATCACCTTTGTCACCGACCCTGTTTTTGCTATACATCAACGATTTGCTGGATAGCACTGTAAACCCTATCCATAGCTTTGCAGATGATGCCACATTGCATTCTTCTATTTCATTCGAGGCGGAGCCTAGCATTACAGATTTAAATAATAAACGGTCAGAAGTCGTAACTTCTCTTAATTCCGATTTAAGTACAATATTTGAGTGGGGTAACAACAACTTAGTGCAATTTAACGAGAAAAAGACACAAATATGCACATTTTCACGTAAAAAAAGTCGCAACGACTACCCATTTGTGGTAAAAAACCATATCCTTGTGGGTTGCGACTCAATTCGACTGCTTGGTGTTCAAATAAGTAACAAACTCAAATGGAATGAACACATTGTTGCATTGGCTAAATCAGCTTCAAAAAAACTCGGGTTCCTAAATAGATGCA
Organism: Tipula vernalis; assembly: GCA_958295665.1. Taxonomy (NCBI): domain Eukaryota; kingdom Metazoa; phylum Arthropoda; class Insecta; order Diptera; family Tipulidae; genus Tipula; species Tipula vernalis. The sequence goes on along the minus strand of OY282558.1, from coordinate 241,989,150 downwards.
GAAGGTTTTTTAAATCGCATCAAGTTCTTCAGATATATAAAACCTTCATCCGACCCTGTATAGAGTATTGCTGTCAAGTTTGGGGAGGTGCGTCTGGTACCACCCTCCAGTTATTGGACAGGGTTCAACGCCGCGCTATCCGAATAATACGGAATCCCAGACTTACCCAAGAACTAGACAGCTTACAGCATCGCAGAGATGTTGCAGAACTCTGCGTCTTCTACAGATGCTTACATGGTAAATGTTCTGCAGAACTATCGGAGAAAATACCACCATTCGTTACAACAACAAGAGTAACAAGAGGAACAACCAATGCACATAGGTTTACGATGAAGCTCCCGAAACCTCGAACTGAAGAAATTAAGCGCGAATTTGTATATCGAACATCAAAAAAGTGGAATTCGCTAATACACTTCAAATTTCCGGAGGAATACAAAATGAATAAATTTAAGGTAGCTATTAATCTTTACTTGAAGGATCGCGCATTGGGTGCAGAAGCTCTGACAGTTACAAGGAGCTAGGACCGTTAATAAGTCCGCTCTGCACCCAATTAAAATATGTATATAAAAAAAAAAAAAAAAAAAAAAACAACTATTTTTTAAGCACGTATAAAAACAGACAAACAAATCATGTCACTTATAGCTTAGGTATCATTAGATCAAGAAAAATCCATAAATATAAACCACGTTAAATTGTGTTGCGTACCCCGACAACTAAATCTTCCTCCCTCTCTCTGTATTTGTTGTGTTCAAGTAAGAAAGCCAGCAATGTTAAAATCACACCACATCGCAAAAAACACACAAGTATTATAAGGGCTGAAAAGTTTCCTATATTGAAGCGCAGATGGCGCTGTAATGAGTTGTCATTATAAATTTTAAAAATAGAATCTCTTATTAGGCACCACTTCCATTTTGAAGTCGTCCATTATTTAGTTCGCTGTTCACAAGCAATAAAATTGACGTATTGTGCATATTGTGAAGAATGGATAAATTTCAAATTCATGGTGCAATTCATTATCTTTATTTGAAAGGTTTATTAGCAACCGATATCAAAAAGGAAATGGATCTAACAGTGGACTGTGTCGTCTACGCGGCCGTAGCTGTTTTGCGTGACAACGTCTGTAAGCGGTGAGCGAAATGATAGACTATGTAGGTTTGTTAAAATTAATTTATTTATTATTAGCTTCATGCGCAAGAATTTTGTTCGTAATTTGAATTTTGTAGTTTATAATTTAACTTAAAATGTTTGTGGAGATTAATTAGTGTAATTTAAAATAGCTTAACAGGCACAGTTTCATTACGCAAAATATTGACTGGTCCGATCGTAGTAGGCGTTCTCTCCTCGCATCGGGCTCAAGCATTATAAATCGCTATTTTGTAGTTTTAAATAAATTAACCACATGAAGTGGTTCAAGCATTATAAATCACTCGAAATCAGAAGTTCGCGGTGCGGCTTTCACCGCCTCCTGATGACGTCATTGCGATAAAATTATGCGTGCAACCTATGCAGTCGTATATTTCGATTAATAGGTAATCCTTATTGTTGATGAGTAATTGCTCACGACCAAGGGCAAAATTTCGTATCGTCAACTTTCCCCACATGGGGCTCGGAGGTTTAATACATTATCACGTCAAAAGAGATCTAACTTTCGATGAGTCTACACCATTCTAAGAAGATCTCCATTTTTAGGTCGGTCAATTTAAACGTGGTCGCACCAGTGTTTTTGATTACAGACGCAGCGGAAACCCAAAAGAGGTGACGAGACCAGAAATAATCGAAAAAGTCAATGATGTGATCGTAAAGTGAAGTTGAGACCATAAACATTTCAAAAGAACGTAAAGAAAAAAAATGTCATTCTCTCACTATCGATCAAAAACGCGAACACGAGTGTACAACTTCACAAAATGTTGAAAAATTCTTTGATGGGTTTAGGATTAAAAGCAGATTATATTGAACATTAAATAAAACATTGCCAAAAGTTGCGTTTTGTTATCGATACAGAAAATTCTTCAGCATATAAAGTATGGGGCGAGTAGACGAGAAAGAAGAGACGCAACAACTTCAACAACAACGTCAAGCAATATTTTCTATAGTTAGCACAAATTTGGGTGATTGCACGGGAACATAACGGAACGAAATCTCGCTCTCTTTCACCATCCCAATCGCCGATGGAATAATTGTGAAGACAAAAAAAAATTCATAATTATTGAAATTTTTCACTGCTTTTCAGAACTTGCGAGTTTTAATGAAAAACGTTGTATTTAGGAGACTACACGGTGTGTCTTTTTAACAATTTGTCATTAAAAAAAAATAAAATAAAATTATTTCTAACAAAATTTACTAACTGTTGGCTATCGACTGGATAGCAGTGGCTAAAACCGGGTCAACTCTATAATTCTAACATTCCCCTCCCTATCCTTCGGTCTTTTTATATGTAAAAATGGTGTACGGTGGACCCGGCGTATCTCGGGAATCTTGCTTAGGCTTGGTACATCTCAATCAAGGAAACTTTTCAGCCCAAGTATAGCATCTTAGCTGTAACATCATAATACTGTTAATCCACTATTTTCAACAATAGTTTGTGTTGGGTCAGCGAATACGATAAAAGTTGGTTTGGTGAATATTTTCCATTTAACTGTTTCCCTTTCTTTGTAACAAACACTCCTGTCATGATAAATTACTGTCATAATGAAATATTTGATGGAGGCATTAAGACTTAATTACGTGTATGATATGAATATAAAACGCAATTCGCCGAACCCATTTTATGTTTTATCAAAAACTAGCAGTATGTCAAAAGCATTTTTATACCAATTACTTACATGCCCAAATGAATCAATAAAATGTTTTAATTAGCTTTTGCGAGATAATTACAGTTGGTCGTCTTGTACAAAAAGAAGCAAACAAAGTAAAATTGCCTACCGAGAAAATGAACACGATTTAACTGCAACTGGGGGAAAACGATTCTTGTAACGAGAATACTAAATTTATTAATTAATTATAATTTGAAGCCACCTCGGTAGTTTATGAACAAACCACAATCGCGTTCAGGTCCAACAGGTCAACTGCTTTAAACCAATAATTCCAGTTTATAAAACACATAAAGTGATGTTAGTATCTATGAAGGCAAAAACCAAAAGAGAGAAATAATTAAAATCAAAGAGAATACATATTAAATACATATTCTTGCATATTAAAAATATTTAAGGAAAATCGAAAATTATGAATCAAATAGCATAGATCAATATTTCCGTTGCATTACCCTTATACTATACATAGATATCAGTCATCGATTATTCGAGCTTATTTACCTTTTTACACCGCACATAACACGTCACACCCGGGTGTTAAAGCTTATAAGATGTAATTATTACGTGTATTATTATAGGACTAAACTGTATAAATTGGAAGATTTTGGAACAAGTGTCTACTCTATTTGTCGATAAATAAAAAAAATGACTGCATGTTTAGTAATTTTCTATTGCAGTTTATAAAAGAAAACTAACAGAAAAATCACGGAAGGATGAACATATATTTTTTGAAGTTGAATGACGTTTTATTACAATCCCTGTGTTTTTTTATTATATCGGAGAGATCAGACAGAACAAAAAAAAAAAACTACTGCGTTTTTATTTTACACGTATTGTTTTTTTTGTTTTAGTTCTGTCTGATCTCTCCGATATAATAAAAAACACAGGGAATAAAGTAAAATAAAATTTTAAGTATGATGAAAAAATTAACACCACGAAGTTACCTATATAAGTTGAACACGTAACGAATTGATTACTATGTTCGCAACCCTGCGTGTCAAATTTTATCTTGTGAACCATTTTGGTTACGTTATATTGGTAACCCTGCTTACATTTTTGACGAGCTGAAAATAATTCAACTCATTTAGCTAACTTCATGGAGCAGATTATTTGACCTGAAATCTACCATGTACATACCTTGAGGTTTAAAATTAACGATTCCAATTTATCGATAAATTATACTATTTATTTCGAATTTATCAATAATTATTAAAATTGAAATCCCTATTTAAAATATTACAAAATTAAATAAAATAAGATTACATTTTGTTACTAATTTTATTTAAAAAAAAGTTTGAATAAAGGTAATTTCGTGTTTTAGTTTTGTACGACACTGTATAAGTATACACCCGAAATTAGATAAACTGTGAAAAATTTAAATCTGGTTCTGTTGGTTATTTTGCAATATGACTAATTAATGGTACTTAGTTTTTCGTAAGAATTAAATTAGCGGAAATAAATTGTTTGAACTCTTCTTCTACAAATAACTATGTATCAAAGGCTATCCTATCCAAAGATAGTTGTATCAAAAAAGATTTTTGGATATAACTTACCTAAGGTGTATTTTTTTATAAATTTTTAATCGAGGCAATATTCTAAATCTTATCTACTTTCTTTCCAAGTAAAGATATCCATCCATTTAGGAGATAATAGTGACGCCAACAGATATAACCATAATCACATGATTTTTTGTTTTATTAAAACGGATCGCTTAAAATATATTTTAGTAAGTCACCATACCGTATATAAATTGATCTAAGTATCTGTGTATAAAACGCAAGTAAAGATATGGAAGTAGTACAGACATGCAAGTGAGGAGTGTCTGATCAAAAGTCGCTATTTACATTTTCCAAAATGATATCTTGTTTTTCTATCAGCGCAATATTTTTTTAAGTGAAATAGACCAAAAGTGGTTATTTCCAGCATGGACCAAAAATTACCAATTTCTCTATGAAAAATATTCCTAAAATTCTTGATTTTGGTCAAAACAAGCTATTTACTACAAAAAAGTGATCAAAAGTAAGTAGCAAAACGTAAGATGTAAATAGCGACTTTTGATCAGACACTCCTCAAGTATTTCGTACGTTTACGTAATATAAACATTTTTTTAAATTATGCGTATGAAAGGAAACGTAAGGATAGTATGAATACTCTCGTAAGAATTGGAAGTACAACCAACTATTTTTAACATGACATTCGATTTAACTCGGATTATTTGATATAATGTCCTCCATACTACCATTTGGATCATACATATTTTACTCTGTTTTATTTTTACACTTTCTATGTCGAAATGTAAGTACTGTGTAAAAAGTGTTGGGTTTATGGTATAAACCATGATGCAAGTTATCGGACCCCGGCGGAAGAAGCTCCCACATAAATTTTTTTGGGAAAAAAATTAAAATATAAAGGCTGTTCAAATTTGAAGTATCTTTTTAAATATCCCATCATTTATATTTTTTGTACTAGAGTACCATATGTTATTTGACCGATGACAAGTACAAACATTCGGGTTAGTTAAAATGGATCGCTACACGACAACGTGTTTTCATTATTAAAACCTATTTTAAATATGGTGAAAGTGATTCAGAAGTGTGAATTACTGTAAATGGAGCTCAATATCGAGAGATGATTAGAAACTTTTGGTGGAGTCAATTGGAAGATATTGATGTGCAGAATATGTGGTTTTGATAGAATGGTACTACATGCCACACAGCTAGGGAATCAATCGATCTTTTGAAAGAGAAGTTTAATAATTGAATAATTTCTCGAAGAACAGACGTGAATTGGCCACCAAGATCCAAGATCATGCGATTTAACGCCATTGTACTTCTTCTTATGGGATTCCTTGAAGAGTAAAGTTCATGCGGATAATCCTCAAACTGTTCAACACCTCAAAGACAACATCATCTGCAAATATCGTTTATTTATTTATTATTAGCATAAATTTTACATTGAGACCAATCTTCTAACTTTCCGTAAACTATTCCTCGAGATTATACACAACTTAATTTGAGCAAGAATGCTCATTCACACTAGGTTGTGCAATAGCACAGAGGTTAATTAACAAAATGCTAATACTAGGCGATAATGAATCAGCCAGAATACCAGCACTGTCATTTAAATCCATCTTCTTGCTATCTTGGCACCATGATCTTTTCTGGCGATTAAGGAATTTTTATGATTCTTTGATGGAGTCCTTTCTGGTTCCTTCGGCATCACCACGGGTCTCCATGGTTTTAGCTTTTTGGCATTGTACACATTTTGGGTAAATATTTCGAAAAAAAAAATATCACTAATTGAACCATCATTATGCGAAAAAGTTATTCAAAAGAAACCAAAAGAAACCAATGTACTTTAATTTTCAATAAAAATAAATAAAGATTTCACACAATTTATGTCTTTCATTTAAAATTTAAAAGGATAACTCAAATTTGAATACCCTTTAAATAAACAGTATATATAAAAAACAGTTCATAATTTTTTCTAAACATTTAAAATGTGTATTCTGTGTGAATATTTCAATCAATTATAACAATATTAAAATGAAAAATATTTTAGCTTAGAATAAAGCTAGGATCCTGAAAATTTTCACATCTTGTTATCTCAGGTGTTTCTTATTAAGATTTGAAAGTGGTGTGACGCCAGGGTCAAGCGGTCCCCATACACATTCTTGGGAAGGGGAGGGGGAGGAGTCAAATACGTAAATAAATAGTATACAGAAAAAAACATTACATAATACAGCAAAACCTCGATTTAAGGAGCCCCGATGTAATGGATGTCAGATTAAGGAGCACAATTTGTCCAATTTTGTTTAATATTCCAGACTACTCATATCTGGGAATTTAAGTAATTTTAAATTGCTTTTGGACATAAATAGAGCGAAGTTCTTGAATATGGCTAATTAGGGAGGAATTTGACTATTTCTTAACCAATTATAATTAAGTTCGACTTGTACGATGGAAGTGGGATCTTAAAATGATATTTAGATGAAATTCTAGAATATAGACAATTAGGAAGAGACTCGGTTATTTCTTAACCGATTTTGGTGAAATTCAGCAGGGTATACTACGAAATCTCGGTTTTCAAAATCCCGAATTCAAAATCCCGGTTTTCAGTGAGATCCTAAAATGATTTTTCGATTAATTTCTGCAATATGACCAGTTAGGAAGGAACTCGGTTATTTCTTAGACAATTATGATGAAATTCTGCATGTACGATGAAAATGGAGTTCTATAATGATTTTTGGAGTTTCTGGAATATGACCATTTAGAAAGAACTTAGAGAAGATATTAAGATATTTAAAAGAGTTTCTATTTAAAATGGTTTGCCGCAAATTCTTTTTATACGGGTATAATTATGTACCATAATAAGGTTTGTTTTAAAATATTATTTGTGCTGTGCTTTACTATTTTTGATGGTAATGTTTGTGTCGCCACAAAATTTTTGTTAGTTGCTCATTTGAATTGTCCCGAAAACTAATTAATCGAGGGCTTGGATTACATTATTGCGTGCAGTAAATAAAAACGTAAGTATTGATGAAAGTTACCTTTCAGAGTAATAATTACTTTTTACTTACAAGAATTTACCGGGAAAAATTACGTAATAACACTTATAGGTCTTTACTTATTCCATTTTCGTTTTCTCCATCTAAAACCTAAACTAAACTTCTTAGCAGACAACTAAAAAGAATAATTCGTAAACTTTATATAAAAGTAGCACTTGCGAAAGGAACCATTGCAAAACTCATTTGGTTAGAGCCCTCGCTGGTGATTAAATTTTCGAACTCGTTTTAGACTAGTGCGTTTGAATTAGCAACTGCCCTTTCTGCGTTTGAATTAGCAACTGCGTAAAAGCAACATCCTTTTAACATTTCCCCAAACTAAATATTTGCCTATACTTGTTTCATTTATTTACGTGAACATTTAGAAAAAAATATTATTTTTTTTATATACATAGCACACAGAGGCTTATCTTAAAACAATAACAAAATATTAGCATTACTGTTATTAGTATTATGTTAATGCTTTACTATGCTGATGTTGTTTTTCAAATAACGAAAAATTTTTCTTGTAATTCAAGCAAACCGGAAGACGAAACATTGATTATACATATACAAGATCCAAACATTTGTTTTTTTTAATTTAAGTTTCCGCTTTACATTTCACTGGTCGACAAATAACTATCGAATGATTATGTATTTAGTTTTTTATAGCAAACAGTAGCTTATCTTAAAAAAATAGCAAAATATTAGTAAATACCTTAATACTAAACTATGCTGATGTTGTGTAAAATTCCAACAAGCCGTAATATAAAATATTGTTTATACATACATGAACATTTCATATTTGTTAAATTTTCGCTTTACAGTTCGCTTAACGACAAAAAATCGTTTGTCGAGTAGGCTGCCGTCGCTTAAAACACACAATTGTTAATAAAAACAAGTAAGTGATTTAACTTATGTTTTCTCAAGTGCCTTAAAGTAGGTGAATAAACTTTAAGTATATTCTTGATGTAGTAGCGGATACTTGAAGTTTAATTAGCTTCTCTATAAGCAAACAATTAAAAATTTCCCAGTACCTACTTAGAAAAACGTGAATAAAAAAAAAGTAAATTCTTATACTTCTTCCGTACATATTTGATATTTACAAGGTTAGGTATAAGGAGACTTGTGTATAGTTTCTAAATACATTTTAATCAGATTGGGCGGAATTATTAGTATTAAAAAATTCAAAATTATCGTGAATTCGCGCAAATTTCGAGGATTACCGTTGAAAATGAACAATTTATCGTGGGCGTTACTTTTTAAAAATGTAAGAAAGTTTATTTGTTTGAAAAAGATGATGTAAGGAGGAGCGCTGGGTTTATAACAAAAATTTTAATTTTTTACACTACTTACATAAGTGGTATGGCTACGGACCATTTTTGTGTCTATGCCTGGTCCTAGTGGACCGCCACCCAAACCTAACCTAACCTACATAAGTGATACTGGGTACTAAGGTTTGTTGCCCTCGAGTGTTTATGTAATTAAGGAGGATGCAGATAACTAAAGCAGAAAATTATTCTAAATGTGTACATGAAAAAATACAAAAACTGTGGAAAGTCTGTACTTGTAAAATTTGTCAATATTATAGTAAACTGCTTGGGCTGAAAAGTTTAGTAGTAGTAACGCCCGATTTCCATTATGAAAGTATGTTTATCAGTAAAAATAAAGCGAGATAAAAATATAGATTTACTTGAAAAAAATTGTTTTTATTGTACTAAGTAACCATAATTTACTGGTGTATAACCATAATTTACTGAAGAAAAATATGAAGCGAAGTATATTTTTTCAGTATTTTACAATACATCTACATACAGATTGTGTAAGGATAGAAAATTTTTCTCGCACACTGAAGCAAATACTATAAAAAAAATGAAGTTAACCCCACTTCAATATTTTTATGGTATAAAGTGACATTTGGATAAAAACACTACAAATACATTTAATATATGTACAGAAAGTTTTGTGACATATATACTTATAAATATATATTAAGTAAATTATTAATTATTAAATATTAAATTATTATTTATATTCAATACCTACTTAGCTATATTGTAATTGAACAAAATTTTACAAAATTTATTGTTTATTTTAACAAGAATCTGTTAAAATATAGCCATTAAATTTTGCTATAAAAAATTACTATCTTTGTCACTCTAATGGAATTTTTGATTGTCTTAACTCCTCTGTCTTTTTCAGTAAAATATACAAGTCAGTAAGATTTTCTCATGGAAATCAAGCTTAAATGTTCAATGGAATGCGAATTTTTGTGACAGTAGTAAAACATAACTTCAATTAAATAAAACTGCTAGATTTGAACAAAAAATACGTTGTTCCATTAATAATAATTAGTAATAAAACATTGAACAACAAAATAATTAAAATATTTTTAGGATTTAAAAATTGCCGCGTCGATCTCAAACATAACTCTCAAACATAAAAATTATTTGTTTTAACCCTTATCCAAACCGCATATGTTTTTTATGTCAGTAAATTCAAATTATAATCAAATAATTTAATAAATTTTTACAAAGAATGACAGGTACGCTGTATGGAATGTATGGAAATCTTTCAAAATAAAATACTTACAAGTTTTTAAATAAATTTAGATTATTTTGAAAATTGATGCATTTATCAAATGAGCCAAAAAGGCACACCTTGGTTGGATTAGGGTTCAAACATTTGACACAATCAAAATTGGTAAAGAGCCATCTATTGGAATTTTTTAAACTAAAATTACTCTGCCGTTAATTTTATGTGTAACTGCTTCTAATAACTACACCAGCATTTGAGCATGAGTAGTTGCGAGTAGATACAAGTACTTGTGTGTAGTTTGCTCCAATGGAACACGATTATTATTAAATTTCGAAAATATAATCTTTTATTAGGTAGGCACCATTTACATTTTAAAGTCGATCTGTCATTTGGAAGTTTTCTTTTCACATTCCGTATTTGGCGGAAATATGCAATTTTATGATGCTAATAAATTTATAATGAATTCGAAGCGACTAAATATTACATAAAGATGTCCGATACTCCATCGCGAAAAACTAAAGGCAAGCCTAAGCACCAAAAATTTGAATCGATTTGATTCTGGATTTTAATTATCTTATTTGATCGGATAAATAAAATCATAAAAAAACTCAAATTTTCTCATATTTGCTGATGATTTAAACATTTATCGTACGTTTGAACAAATTTGTGGGGTGAATGGTGCGATCCAATAGACTGGGTGAATGACAACGTTACTTTTAACCACGGCTGCAGCGCCGGTAAAATAATTCTTCGACTTCAACTCCAACTTTTACATGTAATCAAAATATTATAAAATTTATAATACTGCTCGTAATCAAATTCTTTCATCATAAGAACAGAATTTAAACCTAAGAAAAATTAAAAATCAAATTAAAGAATAATTAGAAACAAAAAAAAGAAAAAGAAAATAATTTCGACAATTTAAATTAATTATGAAATTGTTCTTAAAATTAGTATAGCCTCAAGAATATTAAGACTCGTACTTCTGTTGTTGTTTTCCACTTTCTCCAAGCCTTCAAAAAATTAAATCCTGCAGTTTTGTAACCCGAAGTAGTTTCGATTTCCTATGGTCATCTAGAAATTTTTCAAATTGATGTTTTTCTTTTACTTTTTCAACAAGATTTTCCTGGTGGTTAATAGATGAAGACGACAGCTGGTCACTAAGACTGTGAGCTTTTCGGTAATATCTAAAAATCATTTTAACGTTTGCCAAATTACACAGCGCCGATTCGCCTCTATTTTGTTGATCATCACTTAATAATACTCTAACCTTGGGGTCGACATAAACTTCCACCACTAACATCTCGTTATCAAACAGAACAATTTTTCTATAACGTTGATTTTATTTCTGTTGCGAGGATATTTGGGATTTTTCCTAAGTGAAACATAACCGATGGTCAAATATACTGATTGGGGTCTTTTCGTAACTACGAGTAAGGTGCATTTCAGGAGAGAAAGAAAAATATAAAAAATATAAAATGCGGAGTCGGAATCGGTCAATATTTTTTCGACTCCGCTGAAATAGTCCGACTCTTCGACTCCGTCTCCGCAGCCCTGGTTTTAAAAGGCACATCCATTACTGTATTCTGGGATATACCATCATAAATCCCCCCCACATCAAAAGAATTGAAAGAATACAAAAAAGTATTTACAATGTTTAGAAAACATGTTTAGAAAAATTGACTGGGAATATAAATATAACATACCTTTCTATCAAAATGTGGCTCGCTTACCAACAAACTCAACAAGGTGCAAAGAGTATAAAATTGAAAACAGACGTCTTGAAAATAGCACCCTTGAAAATAGACGTCTTTTGTCGGAACCAACTTGGCCACATTGATTCAGCTTCAAATGTTACAAGCAGGGCTTTGCGTAATCACCGACTTTTGGTGCTAGAACTTCATTTCATCCGCTATGGCGATAACAACTCAATCAATAGATTAGTAAAATCATTCAATACCGCAGAGGATCAGTTCGATTTTAATCAATCAAAAAACAATTTCAAAACCTATCTATTTCTCAAATTTATGTTACCATAATTTTTCTGACAGCTTCAACATAGAAGAACACCATTTTATTTTTTTTTAAATGTTTACTTAATTTGATTGTTTTCTTATCTTTTTAATTATCTTATTTTGTTTTAAATTAATTTTAAATTTTAAGATTGTTTAATAATCTATGTTTTGGTGATTACTTTTTTTTTTTGTGAAATCCTAAATGTTACTGACAAAAATTTATTTACTTAAATAAATAACCAAGCAACAAAATTGGTGTGTTCTGCAATTTTGTTAAGAATGAATAAATTTCATATTCTTTCAGGATTGAAACGTGGCCGCAAAAGCGTTTTTGAAGATGAATGCAGCGGAAAACCGAAACAGCTGACAACACCGGCAATAATTGTAAAAATCCATGATATTGTATTAAGTGACCGTAAAGTGAAGTTGAGTGAGATTGTAGACATCGTAAACATTTCAAAAGAACTTGCTGGAAAGGTTATGGCCACTATTTCTTGGGGAAAACATTTAATATTGCTCATCGACTATCTAGAAAAAAGGAAAACCATTCTTTAGTTTATTTATTCTAAGTGTTGTGCAAGTGTTGTGTTATTGAAATATTTAAAATTATCGATAAAGTGTATCCATCCGGATACATTTGCCAGGCAATGTTGTATTCTAGCAAAGGGAGTTAAGATTTTTTCTCAATTATTACTATTATTTTATTTAAATGTTGTAGTGGGTAATGCATGAAATATTGGGTTGGGAAAAATATCGAGAGATTTTTGATTCAATTTTTCTTTTATTCAAAATGAAGTTTAAGTACATATTGCCCATTTTTATCTAGGACCTTTTGGCATTTTTCGCGAAGTTTCATAATTTCATCGGTGAAGAAACAAGAACTTCTGTGGTTTATCGGCCAAAAACTTGACCAAGTGATTTTCACAGTCCTTTTTTGAAGTCCACTTTAGACCAGCAAGGGAGTTTTGCAGAGATCGAAACAAATGACAGTCGGTGGGTGCATGGTCCGGGTTATACCTAATAGGAACATATATTTTTTAAGCAGAAATGTGCTGTACGTAAGCAGTTAGACATCTTTTAATTGAAATATTTTTTTGTTCGACGTTAATTTTTCAAATATTTAGTAAAGCTACGTTAAAGTAGAAAGTTGACATTTTATAGTAAAACACCATTATTGCAGTCAGTGGTACCTTGGAAAATAAAAGATGAGATGCCAAAGCGTTCCCGCCATTTTCCTTACAATTCACAGAACAAACAAGATTTTTGTTTTTTAACATCTGCTATTTTGACTTTGTAATTTCAATTTATATGATTTTAATATGTACCGAAGATTGTAAGAAAATTCAATCCAGTTTCGAACTGATGAGCTTATGATTATGAAAAAATCAATCTCCTCATCAGGCCGCGGCGACTGGACTGATTATACCACAATTTACATTCTATATATACAGAATGTGCTGTGCGTTATGTACTAGGGAATCATACTAATACAGATAAATTCTCTTACAATTTTTTCTTCTTCACGACATTCACACAGCTCTATTTCTGTGTTCGCTAATTTTACTTTATTAATTTGCAATTAATTGTAATTTCATTTAGCTTGGCTAGTTATCTTAAAAAATTAATGTCGAAAACATTTTCAATTGTTTACAATACATTGTTTCTTTAAAAAATATACGTTCCTATTAAAAAAAAACTAGCTTAACCTTGAAATCACCTTAAAGAGAGTGTTATCCCAAATTACAAAATAAATATTATCCTCCATCCCTCTCAAAAACATACAACTTTTGCATGAACACATTTTCAAGAAAAGCTTTGGTTTTCCAGGTTATTTTGAGTGGGGACTTACATATATGTATTCAGTTATGTATTTTTCTCAATATATAAAATGTACTGTTTTTTTCCATCGGCTACTTCTGCTTAACCAAAATTAATCATTTTCAATCGATTAGGCACCAATACTACAATAAAAGGCTTGTTTAGTATTCATATCGGTTCTAGATCGCAATAGCAATTATTCGAATTTAGTTAGTTTGAAATAAAATATTGTCAAATTTCTGAATTATATAATGTGGTTCTACACGTGTTCTATATTTAACAAAAAAATTCTATCCGAAAAATTATTTAGTTTTTATGCAATATGCTAGTTCTGTATAATCTCTCCAATTGGAGAGTTTATCCAGAACAAGATATAACAAGCAATCTAATCTTTTTGTTGTTGAATATAGCAATGATTTCAATCTACCTGATTTAATTCAAAAATTTGACAATATTTGATTTTACAAACGATTTTCTGAAAAATACGAATTTGACTTGTGCTCTTTTGTTTTATGAGCACAGAATTTTTTAATTCGTTTCCTTTAGAAATCGTGTGGCAATAAGGCTACGATCAAGAATTCGTCGCTGCATAGTTTACACTCCAAATTGGTCTAAAATTAAGTTTTGCAGCCAAATCGGTGCAATCTTACAATAAATGCTACAAACAAAGTTAGGCTGAGAAGCTTAAGCAGTTACGTCATACAATTACTACAAGCGTGAATTTGTTTAACCCAATTTTTTAGGTTATTGTGGATGAAATAAATTAAAAAACATGATTGCTGTTAATTACTCAGAAAGCGTATTTTGTTGACCAAAGTTTAACTCGAATTTTTTTGGGTTCCAAGAAAATAGCCAATTTGATTTAATTGACAAAAGCCAACCTTTCGAAATAAAATATAAATTTAATATGTATTATGACTCTGGTGGCAAGTAGCATAACCAAGAATTAGAATTATGTTTAAATAAACCCAATTTTTTTGGGTTAATGTTATTCTTACGGGGATTTTTCCTTTGCAATGGTTGTTGTAAATTTGTCAAGGAAATACGCTAAATGTTGCAGTGAATTATAAATGTTATTAAACGATAAATGTCGTACGCGTGAAGTAAGGCTGCCAATTATATAAAAATTCAACTCATATTAAATGAAACTAGAAAGATACCTGCACTCATATCGTCCTAAATAACTACAAAAGACGCTAAGTCCCTTAGATGGAACCTCTGCGGTCGTTGACCTCTTTTAATAATATTCGAAGACTTAATCAGGCTCCTAAAGAGTAGTCCTTGATATACCTCAAATCAGACATACCCTTACCTCCCCAATCGACCCGAATCAATATTTTGCACAAAAAGTGAGATGCGAGTTTATGTTTTTTTTTCTCAAGAAAACTGCTTACTCTTTTCTCATGTATAAATCAAGTATGATCATTCTCGGTTTTTGTCCATTTCGACCATGTCGGCTAGTGAGTAACTTATATGAATGATATTTGAAATATTTTTGAAAAGATTGCGTTAAAAATCTAATAAGCGAAATAGTGTTCAAATTCAACGTTAATTCAAGGAACATAAACTCGATCTTCGCTTTTCGCGTAAAATATGGTTCCAGAAGTTTGAAACTACTTAAGGTTATCGTGTCCTTGGTCTTGGTTATGTTGAATGCACTTAATGGTACGCCGCATATAATGGGCCACACCCAATAATCAAACACGATATTTGAACACTTTCGTGTATTATTTTGTATATGTATATTTAATCGGTAGTTATAATAATTGGTAGATTAAATGATAATAATGTTGTTGATTCATGTAGAGATTAGAATATTTTAACGAAATATTCTAACCGCTACAGCACCCTCCGCCAAATAATTTCCCCTTTGGAAAGAGTGAACCAGCTTAGTTTATGTGCTGATACGGACAAACTTGCGTGATTTTGATTCTGATATTTGATCAGTTGAATATTGTATTCCGTATGCTGGTTTTAACCTGTCGATTGAGACGTTTTGGTTCTTGTCTTTAATCGATATGACAAATTGTTGTCGAAGTTGCCTTACAACTTTGTAAGGACCTTCGTAAGGTGGAGTTAAGCCTGTGCGTACCTTATCTACTCTAAAGAAAACAAAATCACAGTTGTCCAGAGATTTCGGGACAAATATGTCATTTTGTTTGGATTGTCGTGTGCTTGTTGGTATAAGGTTTTGCATCGTTGCCCGCAGTTGGTCGATAATTGTGGCATGCTTTGGTTGAGGTGAAAGAGGATTTTCGATGAAGAACTCACTGGGTAGCTTTATTGTCTGTCCATAGACAAGTTCAGCTGGTGAGCACTTAAGATCTTCTTTCAATGTTGCTCGGATTCGAAATAAAACTATTGGGATTTCCTTAAGAGCTGTTTTGAGCTGTTTGTGGAAACGTTCGACCATGCCGTTAGATTGGGGATGATAGAAGTAGTACGAATTCGGGGTAAGCCCAAAAAGTTTGTTAATTCCGAAAAAAGTTTGGACCGGAACTCCAAATCTAGATATGTATTATTCTACAAATGTTTTGGCAATGGTTCCTGCAGAAATGTCGTTAATGCAGTACGCTTCGGGTCATCGAGTAAAGCGATCGACACAAGTTAAAAGATAAGTGTATCCATTAGATGGAGGAAGTGGTCCTACGATGTCTAAATGGATGTGTTTGAATCAACATGGTGGGATATCGAATTGGATTACGTCCTGATTTATGCAAGGCCAAAAGTATCGAGATAAAATCAATTTACGTGTAGCACGAATACTTCGATGCGAAATGTTGTGCAGAGTGTCGAAAATGGTTCGACGTAATGGCTCTGCAATATACGGCCGATTGTTGCCTGTTAACGTTTCTAAACCAGGTAAGTTAAAAAGCTCTAGTTTCATGCTGGAACTAGTGTGACATTCGGAACCAAAAAGCAAATTCTGAAGCTCTAAGTCTGCTTTTTGTGACCTGATGATTGTGTTATAGTCTGCGTCAGTCTGGATTGCAGCAGTTTCGTGATCTGATGTGCGAGATAGTGTATCTGCGACCACATTATATCTTTGCCGTGAATGTGTTTAATATCCGTGGTAAATTGAGATACATAATCCAAATGGCATGATTGACGTAGTTTACGTTCAGTTTTTGCCTGAATTGCTTTTGTCAGAGGCTTATGGTCGGTATAAATGGTGAAGCCCCGACCTTCGACAAAGTATCTGAAATGCTTGATTGCGAGATAAATTGCAAGTAATTCCCTGTCGAATGCTGAGTATTTCTTTTCGGCATCGGATAATTTCTTTGAGAAAAATCCCAGGGGCTCCCAACATCATTCACTATACTGTTGCAGAACTGCACCAACGGCGGTGTTTGATGCGTCAGTATAGTGATGCTGAATTTTGTGTCATTCAGAGGATGCGCTAATAGAGTGATATTAGCTAATTTGATTTTCAATTGTATGAATGCATTTTGGCATTCATCAGGCCAAGAAAAATTCTTGGTTATCTTGTGCATCTTGAGTAATGCGGCCAAGTGCGAGTGAATTGGTGCGAGTGTTTCAGAAACTTTTGGTATGAATCGGTGGTAGTAATTTACCATACCGACAAATTTCTCGATTCGTTTAATTGAATTGGAAGCTGGGAACTCCGTAATGGTATTAATTCGTTCCGGAGAAGGCAGAATACCATTAGGAGTATAAGGCAAAGAAAGTCAAGAGTGTTTACACCGAAAACGTATTTTGAACTCTTGATGAATATGCCAAACTATGCTAATTTTTGGAAAAGTGGTTCCAAATGAAGTTTGTGTTCTTCCTCAGTGTGCGATGCTACGACGAGTATATCGCCGTTGTAGACAAAAACAAAGTCTAGATCTCTAACAATCTCGTTTATGAATCGCTGAAACGTCTGAGCGGCATTTCTGAGACCAAATGGCATTCAGATGAATTCGAAAATACCAAATGAGGTAGTGATTGCCGTTTTATGGACGTCATCAGGGGCGACAGAAGGTCGATCTTGGAGAAAATTTTACAACCATGTAAGTGCATGGAGAATTCAAATTTTGTATTTGAGGAATCGGATAACGATCTGGTGTTGTGACCATGTTTAGCTAAGATAATCCCCATATGGTCTCCAGTCAAGATCTTTCTTTTTCACCATGTGTAACGGACACGATACCGGGGATGCCGAGGGTAGACAAATCCCTAATTCCACCATATGTTGAAATTCTACGAATGCAGCTTTGCGACGCACTGGATCTAGTCTTCGTGGTTTTGAAACGGGCAAATGACCACTCGTGACAATGTGATGTACCACGGAATGTTTTACGGGTAGATTGTAATTTGGCGGCGCTGTTAATGAAGGAAATTTCTTCAAGAGCGTGCCATATTCGTTATCGACAGTAAAATGGATTGGAATTGGTGTATTAACTCGAACTGTGGAAGCATTGATTGACAGCTGTGTCGCTGGATCAATGAGCCTCTTATGTTGAAATGGACAAGGAGACCAAATTTATGGAGAAAGTCGGCACCAATGATTGGACGGTGTACATCTGCTAAGATGAAAGCGTGTGTGAATGTACGCTTACAAACAAGAAAAACAAGAAAAAAAAGATTATTAAGTTTTGTTGACAAGCGCGTATTATTGTTTTGTGTTGCGTTCGCATATATCTGTTTTCTGTACGAGGTCAATTGCTGCGACTTTGTTTGGGAGATGAACGGCATGGCTGTATTGGATACACCTATTGCTAACGAGTTGATTTTCGTTACGGAAGACAGAGTAAGCGGAACTTTGTGTAAGCGGAACTTTCTATGTTGTTGATTCATGTAGAGATTGGAATATTTTAACGAAGGCACCTTTCTACAAGGTAAGTATTCTTCAATGACTTTTACCCTAGTAGAAAAAGTTCATCAAGTAACCAATACAAGAATGCATCAACTCAAACAATTCAACAAAGCATATAGAATTTTGCTCAAGTTTATAATTTTCAACTGTTCAAATTTATTGGTATATGTAAACAAAATGAGTAAGTGAAAATATTGAAGAATAATTCAGGGAAGTTACTGATGCCATTCTGGTCCTTACTCGGTTTAAGAAATTTAATGGAATAACTCTTCAATGAAAAAACCGTTAAAAAATTCTATATTATATATTTCTTTCTCCCTTCTACATCTGTTTTATCTCAATTTGTTTTACGTTTTGTTTAGTTTGTTTTAAACATTGTGTAAAGCAGCCGCAGATACATGATTTTGTTTGATGCCAAAAAACCTGTATCACCTGTTCGCCTAAAAATTAAGTAAATTATAATTAATAAATCATCGGAATGTCTTTCAATGACCTTAATAAACCCGACCTTAATAACAGTGTATATAACATTTTGGATTTTACTGCATACTTTCCCTTCCATATTGTTACACATTACGGTATGTTTCGAACTTTAACAATGATTTTAGACAAACATTTCCTTTTGGACCTCTTGCGAAATTACTTACTATTTTACAACACTTTTTCTACCCAAAGTCAATAAGAAATGCTTTATTAATTATTCGATGATTGTGTTGCGTAAACCATCAATGAGTACATTGATGAATTCCTCTTGAATATTCATAATGAACTTCATTTAATTGTTCACAGAAATATTCATCGATAAATGAAAATTATATAAATGAGTTTAGTCCCGGGCCCTGAATATAGTTCATTTAATGGGTAATTCGGAATTTCAACAAGAATTCATCAGTGAATTCATCGATTACCTTCTACTAGGGTAATGACGCAGCAATACACAAAAAAAACACATACATATGTATACATGTTGGCACAATCAGCAGTTACCCACATAATTTGAATTAATTGGTTCCAAAGATCTTAAAATTTAATTAGTTATTTTCGGGTCAACTGAAGGAATATTTTGCATCGTGGCCCAATTAAATGACTAGTAATTTCAAGAGAAGCATCAATAAGTTCAACGATTTAAATATATTTTTCTTGTTATCAGAAATGTGTTATTACACCGCACAATTTATTCTTATTCAAATAACCTTTTAAATCATTTTGAAATCGATTGTCAAAACAAGACTTTCAATAATATAACATTCCATTTAAAAAAATCAAAAATATATTTTACGTAAAAAATCGTGAAATTTCACTATTTTCAATAATTATTCAAATTATCCTATACAATAGTCATATATAAATTTAAACATAGCTACAATCAATATTGTAAATGTAATACTCATAAAATTAAAAAAAAAAAAAAAATAGAAAATTGATAGATACTTCTTGTTTAGCGAGGGAAATATGTATACGTGAGGTATTTATTATACACCGAATTAATAAGTTGATTGCAATTCGTAGTTCAATAGCTTAAAATTACAGCATGATTTCTTCACAATTTTCATATCATTCATTCGTTTAACGATAAATAAGGTTTTATTTCAATCCAGTATGTTTTCAAAACTAAACTTACTACAGAAACTGTTTTATTTATCTACGGAAGTTAGAGGCGTTTGAAAATGATTTGGCATTAAATAAGTTTTTTGATGATTATACATTTGCACTCGTATGTATTCACAAACAAATAAAAATATTTCATACATACTCGTATAAAATAAAAATCACAAAACAATTTGCATTAATTCAGAAACCCACCCACAGCAGTTCTCCAAATTTTGAAATAATTTTAGTGTAATTTATTTGACTGCACAAATGCAGTGTCTGACTTCTACATTTGAAAATTAAAACTAGAAAAAAAGGTGATTAATATAGTTGAACACTTTAGTGCGTTGGTGCGAATACATCAATATAATTACAAAACCCGCTAGGAAAATGGTTATCGTTTCTTGCGTTCAAAAACGAAATGGTCCTTATTAACGCGTTTCGAGAACTTTTGGAAATGTCCGGGTGGGTGTTACAAACACTAAAGAAATAAATATAAGTATTACTGATTACACCGATTGTGTCTAATAAATTAATAAATCATATTTGCTCAATTGTGGATATTTACATAAACTAAAAAAAGTCGGACACAATTGAAAAACTAGAAATTATTCAATCAATTGTGACGTATTCTAAAAAAAGTAGAACGAACATTTTTTAAAAAGTATACTTTTTACATCACGTTAAGGGGGTTAAGGGGATTTCATAACAATTACATTTTTTTTTCTTAGAGATGTAGAGGATTATATTTGTAAAGAGAAATTCATCGTGTTCGAAAGAAACAAATAATATGCCAACGAAATTTTTTGGATATATTCTATCATAATATGCGTGAAACGTTCATACTATGAAATATCAAAGTATGTGTAACAAACGAAAAAAGTCAATAAGTTCGTTCTCTCGGTTCGGCACTATGTTGCGTGTACTAATCGGTGTCTCATTTATATGTAACATGCTACCATCACAGAAGTGATGTGAACGCAACTGATTGGGCATTTGTCAAAGTTGCCAAAAATTTAACATATTGTTTGCTGTTAAAACGTTGGTTTGAACAGCAAAAGTCATTATTTAATTTTTCGAAATTTAGCAAATGTGTCATTTATTTTTAAAGAGGCTGCTGATAAACGAATATGTACGATAAAATTCAGATCGATGTATGTTTCATAGAAATAGAATAATAGCAAAAATTACATTTGTTACATCAGTGTTGCCATATGCATTTCGACCTATCAATTGCGTTCAGACCGCAACATGCTGATTTTATTCAACATGATGTAAAACTGTTGGCGGAACTGAAACCCCAAATTGTAATAAATATGCGCTTTAACATCAGGGGCCCTATTATGAAATGGTTCGCATTTCGCATTTTTTGCTATTTTTCGGATGCAATTCGCTTCGTATGTGTGTATTATGGAAAGCCATTGACGCATATCGCATTTCTTATAAGAAATTTTATTTTGACAAATAATAATTATTGTTAATTATTTTAAATTACTTTTAACAAAAAAAATTAAATATTTCTTAATAAAATACATTTTAATTGTATATTAAATATAAACAAACAAAAATTATTTATTATCACAATCATTTCGCAAATGCGATATCCGACTGCTATAGACTAGTCGCATTTATCAATTTCAATTTCGTAAAAATCCGCTATCGGATTTTCTAATAAGGTCACTAAGAGCGCATTTTTGCGAAAATGTCTTTTTATAATACCGAGATGCTTGCCGGGCCCGCATCTCGGTATTATAAAAAGACATTTTCGCAAAAATGCTCTCTTAGTGACCTTATTAGAAAATCCGATAGCGGATATTTGCGAAATTGAAATTGATAAATACGACTAGTCTATAGCAAAATCAAACTTAAGCCAAACACATAACAATAAAATTGTTACAGTCATGGAAATAGTTATATAGCCAGTAAATAACTTAAAGCAAACACGTACAGCGGATGTTTTCTGGAAATTTTTTAATATACGTATACAATACCCTAATGCGAAGAAGTAAGATAACAGTGTGGGTAATGCAATAGATCGTTCAGTCGCATTTTCTTTCTTCTCAATCTCATTTGAAACGTTGAACTGAGTGGAAGTATTTATATAGCCAGTGAACATATTTTGGTTTTTTAAAGTAATATTACTTGCTTAAGTGGGTACATTTATTTTTTAAAGGTGCTTAGACATATTTAAACACACGAATAATTCTTTTGTCAATATCTACTCAAACTTTTAGGAATGCCACGTGGAAAGAAGTTAACTTTAGACGAAAAAGCTAAAATTAGTAGCTACTTGGAATGTAATCTTTCAAATAGAGAAATTGCTAGAAGACTCAATAGATCGAATGGTGTAATTGACAATTATGTTCGCTTGGGTGAAAACTAGTTCCAGAAAAATTAAACATGAATTAAATCTAAATGTGACCGATCGTCGAGTCCGTCAAATTCTAAGCGAAAGTAATCAAGTTAAATGGACGAAGAGACAACGTAAATCTCGACTAAAGCCACATCACATTGCAGCACGATTAGCTTTCGCCCAAAAATGCATGGCTTGGTTCAATAAATGGCACAAGGTTGTGTTCAGTGACGAAAAAAAAATTTAACTTAGATGGCCCGGATGGCTGCCAATTTTATTGGCATGATCTAAGGAAGGAACCGGAGACAAGAATGAGCAGGAATTTCGGTGGAGGATCTGTGATGGTATGGGGTGCTTTTTGCTTCTTTAGCAAGTCTCGGATATGCTGGATATCTTCAAAAATGAAATCTACGAATTACATAGATCTCTTAGACGATGCATTATTAAACATGGTTAAAGATATTTCTGAACTGAATGACCAGGAATGGATCTTCCAGCAAGACAATGCATGTGTCAAGGGAAGCAAAAAACTGGTTTCAGGAAAGACAAATATCAGTTTTGGAGTGGCCAGCATGTAGCCCAGATTTAAACCCCATTGGAAATGTATGGGGTATATTGATTCGGACGTTTACAAAAACGGAAGGCAATTCCAGACATGGGGCGAGCTGAAAGATTCAATTCGTCGATCTTGGGAAAATATACAGCCAGCACAGCTACAATCATTGGTGAATTCGATGCCAAATCGCATTTATGATGTCATACTACACAATGGAATGAACACTACTTATTAATTATATTTTTTTACCGTAATTTAAAGTGGCCATATAATTATTTCCACACGAAAAATAACTATTCAATGCAAAAAGTACACATATATTTTTTAAAATTAATCTTTAATATGTAAAACATTGTTACAAATTACAATAAATGAAGATATTCATTTAAACCAAAATTAGCCTTTTACATAGCATCAGACTCATTTTAACCTCAATAATAATGGTGGCTATATAATTATTTCATGACTGTACATAAAGCACAAACGTATAAATAATAGGTTCTTAACCCAAATGTTCAATATAATTCCAGCGAACCACTTTTTTGATTTATGCTTTATGGTAAAGTTTTTGCTAAAATCAAACTTATTTATTTTTTAATATTATTAGAAAAAGGTAGTTCTTAATTACATAGTGATTTAGAAGATAATTTTGTTAAAGGAGCTTTGAACAAACCTGAAACGGAAGATAAAAATAATAAAAAATACAAATAATTCGAGCTAAAAGCGAGAGTTCTCTCCCTTACAAATCCAGAATGCACAAACCAACCACTTTGGTAATTTGAAACTCCAATAAACCATTATGAAAATTGATGAAGAAATCACCACAACTGTAGAGCTAGAACACTGAGTTTTAATTGCAAATTTTTAAATTGGACAGATATAGCAGTAACTAGAGGAAAATAATGAAGGGTCTGTGTTTCATCGAATGACCTGCCATTGAAAACTGCACAGATCTTGATGAAAAGCTTTCACAGTAAACATATTCAAGGATCAATTGTCAATTCTTTATACCTTTAACTGAACTTTTATAATGATATCTAGTTACTAGACATTTGACAAATCGCTCAGATAGACTTTATTTGGATTTTATCACCATTCGCTTAGCGTAAAGTTCGTGCAAAGTATTTTAATATTTAATTATTTATTAATAAGAATATTTTATAGACCTCGCGGATAAACTAATATGGAAGCAATATAGTGATGAATTTTTGGTTATTTGTTCACGTTTTTTATTGTTGTTTAAAAAAGAAAACATCTGTTTGAAAATACATTTTGTAATTTCCTTCAAATCAATTCATATATAATTCAGGGTAGGAATGATTTAAATCATTAATTTTTATCAGATTTAATTCAACCGGTATTTTAAAAAAAAAAAATTATCCATTTACATCATTTTTTATTTTTATAAGCAATTTAATCCGTTATTTAAGTGGATCTGCCTTTATTAGATTTTATCCTAATACATAAAACGGATTTTATTAATTTTTCGAGGTCAGTCCTAGTATTTCAACCTCAGTTTTAGCTAATCGCGTTTTTTTACAAGGAGTATACAATTCAACGAGCCTAGCTAAATCGAATTTAAACGCCCGAATGTCGCCCGGTGTCTGTCTAGTGTATTATAGAGTTAAAGTCAGATTCCAAAAACATAACAGATCCAATACAAAACAGATCCAAAAAATTAAAAATAATCGGCAAAACTAATATAAAACCAAAATTTAATTTATATAAAAAAAATCAAATGATTTGTAGTTTTTCAAAAAATACATCAATTTTTCCCACCCTGTTATTTAAACTTAACTCACAATTGATTGCTATTTCAATTGTTTTACTACTTCGATCAATTAAAAATTCATAAATGTTCCTAAAACAATTTGAAAAATAAAAAATGTTTTGACCACTTTTCTCAATATTTTTTTTTTTTTTTTTTTTTATTTAAAATAAATTTTATTTATTTATTTTACAATCTAGTTTCTTGGACTAATGAGCAATTTGTTTCTGACTTAATTTACTAACTTAAATTAATCTATGGATTCTTCCCATTGGCGTTCCATAGTGTTTGGTAAATTGAAGTAAACCACATCTTTGTTGTGGATTTTAGATCAGCATAATGCTGCTTAAACTGACAATCACACCAGCTCAAAAGGTTTGGTTCTTTTAAGTCTGCGAACTAAATTCGTGATGCTTAGGAGCTGAGTTGCCTCAATGTTTACATGTTGGCGAAGCCTTTCTTCATGTCTCCGTGTTTTTTCCTGGATTTCATTTAAGATGAGGTTCATTTTAAGGTCCCTATGAAGGTCATTGTTCCTGACATACCAAGGTGCATCAACGATGTTCCTTAATACCATATTCTGAAATCTTTGGATGATATTTACGTTGCTCTGTTTGGTACAACCCCAAAGCTGAATACCATAAGTCCAAATCGGTTTCAATATTTGCTTATAAAGTAGAAGCTTGTTGTATGTTGATAAAGAAGAGTTCCTTCCCATCAGCCAATACATTTTTCTGTATTTAAGTCTTAATTCTTCACTTTTCTTCTTGACGTGTGCTTTCCATCGTAGTTTAGCATCCAGGGTCATGCCGAGATACTTAGCTGTGTTCGCATGCGGTATTATTTCCCGATTTATGGTAATCGGAATATGTTCGATTCGTCTGTTTGTAAAGTTGATGTGAACTGATTTAGCTTCATTTAGTTTTATTATCCATCTTTTTGTCCATTTATATATTTCAGTTATAGCTGATTGTAACTTCTGTGTTGATTCTTCGTTGCTTTTTCCAACAGCTAAGATCGCCGTATCATCTGCAAAAGTTGCCACCGTGTTGTTTTCTAATGTAGGAAGATCATAAGTGTATAGTAGGTATAAAACCGGCCCTAATACACTGCCCTGTGGAACTCCTGCATTGATTTCTTTCA
Organism: Tipula vernalis; assembly: GCA_958295665.1. Classification (NCBI taxonomy): domain Eukaryota; kingdom Metazoa; phylum Arthropoda; class Insecta; order Diptera; family Tipulidae; genus Tipula; species Tipula vernalis. Next base: position 241,963,197 of record OY282558.1, on the reverse strand, counting down.
ATTCAGAAAATGTATCATCTAACTTAATCCTGAAGAACATATCTTTCAAGTATGATTCCAGTATCTTAGCAAATTGCATTGGTAGAAGATTCCTTAACTTGTGGTTAAGTCCTTCATGCCACACTCTATCAAACGCTTGTGCAACGTCTAGAAATACTGTTGAACAGACTTTTTCTCCTCTAATGCTTTCTCAATTATACTGGTTATTCTGTGTACTTGATCAATTGTTGAGTGTTGGTTGCGAAAACCGAACTGATGATTTGGGATCAAGTTTTTACTCTCGATTATCGGATTTAATCTTTTTACCAGAAGCTTCTCAAAGAGTTTGGACATGACTGGCAATAGCGAAATTGGCCTATAAGACGATGTTATGTGTGGTGGTTTCCCAGGTTTTGGGATCATAATTACTTCTGCAATTTTCCATAAGCTTGGTACACATTTGATTCTAAATGCTGCATTTATAAGGTTGGTGAGTTTCACCAGAGCTTTCCTTAGCAGTTCTTTTAAGATTTCTGCAGTAATAAGATCGTACCCAGGAGCTTTTTTCGTATTCATATTAGCTTTTATCTCACGCATGACTTTTCTCAATATGAAACACAAATTTGTTGAATATTGCCTAGTTCGCTATTTGCTAGTACCGTAACAAAAATGTATCACATGTTGTGCAGCGGTTCTTTTTCTATTTTAAATTTTCACGTGATATTTTAGAAATTTTACATAAAACCAAAAACATATTTAGTACCTTCACTGAGTGGTTGCGAGAAACAAAAAATAATTCTCATTAGCATTTTGAAAGAACTATAAAAGTCGGTGGCTGACGTTACTCTACACCGGTAAGTACGAATAAACAAACGCACATTTTTAATATGGAGTATTTTGTTGCCTTAAATGGTCTTTACACAATACGATTGATCGTGTTACGATTTATACAGCTAATAGGAGAGATAAATCCAAAACAGTGTTACCCACATACGAGTACGATTTGTCTATCCAATTATCTGTACAATAACTTGAATATGTGCAGGATTTATGGTTTACCGGGGTTTTAACAAACCCGGTTTTTGGAATTTAAAATTTTAAAAATACCGGTAAAACTAGGTTTTCAGTCAAGGAGTATTTTTTATATAAAATAGTATAGTTTTACCATATACGTCTGTTTGAAATGAATAAACGTAAATATTTATTTTTAAATAACTGAAGACAACACGTTCCCTCTCTTTAATGTAAGATTTTTAAGCTCACGTCCCCAAAGTTATTCCAAATTTTTCCTACGTTATCCGATCACTGCACAAAAAATAATTTTATTCTAAAAAATGTTCATTGAAAAGTTTTTATTTTTAACTGTTTTATTTGAATGGTTATACTGCTTCGACTTCATTTATGAATTTTGCATTATTGTAGTATTACGAAAATCTGTTAAATAAGAGCAGAAGAGCTCTTCACCAAATATAGTTCTAAGCCGGTATTTTTTACATTGATCCTACTAGAACCAATTTATGGAATTGTAGCATATTTTTGTGCAAAGCTTCTAGTAGTAGGTTTATTTGATCTGGCTAAATTGTAGCTTCAGTCTCTCTTGCAGTTTTGCTTATTTTTGTAATATTGATTTAAATCTTATTAAAGCTTCAAATCTTATTAATGGTTTAAATCAAAAAACCGGGCTTTGGCTTTCTCGGATTTTAGACAATTTACCTGTTTTTACAAACTGCTAATTACCAATGTACAAACCCTTAATACTATATGTGTAATTTTGGTAAAAAAAGCGGACTTGACAAATCGTATCAACAAGTTAATGAATAAACACAATCGATCAAAGCTGTCTGGATGAACGGTAAATTGTACAACAGATTTTTAGCGTGCCATACTAACGAATGATACAATCATGTCATACTGCAGTTTGTACTACAGCTCTACACACAATACAAATTTCCTTCAATCGGTCGCACCAGCTGATGTCATACGACTTGTTGTACGATCAATCACATCGCGTATGGACCATTTTATTGTAAAAAATAGGGTTTGTACGTTAAAGGGAGAATTTTATATTGTTAGGAACATAATTCCTATTGACTTACTTATAAAATTAAATAAAAATTTTTTGCGTTTTTAATAAAACAATTGATTTGAAAAATTAGATTTCATCTACAAAACTTTGCTACAATCCTATATCAAAAATTAACATCGAAAACCTTTAAATACCTATACTTAGGTACTTACGTGACAAATTCTATATAAATAAACAATTGACATACAATTTCTCACATCTAAAGTAATAGTACTTATCTAATCAATCTTTAAAAGTGTAAATTGGTCGGTGAATTAATTACGAAACAATTGGTGCACAGTATGAAATTCGTAAGATAATTTTTTTTTAATTATTAGAAATTAATCTTCGAAGAATGAAAGCATTTGAATATCTTGCATATGTCAACAACAAATAAAACAAAAAAATGAACTGTTCAAAAACACGTTCAAACCCCAACTTAAAAGCGAAATTAAAGACTGTTTAACGCTGTATTGTCTAATCACAAACGAGGAGATTTTGAAGATGCTTAAGTCAGGATAATTTTTACGATAAAATCAAAAAACGAAACGAAGTTGTTAAGTTTTGAATAAAAAATCCCGAAAATCAGCATTTTGACGTGTTTCAAACTAGAGAGTTTGAAGGTAGAGTTTTCGGTCAAATTTATTATTAGGGGTATCAATCGATTCATCTCGATTGAGAACATCTGTATATAATATAGTATGTAAAAAAATACCTGGTTTTTCATCTACATTTTAAGCGACTGTTAAAAATTCGTGAAAAAACGTGTTTTTCACAATTGAACCTCTTTTTTAAGGGTGTTCCTGGGAATTTCAACCGCCCAGATTATTTTTCCAGTATTCTACGCCCAAAACTTTTTAAGAATCAATCATAATATTGCTTCTCCCTAAAATTCACACTCAAAGTGCTTCGTTGTCTGGACTGACCGTAAATTTCAAAACAAAAACAATATGTTTCAACAAATATGTCAATTCCCCATCTCAGCAGCAGCGGAAAATGTCTCTTAAATACATTCCGATTTAGTTAATTTTTGCTTCTAATTGGTGCAAATAACAATAACAACTTTTTATATATGCTGTAAGTACACCTTATAGGTACAGAACATTTGTATAGAAAAATCTCAAGAGACAATGTCACTTTGTCGCAATAAAATTAAGATATTCAGATCTAATGTGGTGAATATAGTTTTTTAGCGTACCTTTAGAAACCACCAATGCTTCATTTTTACAATAGGGTTTGGGTTTTGTCCTACTGGAAGTCCCATACGAAAGAAAGTCCTAATTTTTCCAAATTTGGATATTTTTCAAAACCTATATATATAAATAAATTAGGTAAAAATAAAAATAATTCTAACTCTATTCTCGATATTGCCCCAAAAATATATCAAAAGAATTTTCCACCTTTAATAAAACTGGTACAACATGTATTACTCGCCTACAAATATATTGAACTTTGCTCACTGAAAAAAACCACATCAAATGCAGACAAACTACATTAATAGTAAGAAAACACATAAAATTGTTTATTTTAAATGTGCTATGTACGTTTACGCTGTAGTACTATTTATGATTTGATTCATATGAGATACGAAAAATATTATAAATTTAATGCAATTAAAGCATTTGTGTATGAACAAATTCTTACTATTAACGTAAGAAATGGTTGAGTTATTATATTTAGCAAAAAACAACCACTATGCCTATTATATTTAGCAAAAAACAACCACTATGCCGAACTGCAAAATAAACAGCCCAACAAATAAACTAGACTCCTGAGCGAACCTGGTACAAATAATTGTAAACAAATTGTAAATACTACTGCAACCCATTTCATTAAAATACATTGAATAAACTTCTAAAAAGGCACTGGGGTATTATTCTTAAACAATTACGAACATTTTCGTATTGTGGGTTAGTGTAAAAGTATTACGAAAATCCTAGTTTTCGTAATACTTTTACACCAACTCGCAATACGAAAGTTTTCGGAATAGTTCATGAATGAGATTTTCATTCAATGGATTGAAATGAAGTGGGTTACTTAAAATAAAACAATTAAAAGTTTAAAAAATATTTTTATTTTAGTTGCAAATACACACAACTACATATGTACAACACAAATACAATACAACTTTTTAATAAAATTAATTTTATTATTAAAAATAACTTTTCTAAAAACGCGTCATTATTTTACACTTTTAGTGCGGACTTGGTAAAAATAATTGTACTTAAGGTTTCTAAGCATTCAACAACAATAATTTTTTTTTTTTTTTTGATAATTATGTAATAAATTTAAATTAAAAGTGCACTTTTTTTATCACAAATTACAATATTTACATCACAATTTTAATTTCATTATCTAAAAACCAGAATAAAAGCTATCGATGAACAGAATTTCCCGGTAATCTTTTTCTTTCAATGTTATGACATTTTTCGATTAAACATCTCATTTTTCAAATTTTTTTTTTTAAAGTATTAACAAATAATAATTAATTATGGACGTGTCCGAATTCTGTAATATTTTTTTGTAATAATTTTGACGCGACTGAAATAATTTTCTCTTCTATATTTTGTAATAAGTTCGTTGAACATTTTATTTAATTTTTATAAAAATTTATTTATACTAATTTTTTAGAAATAAATTAACGTGATGCGGCTTAATTATTGTTATTAAGTTGATTTTTCGGCATTTTTTATAGACAAATATATCTCCATGGGTTTTTATATTTGATGTAGTGAATAAAAATTCGCTATGTCAGTACGTTCTAGCTAGATACTTAATGTTTTTGTAGTTTGGCCGTAGCTGCCTGATGAGTAGACCATACTTTTCAGTACGAAACCAAACTACCAACAGAAAGAACTCATGGAGGGTTCTCATTTTTTGCAGAGTGGTACATTGGTATAACTCTTTGGGCAATCAGCCAAAATTACGGGGAGGGGGAAGATATTCCTACTTTTTTTCAGTAGATATATTATGAGCGATTGGCCTCTATATTTTTCTGATTTACCAAATCGAAAATATTGGGATTGCCATGAACAATTAATATATTTGTCTATAAAAAATGCCGAAAAATCAACTTATTACAGACAGACAAATTAAATTCTTAAAAAATTATTGTTATTGCGTGCGTTTTTGTTTAAGAATATTATTACATCAAATTTACGACACGTAGTGGCTGTGATAATTTGGTTGCATACAAAATAATGTCATAATTATTACAGCAGAAATATTTGTCACAGAAAGCGGACACGTCCTATAATTATTTTTTTAAATTGTTTTGTTTTATATAATAATTTTTAATTTTCACGAAACTTCGCACAACCACTTTTTAACAACAATAAAAACTAAATGGCTTCTTTACATACAAGAAATACCAACAGTAAATTATTTGTAACCAACTATATGTATCCATCCCCAGAATATGTCACCATGATAGTGATAGGAGAGACCGGGTCTACCCGCGTCCAGGAGAACGATTTTCGCAGTGCTGTTTTGCTGGAACAGTCTCATACGGCGGCAGTAGAGGTGGAGGCCGTAGAGGAGGTCTGACCGCTGAACGATATATCGAGAACATTCTCTTGGATCATGTATTGCCCTACACAAGATATTAAGAGGAAGATTTCTTATTGATGCATGACAATACTCGGTATCACATAGCTCGAACCACTCGGCAGTTCATGGATGAGGTTCGACTCGAGACGATGAGGTGGCCAGTCCTCAGTCCAGATCCAGACAATTGAGCAATTTATGTGACGAACTAAAACGGAGGGTCCGACCTAGAAACCCGTTACCATCTCACATCAGTGACCTCAAGATTACGTTGGATGAGGAGTGGGGGCGATCCCCCAAGTCTTTGTCAAAACCTTAATAACGTCAATGGGGAACCGTATGCGAACCATTGAAGACGCAAGGGGCAATACTAAGGATTAACCAATAAAATTGTTTTCGTTTTGCTTGAACTTTTTGTTGTAATTTAAATTTAAATATCCCCAATATTTTTTTCATAATCATCAATTTTGGTTGCGTTTTCATTCAAAATTCATTATAAAAAAAGTACTGAACCAGTTTTCATGAAAATAGTGTCATCACCATTAGGCTTTCAAAGGCCACAAAATAATGTCTTGTGGAAATCGGTTGTGCCGTTTTAAAAAAATTCGCCTTTCTGTGAGCACTGAAGGTTTGAGTCGATTTAGTTGCTCGGCAGTGTAGTATTAAATCGCATCGGACCATCTTGTATTATATTCATGTTAAAGCGTCATCATTTCCCTCTAAAAATCAGTATGTGTTATTTTGCTGAATTGTAAACAACATATTTTTTTTGCTCTAACCATGTCAAAGCGCTGCTTTTACTTTCTTTTACTCTAGTAAAATAAAGTATAGTAATCATGAAAATTTTGGACCTTGAGATTTTTAGAGATTTATTTGTTTTGAGGTCCCCTGAGTCCGAAAAAGTGGGTTTCGAAATGGTGTCTGTCTGCCTGTCTGTCAGTCTGTCAGTCTGTCTGTGTCCTCTCTACAGCCCAGATGGTTTAACAAATCGAACTGAAACTTCAGATTTAAGCTTTTTTGATAAATTGGGAGGTCCCAGTGAATTTTACTCCAAATCGGCTAACCGGAAGTGGCCATTTCCTTGGTCCAGAAAATTTATTTCGCAAATATCTTAAAAAGTATAAGGTTTACAAAAAACTACTAAATCCAAATGTTTTCAAAAATTAAAAACAAATAAAACTAAAAAATAAAAAATTAAAAAAAAAAAATAAAAAATTAAAAAAAAAAAATAAAAAATTAAAAATTATGTATATAAAAAAAATTAAATTTCTCAAAATTCTCTGTTCGTAAAAGAAAGTCGTGTGTTGGCCACACCTCCATTTTTTTCTTTTAATTTGAAGAAAAGTGCAGCAGAAGCATATGAGGAACAGGCTCCATCCTGTGTGAAGCATATGGGGAACATGCTCCATCCTGTGTGAAGCATATGGGAAACATGCTCCATCCTGTGTGAAGCATATGGGGAACATGCACCATCAATAAAAACTTTTGAGTACTGGTTCCAGCGTTTTAAAAGTGGCGATTTTGACACCAGTGACAAATAACGCGAAGGGAGGCCAGTAAAGTTTGAAGACGCTGAGTTGAAGGCGTTATTGGACCAAGATTCATGCCAAACTCAAGAGGAACTCGCTGAAACTTTGGAAGTAACAACAAGCGATTCAAAACCGTCTCAAGGCCATGAATATGGTGCAAAAACAAGGAAATTGGGTTCCATATGAGCTCGAGCCAAGAGACGTCGAAAGCCGTTCACGTGCGAACAACTGCTCCAAAAACAAAATCGGAAGGGTGTTTTGCATCGAATCGTAACGTGGGACGAAAAGTGGATCCACTACGATAACCAAAAGCGCAGAAAATCGTGAGGTAAGCCGGATCATTCATCAACTTCAACGGTCAAACCGAATATTCATGGCAAGAAGCTAATGCTGTTGGGACCAGTTTGGAGTGATCTACTATGAGCTACTCCAGCCTAACGAAACCATCATTGGAGAACGTTATCAACAACAATTGATGCAATTAAGCCGAGCATTGAAGCTCATCTTTCAGCATGACAACGCTCGGCCACAAGTTGCAAAAGTTGTCAAGGAAACTTTGTAGGTGCTTCAATGGGATGTCCTCCCCCACTCGCCGTATTGACCAGACATTGCTTCTTCCGACTACCACTTGTTCTGGCCGATGACTCACGGCCTGGCCGAGCTGCACTTCACTGCTTACGAAGAAGCCAATAATTGGGTCGATTCCGGAACCCGTATGCTGCCTGAAAGATGGGGAAAAGTCATGGTTAACGATGGACAATACTTTGAATAAAATACATTGTACCAATTTCTCAAAGCTTCGAAGTTATAAAAAAAAAATCCTCAAAACTATTTGTACATCAATATGATCTTTGTTTATTTTTTTAAATTAACTTTAACATTAGTTTATTAGTTTAGAATGGTATCATCTTATGCTAATTATTTCATTTAATTTGATCGAACCTATGATTATAACTAACAAGTCGAAATATAAGGATTAAAAAATGAGCAATACAACCAAATGTGGTTTTATTCAATTCATTTTTTAAACAAATTTGTCTATAAAAAGCTAAAAATGTTTAATGATAATAAAATGATTTTTATATGTGGTCAAGAGAGTGAGTGAGAGAGAGCGAGTGAGGGTGAGGGAGAGTGAGGGTGAGGGAGAGCGAGGGTGAGGGAGAGTGAGGGTGAGGGAGAGCGAGGGTGAGGGAGAGTGAGGGAGAGTATTTTATTTGTTACGTAGTATCAAGAATCCCCGTAAGGAAATGCAAAGCTCACCGCCCGCCAAAAATTTCTAATTAAATACGAATCGACCAAAAATAAATTATATTATAGCCAAATAATTTCGAAAATTAGCCTCCCACTAGTTAAATCAACTGTAGCACGTGTTCTGAAGGCCACAAAAACCATTAAATTTGTTCTAAGTCAAACCCCCGTTTAACACTTGCACATATGGAATGTCGTTTTGAAATTTGCGCGCAAAAGTACATGCATTGGACCTGGAATGTGGTCATGTGATATTTCCGACGAAAAAAAATTTACACATTTGGTACAGTTGTTATTGGCACGGTATCAGAAATCACACTGAAGTTCGATCAAGAAGAAATTTTGGTGGTGGGACGGTAATGGTTTGGGGAGGGTTTTCTGGGGTTTTTAAGACACCCATTTACTGGATCAGTACAAAAATGAACACAGACAAATATTGTAAGCTGCTTGAAGATGTTTTAATCCCATTTATTGACGATCGCATGCATAGCGAATTCATATTTCAGCAGGACAATGCTTCGATCCACGTTTCACAAAAATCTAAGGATTGGTTTCAAAACAAAAATCAGTGAAACCTGCCGAAAGCGACCACTTGCCGGACTGCAAATTTCTGGTGATTTTACGAAGGTGGTCGGTATGAAGAAACTTCTCTGAATAGTGACCAAAATTATATTTTTGGAGTTTGGTCTTTTTATAGAAGTTTTGACAAATGGTAAATAAAAAATAAAATAAATCGAAATCCTTATAAATCGTTTTGGCAGCCATTGTATTTTTAATTTTAATATCTACTAAGTAGTACATAATAATAAAATATTTGTGATCGTTTAAAATAAAATGCCCATATGATTATGTTATAAACAAAACAATAAAACATCATCTTAACGGTCAATTACTATTTTATAAAAATACATATACACACATACATACAATCAAAATTTACAGTCGGGGCAACACCAATAATAATTAATATCCATAGAATTGCTTGCTATTTTACTCTTATTATCTGCGGATCGTGGCCGAGGCGGAAAACCTGCCTCGAGCCAGGATTGTGTTTGGCATCTTCCCAAATAGTGCTGAATTGCCCCCGAAGAAGCTTTTTGGTTTTATCAAAAGAAAAAACGAGGGCATGCAGGCGATCAACTGGAGTGTGATCAGGAGAGAGGCGAAAGGCTCTTCGGCCTTTTGCACCTTCTCTATGGACCACTTTTCAGTTGAGAAGCTCAAGCGGGTTGGCTTTAAAGTCAACTATAAGTTTGGGACTGTCCAACTGCATCCCCAGGGTGGTCAGGGTGATGCTAAATCGGCTTCTGTCGGCCGGACCCAAGTGGTGAAGCCTGTGGAGACTACGGTAGCGGCACCTGTAGCCAAGACCACTGAAGTGGCCGCCTTCTCCAGGAGACAGGTGAGGAGAAGGCGGGAAAGAGAGAGGAAGGCATCAGGGGTTCCACGGGGGAAGGCCCCGCAAGGGCTCCCCCCGCGCAAGCCACTGGTGAGGCCTGGAGGCTCTCAGGCAGTGGGGGCCATCAGAACGGCGATGGAGGACACTGGTCAGCCATCGGGCGGACAAAAAAGGCATGCGGGTGGTGACGGTGCTGAAAAGGAGGCTGAGCAGGGCCTTCGGAAAAATGAAGGCATACATCGCCTGCCTGCAGATAAACCTTCATCATGCAAAGGCGTCTACCAAATCAAGTGGGTAGGTTAATTTACCATAACGGAACTGAGAGTCCAAGAGCGGCTATTTTGGCCAGTTCACAAATTAATTTTATTCCCATTTCAGAGTTCATCTCCAGGGACTTGGTTGCAGTAATGATGGAAGTTCTGGGTGAAAGAGACAAACAGGAGGCTATAATGGCCTCCGCCTACTTTCCAGAGTACAGATTTTGGTCGTAAAATAAGACTTGAGAATTTCGATTTTCACGAACGTACTAGATGTACAACAGTCAATTTTATTATTGTTTGATTTTAATTTAACACTATTTTACAAATAATAACTAGACGAAAATCGCAACTATCGTCTCATTTTACGACCAAAATTCTTATGCTGGAGACTCAGAGTTAATACCTCCACTTAACGTTAGGCGGCTCTTAGCTCATTGCAAACGCAATGGGCTGGCCTACCTGAAAGGATGCGATGCAAACGCGCACCACACGGTGTGGAGTAGCATGGACATCAATGGGGTGAGTACCTTTTTAAATTTCTTATCTCAAATAATGTAGACATTGTCAATAGGGGAAGTCCTAGATTTGACACTTGCTAGTCCGCATTTCAGCGACTTGGTCAAAAACTGGCAAGTGTCTGAGGAGGCCTCATTATCGGATCACTTGCACATCAGATTCGATTTGGCGGCTGAGACCATGCAGCGGCAGGAAATCAGAATTCCAAAACTGACCGACTGGGACTCTTATAGAGTCTCACTCGAATCAGAAATGCCCTCGGTTGTGGAGAACATAGTCTCCAGAGGGTTTGGAGATCTGTTCAAACCAGCTGCATAATTCTATACACTTGGCTTATGAGAACAACTGCCCGGTTAAGCGAAGAGAGTCCACAAAGATGATCCCTTGGTAGAACGGGACGCTGGGTAAACTGAGGAAAAAATTGAGAAGATTAATCAACAAGGCTAAACGCACCGGTGAATGGTGTGAGTATAAGATGGCCTTGACGGAATATAATCTCAAATTAAGAAGATCCAAAAGGGCTACCTAGAGGAATTTCTGTGAGGGAATCAATGAATTGCCCTCTGCAGCTCGTCTCCAGAAAGTTCTTTCCAGGGATCATTCAAATGGTTTAGGATTTCTCCAGAAACAAGATGGGGGGTTCATTGAAACCCGGAAGGAAACCTTAGAGGTACTGCTAGAGACCCACTTTCCGGATTCAGTAGTGGTAGCAGCCCAAGAGGACCTGCATGATCCCTCAAGTGAGGTGGCTTATGCGCCTCACAGTAGGATCTGGAATCCTCTGTTAAAATGATCACACCCAGCAAGGTGCGATGGGCTATTGGGTCTTTCAAACCTTTTAAATCCGCTGGAGGGGATGTTATCTTTCCAGCTTTACTTCAAAAAGGTATTGAGGAAATACTCCCCAGCTTGATCCAGATGTTTCGGGCAAGTTATGCTTTTAACTATAGTCCGAAACTGTGGAGGAAAGTAAATGTGGTCTTTATACCAAAGGAGCGGGGGGTCGTCCAGACTCCCAGGGCCAGGGCATATCGGCCAATTAGCCTCACATCTTTCTATTGAAGACGATGGAAAAAATCCTGGACTATCAAATAAGAAGTGAGGTTCTTGGAAAAAATCCGCTGCATCGGGACCAGTTTGCGTATCAAACTGGTAAATCCACTGTGATGGCCCTTAGCGGTCTAGTCACGAGAATTGGAAAAGCAGTGACATATAAAGAAATTGACCTTTGTGCCTTTGTGGACATTGTGGTGGCGTTTGATAATACCTCCTATGGATCTATAGAGAGGGCATCAATGGAAAAAGGGGTTCCGCTTTCTACAATTAGGTGGATCCGTTCCATGCTGGAACATCGTGAGATTACTGCCAGACTACGTGGCGAGTCAGTAACCATCAGGGCCGTAAAGGGTGGTCCCCAAGGAGGCGTACTCTCTCCTCTTTTGTGGTCATTGGTTATTGACGGACTACTGGTCCTTCTGAATAGCCATGGGTTTGATGTCTAGGGCTATGCGGATGATGTGGCTATCATAATCAGTGGCAAGTTTGATGAGGTCATTTCTGATCGTATGCAAAATGCACTCAATATAATATGGTAGTGGTGTTACTAGGAAGGACTCAGTGTCAATCCAAACAAAACTGTCATTTTCCCTTTTACGAGGAGGAAAAAGCTTGCGCTTACAGCTCCCCTGTTAAATGGTACTACTGTTCCTTTTTCCAGCGAGGTTAAATATCTAGGGGTTATCCTAGATCAAAAACTGAACTGGAACCAACATTTGTTGAAACTTCAAAATAGAGCCACCAAGGCTTTCTGTGCATGTCAAAGACTCTATAGGCGTACTTGGGGAGTACAACCAAAAATGATCTACTGGTCATTTCTTACAATCATTAGGCCTATGGTCACATATGCATCGGTTATATGGTGGCCTAAAACTGAGCAGAGGGCAACGCAAACCTTATTGAATAAGGTTCAGCGTATAGCCTTCATCGGTGTTACGAGCTCAATGAAATCATGTCCAACCGCGGCGATGGAGTCACTTCTAGGACTGACACCGTTACACCTGCATATTAAAAAGGATGCTGCAATTATGGCCCTGAAAATGCAGGCGGAAGGAAATATCAAACCAGGCAATATGGTGGGTCATCTGGAAATCCTTAAGGAATTTCAGACAGACCCTACCATAGGAATGCCTTCCGACTGTATGCCAGCTAAACTGAACTTCCACAAACCATTCTGTGTTAGGTTACCTGACCGGGATGTGTGGAGTGCAGGTGGACCATCCTTTGAGCGAGGGTCAATGGTATGGTTTACAGATGGATCAAAAACGGAAGATGGGGCGGGGATAGGAATACACGGGAGTGGCACTACTCTCTCGAAGTCCTTGGATACCAATGCTACCGTTTTTCAAGCAGAAGTACATGCTATAGAACTTTGTGCTAGGATAGGCATAGCAAAAGGCCTAAACGATGCAAAGATTTATATTGTATCAGACAGCCAATCGGCCTTAAAGGCTCTTAGGTCTTGTACCGTTACCAGGCTCAGATAAGGTAACACTTATGTGGATGCCAGGTCATACTGGAATCGAAGGAAACGAGGCAACTGATGGCCTCGCCCGTGAGAGTTCTGCCTCTCCATTTATTGGACCAGAACCCTTCTGCGGCGTCACTAAGGGACACCTTAGAGCAGCGGTAAAACGCTGGGAGGATTTTCAAGTCCTCCTACTGGTGCAGAATTCCAGGTTTACGACAGGCGAAGAAATTTATATCACCTTCGTCTGTCAGGGTTAAGGAGTGTCTAGAACTTAGGAAACCTGAGTTGAGGCTGCTTACTGGCTTCTTCACAGGTCATGTCCCCTTAAGGTATCACCTTAAGAAGATGGGCCTAAGTACGACATATGGATGCCGCTTCTGCGATCTGGATGCGGAATCAGCGGAACATGTTCTGTGCCATTGCCCAGCCTTTTTCCAGCAAAGACTGCAACATCTAGGAGGGAGAACAATGAGCCCGGATAGTATGTATCTTGTACCGGCCAGTAGTATTATCAGATTCATTGAGAGCCTGAATATTGACTGGACGGATAATTAAGTAGGGTCCAGCACAATAGATCTTTCAGGTCGCGGTGCGAGGTGGCTTATCGCCCACATGGCCCTTCAATCAATAATAATAATAATACCCTTATTACTTTCAGCATCGTATACTAAAACTAAATAATGAATAGATGAAATAAGAATGAAACGTAATAATATGTAATGTGAGAAAGAAACCAAGCTACATTTTGAAGGTGGATATGTGGTAGTATTAGTATCCGTGTAGAGAAAAAATATGTAAGTCAGGACAAGCGTATTCAATGACGATTTGAATAACAAGTGCAGAGCAGAGACTAAAGAGTAAAAAGAAGAAGAATACTTCTCTGTTTGCATTTTAAAATAAATACTTTTGGTCATATTAAAGAAGTTGATTTAATTCGCATAACCCCAAATATACTGATCGCTAAACAGAATAGGGAGGTGGTCAGGTTAAAGAGAAATTTTAGAATAAATTTGTATGATTAATGTGTTGGGACTGTAGAAAAGTGGCCTATTTAAAGAGGTGGTCAGCATGAAGGGGTGGTCACATTGGCAGGCTTCACTGTATTCCATTAATGAAATTGAGAATATTTGTGGTATATTGGCTAGAAAGGTCTATGCCAATGGACGTCAATTTTCGTCAGTAAATGATTTGAAGCAGCACATCAAGCAATTTTGGGATAAAATCGGCCCAAGCGTGCTCCAAAATCTGTGGCAGTCGATGCCAAAATGAATTTTTGAAGTTATCAAGAATAAGGGAAATGGAATGAAGTACTAATTACTCAATCTCGGGTACATTTTTCATTTAATCGTTGGAAAAACAAAGATGCACATAAACGAAAGCCACTGATTTAAATACACTGAAATTCATAAATATTTTGTTAAAATAAAATATTAATAGTTATGAGAAATACCTAAAATGTTTTTTTTATTTTTCTGAAACATTGAAAAAAATATGGTGCGTAAATGAACGCAAACCACTGTACCAGCAGTCGAATCATAATTTTATATTTTGGGCGGACAATAAATTCTACAAATCAACACATATTTGCCGATAAAGTCAAAGGCTAGAAAGCCTCTTTGCACTGGACCATTTGCACAAGAATGACAGGAAAACGTCACAATTTTTTCAAAAATATTTATATTTATATTATTATTTACTTTTGTGTTTCCACACAGGGTCCTCGGGTAAATTAAAAATCTACGCTGATGATGGAATGCTCACTTATTCTGCAAAGAATATAAAAGAGTTGCAAGAAAAGTTACAATGCGACTTAAACTTACTTAATGAGTGGTTCTCAGAAAAACACAAAAAAGTCTAGTTATATCATCTTCCGAAATTTTTCACAGCGAACTAACGAAACAACGTTGACTTTGAACAATGATATCATAGAGTAGGTAAACCAAATAAAATATTCGGGCCTTTATATAAATAATAAAAATGACTTGACATTTTATTTCAACTAACCCGTTCCATTTTTATTTAGAGATGTGTTATTTGTCATAGAACCGGAATTCAGGGGATGGTCTTCAGTCCAAAGTTTTAAATTGAAAGACTCCCATGGAGAACTTCTGTGATCCTGGTTTATAGTGATAGAATTTTACCATTACAAGGGGTGATAAATATTGAGATTATGGTATTATTTTATAAAGTATTGCTTAATTACTTAATTAGGCTTAACTTGAAATTAAAAAAAGAAACAATTATGAAGTTCATACGCATTTTACTCGAAGTATGAGGGCAGTTCATTAAGTCCATGATAAATTAATGAAGGCCATTGTTTTTTGACGAAAACTCATTTTATTTTTAAACATAGTCACCTTTTAGCTCGATACACTTAGTCCAACGTTTTTCCAATTTCCCGATCCCTTCCAAAAAACGGGCCTTCGGCAACGAGTTTCGAGAACTCGTAATATGTTGACAAATTTTCTTTGAAAAATAATCTTTGTAATCAGTACGAGTTGTCTGTCCTACTTAAAAAGTTGTACGAGTAAAACAACAAAAACAAGTCGCAATTACGAGAACTCGTAATGTCTTACACATAATCGCGTTTTGTCGCAATTTCGAAAAACTCGAACTTGTAATGCTTACTTAATCGCATCCCTACTCTCTCCGATCGAATAATCGAACACGCCAATGGTATGTAAAAAGGGTATTGTTTATGGAGCCCTTGAATCGTATAACAATTTACCTTAGGAAATTAATAAAATTCAAAGTTTAAAACGATTTAAATTTAAAAAATCTCATTTATTGAATTGGATGTACGGATGTCATTGGAAGTCTTCACACATAAATTGAATTTTTTTGAGAATGTTGGATACGGGAGTAATAAGGAAACCATGAAGGAAATAAATAAATAAAATATGATGTAAATAGATAATATTTAAAAAAAAAAAGAAAAGAAAAAAATATATATAAGTTGTAAAACTTCATGTACAAGTGATTTCGCACTTCATATGATTTTAGGAGATAGTAAAAATAAAAAAAAATCGGATTTTTTGATTTAAATTAACTTTTTGTTTCAAATTTTTGCCGATTATGTACTTTTAATTTGTTGAACCAAAGAAATGTAAATTTTGCAGTAAAATTTAAATGCTTTTTGTTAATAAAATTTAAAATATTTTAAATCACCCAATAATTTATTTTGTAGTATGTACAAATAAAATAAAATTGGCAACATTAAATAAAACTATCAGCTTAAAAAATGTCAAATAAAAAAATTTATTAATTAGTTTAATAATACATCATTTTAGTATTTTGATATCGGAATAATTCAGTTATGCCATAACCATGTGTTCGTTTATTTAGCCATTGACCAATGAAAAAGTTAGCTTGTTCACACCAACATTACTTCGACTCCAATATGTCCAATATGTAGGTTAAAATTGCATTGCTTGGTAAATTTCTTCATCTCTTAATGGTCCTATTCTATTATGAAAAAATTTTTACCAGAAAAAAAATATAGGGCTCGTCACGAGCATTTCGTATTTGCGTATTTCGTATTTCGTAAATTTGACGTCTCTTTTGATTGGTTTAAATTATTTCCCCTAAATAAGCAAGAAACGTCAAAAATATACATGCTCTCAGGCTACTTATTTTCGTAATTTCTTCAGCGTATATGGTTATTGCTGTATTTAAAATTTTTTCTGTGATTACTGATGATTTTTGAGAGTAAATTAAATTAATTTATTGTTTATTTGCACTTAACTTTACCGTTGATTGCCTTCAGTATTGTTTTTTTGGTATGAATTATAAATTATATGATAAAGAGCTGTAGACAATCTTGCCCGTTTCCCAAAATTTGCATTCTTATTTATTTCTATTTACTAAAAATCACAAGTAATCACAAAAGATCCATTGTTTAACAGCTAAAATATGTTAGATTTAACTGAGTGTTAAAGAAAAACACTACCTAGTTTACATGAAACTATCTTAAAACCTATGAAAATAATTTAATTTCAATAAATAAATCTTTAAAAAAAACTCAAACGACGAAATACCCAACCTAAAGATTACAAATTTTCTATTGACATATTTGCGATTTTATTTTTGTATTTAATTTTCACAAAAACAATTTACCGGCTTAACTTAGCAGGAAGACATTTAAATTAAATTTTTAATAGAAATCATTTAATAAATATTTGTAATAATCACAAGAAAAAATTGTATCTATTGATACAAAATATAGTTTGTTTTTCAACAAAGCGTATGGAATTTGTCTAAGTAGTTTCAATCTATAATTTTTAGATTTTAACTCATGCTGAAAAACATTCTTACGAAAATATTTACGCAAATAAGTAGCCTGGGAGCATGTTTATTTTTGACGTTTCT
This sequence comes from Tipula vernalis, assembly GCA_958295665.1. Taxonomy (NCBI): domain Eukaryota; kingdom Metazoa; phylum Arthropoda; class Insecta; order Diptera; family Tipulidae; genus Tipula; species Tipula vernalis. Next base: position 241,945,760 of record OY282558.1, on the reverse strand, counting down.
TGCTTATTTAGGAGAAATAATTTGAACCAATCAGAAGAGACGTCAAATTTACGAAATTACGAAATACGCAAATACGAAATGCTCGTGACGAGCCCTTATATTGAGATAAAAATATAAAAGCGGTTTTGTGGCTGTGTTTAGCGTGATTAAATAAATTTTGACATCTAAATAAATTTTGTGACCTTGGAAAAAAAATTGCTCGCACACACCAATAATTTTTGAAGTAAGGCATTTTTATAGTAACGATTTTTTTGCTTTTTGATGCTGTGATGGAAAACAATCGAAAACGCTGGCAATTTACTTTGTGTTTTTCAGGATTTTTATTTTTGAGAAATCAAAGGCTTCCTATAATTTCACTGTTTGGCAATTTAAAGCATGGTACTCGAAATACATTTTACAAGTTTAATTCCATTTTTTACGAGATTAATTCCTCCGACCTTATTCGCGGAGCTTTTGATGTAAGTTATATCAGAGCACCCTGTATTTTATAGAGCCATAATCAAAAAATCTGAGCTTTTATAAGGGAATTAGAAACGAGGAAAAAACGGAACTTTTCATAGTAAAATACACAAAACATATGGGAAATCACTTTTTTTCCTAAGACAAATTTTTAAATGAAAACGTTACAAATTCTTAATTATGATTTCTGAAATACTTTCATAAATGTTTGAATTTCAACATACATATATGAATGTCGTTGAAGTAAATCGTTTTCATTTTCTTGTAATAATTGATTTATTTAAACCAAAATATAAAAAAAAAATTCATAACAACAGCATTCTGGTCAAATTAAAATAAAAGCTTACTACGATTCGTTGGTCATTAAGTCAATATACATTACATAGATGGCAGTGATGGCCGTACAAATTTGGAAAAATCGTACCAAAAATTACCACCTGGGGAAATTTCAAGCTCAAAAATTGTAGGAAAAGCAAAACAAATTCACAAAATATAGGAACGTTTGTTAATTTTGGGATTAAATATCTTTTTTTCGTATTTTTCTGTAACCATTTAGACATCTTACACTAGTAAAACTAAAGATAAATTTAGCAAGTATTATTTAAATTTGTCAGAGCCAACTTTGATGTATTTTTCAAAATGAAAGTTCGAAAAAATATATTTTAGAAATAATTTAATTTTAATATTTCTGCAATTAATATTTACTTAATACCAATATGGCCTTCTTGTATATTGTTCTTAAAGATATGTAGAAAACTTTTATATAAACATTTTATAATATTTTTGCTTTTTTCATTGAAAAACTTGAAGCTAAAAAACACTATTTTTACTATGAATTCCTATGGAAATCAGTGAAAAGTGATACCACTAAAAAAGCTTCTAAAAAATACGTCATTAAGATTATGGCTCTATACTCAAGAAGGCTCTGGTTATATTCGTGTGTATTTTGATTTCTAGTTGGAATCAATTTTAATTACAGGATGCATTTACCCACAGAAAAACGTTCCCAGTGGACAAAATCCCAAAACAATATGCGATTTTAAAAAAGCACTAATAGAAATAGGTTAAATTTGAATTGTTTTCTATGAAATTATAAATTATAGTATGTATTTAAAAACAGAAATTTAGCCAAAAAGGTATTAGTTCAGTTTAATTAAATAGAAATGAACTAATTAGTTATATAATTTACATTAAAATAATGTTAAATAAAAAAATTAAACATTTATTAACATTAATTCTATGCTCATGCCTATGGAAATCGCTCATTACAGACCAGTTTATAACCAAATTTGGCAAAGGTAAGAAGCTTAGACGCAGGATTTCGTTTAGATCAACTTACTTTCATTGTTCGAATACACGTAAGGAAAATTTAACACGTAATTAGAATTTAAATTTAAATTTAATTACGGGACGAAATGGCAAAAATACAAAGTTTGGCCAGCGGCAAAAAGCAAAGGGAAAATCTGGCCGTATACTTGCAGAACTTTTAAATTTAAGCAAAAGTGGCGTTATTGATATTATCAAGAGATATAAAACCGAGGAGAGAATTGAATCTATACCACAAAAAGGTCGTCAACTTTAGTAAGGCAGCCGATTAAGCGATGGATAATTCGGCAAGTTCGAACACTATGATAAAATTGGTTTTGCTGAAACTGAAAAGTCATCAGAAATAAAGCAAATTTATTGAATTTATTTGCGATAGAAAAGGGAAATTGTGGAGAAAACCAAATGAGGGATACAACATCAAAAATACTTTACCAACTGTAAAACGGGCAGTACGGGTGTATGGCAGCCAGTGGTGTTGAAAATTTGGTATTTAATTATTAACGGTAAGTAAGTAGTACAATTATTTGAAAATTTTGCAGGAAAATTTAAAATAGAGAGCGCTGAAAACTTGAAAATTTTGGAAAATTTTCAATATTATCAGGATAACGTTCCAAACCATAAGGCGTATATGGTATAACTCAATAATATTTACTATAAGTATAACTGTCCAAAGGTTTTGAAAACACCACCTCAGTCTCCAGATATAAACCCAATTGAGAATCTGAGGATACGTAAATAATAAAGCATCATATTTCCAACAAGAATCAATTGCAAGCTATAATTCAGGAGGAATGGAACTTGCTAAAGCGAAAAGGGTACGCAACAAAATATTAAAAGTTGAAATGAAGGTATTCTAGTTCATGAAATTAAAGAAAAAACGATACTCTGTCCGAATATTAAATTGGTATGGATTTGTGCTTAAATTAATTAATTTGTAAATTTATGAATGAATTTATTATTACTTTTCTATATATTGTATAATAGTAATAAATGAATAAAAATATTCTGGTACTTAATAAAAATTATTTTAAATCCGATATGATAGTAATTACTAATTAGTCTAATGCAACTTGAGTTTTACGTTTGTCCGAATTTTAAATGACCTCACTATACATTTAATTTTTGTATGCCGGTGTCAAAAGCAACAAAAACGTTTATACAAGCCGTATTGTATCTACAATGCACGCATACTATTAAATCCAAATCCTAATATTTCTATAAGTAGTAGTGATATTTTCTACTATTTTTGATACAAACTACAATTTAAAATCGAAATATGTAAAGATTATACTGGGTCACGAGTCACGACACTAATACATACAGAAATATTAAGTTTTATTTTGTGTTTGTATCGCAATAGTATACTCATTTATTTATTTATTTATTTGTTTATTTGTCTATTTACATAAATTTGGTTTAGGAACCAACCCCATACTTACACAATCTACGGCTTGTATAATCATTTTACGGCTTGTATAATCATTTTTGTTGGTTTTGTTGGTGCACAATTTTTATAATTTTCAGTTAAATTTGTTGTTTTTTTTAATTTAACAAGCAAACTCTTGATTTTTAATGCAAAATTGAAAATTTATGTTAGCAAAATCCCAACATAGAAATTTAAAAAAAAACATTCGCGAGCTCAAAGGTAACGGCAATTCATGAATACATACTGTGATCTAAATGGGATCCCGTCATTATGGCAAGTTTTATTACGGCATATTTCGTAACGGAATATGACACTACGGCATAAGGTTTTTTGCATATTTCAGTATAGCATAAAAAACAAAAATCGGGAAAAATTGTCGGTTACGTAAAGTTAATTTGAAAAATGTGTTTGGGTGCATTTTAAATTTTTAAAACAATAAAAAATTATTGAAATGATAGGTCAATTTGTAGTCAACAATTTGTAGTACAAGGTTAGGTTAGGTTAGGTTTAGGTGGCGGTCCACTAGGACCAGGCTTACACACAAAAATGGTCCGTAGCCATACCACGAATAATTGTTTCCTCCAAGTCATTGGAACCATTTTGAGCTGTTAAGAAAGCGCTGGATACCCCTGATGTCCATCCTACAGAGATCCGTCAGATCCTTGAAGAGGGGTGCCCCTAGAAACTTTAACCTGTTTCGTGCAAGACAAGGGCAGGTGCAAAGAAGATAAAGTACTGTCTCTTCCTCCTCTTCGTCCTCGCAACTACGACAGTAATCATCTGAGAAGAAACCAAGTCTACTCGCGTGCCTCCCTATGAGACAGTGCCCCGTAATCACTCCAACAAGTGAGATCAGCTGTTTGTATCTCGCCAAGTCCAACTTTGGCCAGACCTGCCGAGTTATTACGCATGAGGTGATACTTGACCATCTGTCATTCGTCAGCTTGCTAGCTTCTTCCTGAAACAGCAGTTTGCATATCGCAAGAGGCATTTCAATATCCTTTCTGCTTTCTGAAAAGTCGTCCGTTAGTACCACGTCGAGCCAGTTCATCGGCGTTTATATTCCCTGAACTTATGAAATGTCCTGGCACCCATAAAATGTGGATGTTGAACTGATCTGTCATCTCGTTAACAGATGAGAGACAGTACTGGACTACTTTCGACGTGAGGACGTATGATTGAAGCGCTTTAATGGCAGCCTGACTGTTCGTATATATGCGAATATCACAAACCGATATTACATTATACCTCAACCAGTCTCCGACTTCCTTTATGGCAGTTACTTCAGCTTGAAAATGCTACAGTAGTCAGGGAGACGGAAGGAGAGATTTAACACAGGTTCCTTGCAGAACACTCCAGACAGACTCTAGAGACTTTCCGGTCCCGTTTTGAACCATCAGCGAAGAAGTTTATAACTCCTAGTTACAAACCTGCACCGATCATCCAGTCCTACCTTGATGGGATCCTAATCCGGAACTTTGTGTCAAAAGATAGTAGTGGGACAATATAGTCAGTGGTCTTAGGAATTTGTTTGTTGTACAAAATAGATGCAGATGGATTTCAGTCGTATGGCAGTACAAGCTGCCAACTGTTTCCCCAAGATATCTAGAGGAATCAAAAATAGCAGATTCTCCAGTGCCTGAGTGGATGTGCTCCTCAGTGCACCGCTGATCCACAGAGAGATTGTTCTCTGAACTTTTGTCAACAGCTTTCGGTTGACAGTTTTGTCTAAAGCAGGCCACCAGACTATTACCCCATACAAGAGTATGGGTCTGAATACTGCGGTATAAAGCCAATGTATGATGCGGGGCTCCAGTCCCCATCCTTTCTTAATGGCATTTTTGCAAGAGTACAGTGCTACCGTAGCTTTCTTTACCCTTTCCAGAATATTAAAAAAGGATCTTGTAATTTTTTGTATTTGATTTATGCCATAAGTATACCGTACTGAAACATGACATAGTGAAATATGCAATGAACAGGAAATATTGGCAGCTACATAGTGTCATGACCGGTCTCCATTGGTCGCGACGAACAAAAATTGGCATGACGACGACAAAACTGATTTATTATACTTACAACTGCTAACATAACAAATAATTCAATTTTCTCTATTTTTGTTTATAAAATGCAAATCTATTACATACTTATGTCATTTTGGCAACATGTGTTTTTACTTTTGGATTTTTTATTTTATATAAATAAATTAAATTCAAACTGCTGACAAATATGTTAAGATGAAAGAATTGTTTTGTATTAAACCTTTAATTATATGAATGTCGCTCGTTTTGCCACCGGTAGCAATCAAATAAAATTCTCCAACTGAAATTACAATTAAAACTTATGTATAATTGTATGAGCCAAGTCTTGTTTTAAGTGTGATGTAATAGTTACTTAATCAATTTTATTTATATTGTGTGCTAAGTTATCTGTTTAATGATATTGTCCTATCAATCTTTTGTGGTAATTATTCGAAATTCTTCGAACTTTACACAAATAAATAAATAAAAACAGTTTTTATGAAGAAAAAGAGTGAAAAATTGAATCAAGACAATTTGGAATAAAATATTAGTTCCCAAAAATTACAATATGTATAAATTTGTAGGTGTAGGTACTATTTGTTTTCCATTGTATCCTATCAAGGGTTGTGACTTTGTTTATCAAGTATTTAGTCATCAAGCACGGTAAGGTTAATTTAAATCAGACAGAGGTCACAAGGTATCCAGAGTTGCGTGTAACAAAGTGTTCCCATGGCATACATCTTTCGATTATTTTATCAAGGGTGTCTCCTTTAGTTAAGTTATATTCTACTAGGTGGGGTCATTCCTGTAAGAGTATAACGCTAGGTTTAACGGTCTTGGAAAGGAAGAGGCTCGATTTATCATGATGTAATTAGTATTTAAACTGTAAAATAAGAAAAAACTAGTGCGAGGCAGCCAGGTTTCCATCTTCAGTGCTAAAATGCCCCCCAAAAATATGACAAGTCAAGAAAAATACCAGTGGCTCTATTCTGGTAATTCCCAGGGAATAGAAATTTTAAATTTTGTTGCAGTATTATTCCCTTTTCCCCAAAGTGTATTCTGGTGTTCGGGAAAGATTTTTATTGGGAAAAAATTATTCCCCATTACAGCAGTTTTGACGTTTGTTTTTCCACACCGATTTTATGAAAGAATTGATGGGGAATAGATTTTTAATGATAATGCTGGTTTATATGTAGTTGTTATTAATAATTACTAATATTAATACTGTTAATAATTTTAAAGATATTATTATAATAAATAAGAGTTATTATAACAATTTTGATACAACTAAATTTATTTTCCCTGTATATTTATTCCCCAATTGACAGAATTCACTTTAAGAAAATGGGGAATAAAAAGTTGGAAATATGTATCTGGGAATAACTGCTGTAAAAAAAATTATTCCCCGTTCCCCGGGAATTACCAGAATAGGGCCACAGAACGCACAAATGTTACAGGTGTGAGTTGTTAGTTGTCAAATCTAAACAATTATGGGAAAAACTTTAATGTTACTCCGTAATCTTGTTACTAATAGCACAGAATATCCAGAAGCGACAAAACGCGGTTATTATATGGAGAAACGTGGACTCTTTTCTTTTTACCTTGTTTTGGAGAAGTTAGTGGAGAAGTGGTCGTTCGGTGGCTGAAAATTCAAAATTGTCAAGTAAAATATAAGGTAAGAGGAAAAATTTCTTGGTCCACACAATGTCCCTTATGGTTGTTTATTATTCTGTGCTAATAGCATCGTGAATCCAATTACATTATAAATACTATTTAAAACTCTATGCTTACTACCTTGTCAGAGGGAATTTTTAAGAGGAGTACTGAAAACTTAATTATATTCTCATTAAGCGGTAACTATACATAACTTAAAAAAAATTATAAACTTAAATTAAGAAAAATTAAGAATGCGGTAAATGGCATTTGTGTGTATGCGCCTATAGAAAACTTAAATTAACTTAAGAAATTTAACGAAGTTTCGTTCAATTTGATCTGTCACTTAAAAAAAATTAGTGGTGCGAAAATATGCGTACAAACTTAAAAAAAATTAAGAAAAACAATTAAAAGAAACGTCATAGGCTTTTGTTTTAGAGAACATAACCAAAAAATCTTTTGTTGTATGCGGAATTGCGGATAGACTTGTGATAAATATTTAATTAAATTGTAAGTATTATTTTTGCACACTATAATTAATTGACCATATTAGAATAAGTATAATCTATAATATAGCAGTTCGAATTAAGATTTTTTTTTTTTCTTTTTAGATGGAAAATGGTTATGATTGCCTTATCGAAAGCGTTCGAAGTCATAATGGTATTTATGATAAATCCAGTAAGGATTTCAAGAACATCGTTACAAAAGAAAAGGCATGGAATGAAGTAGCAGAGGAAACAGGTTTAACAAGTGAGTATCACTACAATAATGTGTTTATTATGCATTTTTATTGTACATAATTAACATTGAAATTTTTATAGCGGAGGAATGTCGCCGTAAATGGACTGTTCTAAGAGAACGGTTTAATAAAGAGCAGAAAAAAATAGATCTTCCAACGGGGAGCGAAGCAGTATCTTACGAAGATTGGCCATACTACGACAGTATGGTATTTTTAAAAGATTTCGTACAGCCAAGAAAGTAAGTTTTATGTAATTGGTATATACGTGCATTTCTATATTTTTATTATGTGTACATTACATTTAGAACTCGAAAAAATGTATTTCGTGATAAAAAAGAAGACGAAAACAACAATTTAGATACCGATATCGATGCATCGAACTGTTCCACTAACACAAGTGTTGAAGTATATTCTAAAAAGGCCAAATTAAAAGAAAAGGACCTGGCTTACGAAGAAGCATGTGAGGCTATTAGATCCGCCGCCGAAACTATACAGGCCAAAAACACCATCCAGCAACCGCCACAAGTCACTGGAAGGCATGAAATAGGGCAAAATTTCATGAGGTCAGTATTGTTGATGCTCGAACCCTTACCCGACATCGACTACGATAGCGCTTTAGCGCAAATAATGCAGTTTGTTGTCGACCTACGACGATGCCGGCTACATATTGAAGAAGAAGACAATTTATAAACTGATTTTTTTTTTATCGCTTTAGCGCAAATAATGCAGTTTGTTGTCGACCTACGACGATGCCGGCTACATATTGAAGAAGGAGACAATTTATAAACTGATTTTTTTTTTAATTTTTATTACTTTTTATTTTATTTTTTATGTAATTTTTACTATATGTATAATGAAATGCTGTGAATTAAAAATATTGTGCTGTGAATTAATAAACAATAGAAATTAAAGATTTATATTATTTAATTTATAAAAGATATTTATTTATTATGTTTTAATTCATCCAAGACAATTTGCCCTCATTATTTACAAATTCACACAATTCATCTCGCATGTCCAACGCCGTTCTACCGCCTATAACATGTGTGCTCTGAGATGGAGCTATTGATCCCAAAGATCGTTCAACTTCGCTGCGCCACAGCCCTTCGTGCATTATATGGTTCGAATCTTCCCAATCTACAAAATTTGATGGCACATATATTTGTGAACTGTCTTTGCTGAGACGTATCCGTGGATATTACGGGTCCTATTTATTTCACGGACACTGCACGACCGCTTGCGTTTATGCTTTTGCTTCAACTCTTTCAATTTTTTTAAATTTGAGAGAAGTTGGTTCATATCCGCAAGTTGAGACAACTGACTTTCGTTGCTCATTTTTGATTAGGATAAACTAATCTAATCTAGGTAGATAACTAACTAATCTAACTGAACTAATATATATATATATATATATATATATATATATATATATATATATATATATATATATATATATATAATAACTATCTAATCTAACTATTCTAACTTAAATTGGTTCGAAAGAAGCTCACTATATATAACTATAAAAAATCTAGCCTATAAAAAAATTAATTAAAACTATAAATAAAATATTACAACTATCTTACTAATCTACCGGGAATACTAAGTAAATTTAATTATATTAACAACTTATTTTAATTACTAAAATTAGTATATATATATATATATATATATATATATATATATATATATATATATATATATATATATAAACTAACCTAAAAAAATGAACAATGTAAAATGCTAAAATTATTTAAACAACTAAACTAATCAATTAAATTACTATCGCTAAACACTATTATTCTAACACTAAATGAAATAATTCAGTAACTCACTAAAAATATAATAAAAATTAATAATTTTAAAATAATCAAAATTGAGCGCACGAAAATAGCTGTCATTCACTAAAGATTCTTACGGAAAGTATAGTTGGAATGTCAAAAAAAATTAGTTTCGTTAAAATTTTTAATTTTTTTTAAGTTTTTAAGTTATCTATAGTTACCCCTTTAGCCGTATTTTTTGGTAAATCTAAATAACGTATGAGGAATGAAATATGGACAAATGTAAAATGTATCTGTATTTGTATTGTACAACCAAAAATAAAAATTTCCTTGTTTTTAAATAAGATGATTCCCCTATATTTTCATAGAATATACATAACAACTGCGTCATTTTACGATTAGTGACAAAAATGTCGTTGTTAGAAGTAGATCGTCGTAAATTAATTTATAAATTTTGTCAGGAAAATCCGGACAAAAAAAAGAACGAGGTTTTTCACTACTTCAAGGATCTTGGATTCAAAAAATCCTTTATCTACAAAACAATTAAACTGTTTGAGAATAATGAACCTGTGGAAAGAAAACCCGGCTCGGATGTTGAATGTCTGATTAGAAAGATAAAAAGAGATTTAAGGAAGATCGATACATCAGGAACGCAGGCGGCAATGAAAAGAGTACAAGAAAGGATCAGGAAAGCTAATCGGCTAATGGGGCGCAAATTTTTCTGTAAATTTTATATTCTTTTTGTAATTATATAAGTGACAATAAAATACACCAATTGTAGCCCTTACAATTCGCATAGTTTCTTCAAAGAGCTTACAGAATTTCTCAGGCCTGTTTCATTTATGCCTGATGGCCTCCTGGCAAATTCACTTTTAAATTTTTCTCGCAAAGATAAAACCAAAATAAAATAGCAAAGATCCAAACCTTAAATTTCATCCCTAAATCAAACCTAACCTACAAATTGACATAAACACACGCACACAAAACGGTAGAACAAAATTAGGAAACGGGGAAATAAAAGAAAAATCACGACACAAAACATATAAGTAACCAACAAAGTTCTGTAGGAGGCTAGAAACCATGTATAAACTGAAATGGGCCAAACTTTTAAGAAAATTGGGGAAAATTCTATGTACATAAATTTATGTACCCGGAATTAACGAATTCGATTTGTCAACTACGACATTAAAAAATACAATTCACCATCGGAGATTTTATTAAACTATATTAACCAAACAAAATCTTGATGATGGTGGAGAATGACACATCAACCATTACGATAAAATAATTTTGCACAACTTACCTAATTAAACGTAATCCATTCGATATTTTTTTTTTTTGCTCTTTCTCTAAACTTTATGGGGTTTCATTAAAATTAGAAAATATCTTGAAACTCACTAAACAAAATATGTACTCTTAAATCACTCACTATGCGCAAAATAATATAAATTTTGTAATTTATTTATTTTTACACTTTAAAATAATATCAAACAAGATTTTATCGTTTTATTATAAATTTACATACTTTTGATTGCTAAATTATTTAACTTTCTTCTCTAATAGATTTTTCATTATTATTTGTCACTTTGCAGCACACACAAGAAACACACAACAAAAAAAACAACACTCGGTGATTCCATTAGTATTTTTATCACATTTTGAATAAAACACCAGAAATTAGACTGAATTTCTATTCTAACCCGCCGTATATTACAAATCATTTGCTAATAGTTGTTTTTAAGTATTATTATGTTTATTTAATATAAAATATGACAATAAAATGATTAAAAAATAAATGTGAAAATTACTTTTATATCGATTTTCTCTAAACAAAACATACTACATTCTTTCCCTAAAGTTCAAAATATAACTAAAAAAAACAAAATAAATATGGCTGTATATATTTTTTTGAAGCATAAAAAATGACAGATAAAAAGAGGGGAAGTTTATAGTAAAATAGTGCTGCCACTTTCAAATAAATTTCAGTACTCCTTGTGTTCAATCGGGCAAAAATGATAAAAAATATCATGATCCCACCCTAACTTCATTTCGTAATACTGTACGTCAAACCCGATTAAACAACCAAAATTGAAAAAAAATGATAAATTGATTTTAAATGTTACATTTTGTTTTAAATCGCTTTGTAAAATTCAATAAAATCGTTTTGTCGTCAGGTTTTTAATTAAATGTTATATTTTTTAATTATTTCTTCTTTATAAATTAATTTGATATTGAAACTATTTGGTTTTTATCCAAATATTGGAGACACAAATAATTTTAGTTTGAGTTTCGTTGTGTTTGTGTTCTCAGGCAAAGCTTTGAAATATAAATTATTATTTATATTTAAATAAATAGGTGACGGTGTAAATACCATATAAATATCTTAAAAAATCAAATTTAATTTAATTTAAATACCGAAAATATAAAGAAAATAAATTCAAAATTGACAGCTGGAACCAAGAAAAAAGTTGGTTTTTTTGTGTGATAAATGAGTGCGTTTAATGCCAAAAGTGATAAAAAATATGATATTTTTTATCATTTTTGCCCGATTGAACACAAGGAAATTGATTTTAAATGTTACATTTGGTTTTAAATCGCTTTGTAAAATTCAATAAACTCGTTTTGTCGTCAGGTTTTTAATTAAATGTTATATTTTCTAATTATTTTTTTTTATAAATTATTTTGATATTGAAACTATTTGGTTTTTATCCAAATATTAGAGACACAAATAATTTTAGTTTGAGTTTTATTGTGTTTGTATTCTCAGACAAAATTTCGAAACATAAATGATTATTTATGTTTAAATAAATAGGTGACTGTGTCAATACCATATAAATATCATAAAAAAGCAAATTTAATTTAATTTAAGTACCGAAAATATCATAAAGAAAATAAATTCAAAATTGACAGCCGGAACCCAAAAAACCAAGAAAAAAGTTGGTTTTTTTGTGTGATAAATGAGTGCGTTTAATGCCAAAAGTGATAAAAAATATCATGATATTTTTTATCATTTTTGCCCGATTGAACACAAGGACTATAAAATAATTTTTTATCAGCATAGGAACCAAGCGCAAATTTTAGCGAAAAAAACCTCGATATAAATTTATTGTAGTTGGGTAGAAAAACGTACGTTCAACTTTAAAATATTTTTTTTTTACAGCAGAAGCCTGTGCAATTTTTATTCATTTTGCTATGTTTACAAATTTCTTTGACGTTTTGAAAAAATTGTTGTGGCATAAAGATTAGACGCTGATATTTTAGTTTGCGCGATTTTAATTTTTTCCAATTAAAAATATATTGATTAAATTTTAGGTATCTATATAATATGAGACTTTAAAAAATCTTTTGGCCAATGTGCACCAAATATTGTTAACACTTCTGCGGATATACCGGCATATGCCGTCAAACAAACATGCTGCTACGTATCATTTAAATAAAATAATTCTATAAAATGGAACTTTCCAATGAACTAACAAAAATTGCAACTGAAATTTTATCTTTACGTCCCAGTCCCAGCAAAACGTCGTTTGACTTTAATTTTGACTCATTTAAAGCGTAGCATAGTGTTCCAAATTCTCGAACTTTATTTGAAAATTTAGCGATTGTCTCAGCAGATTGAGCAATATTTTTGTTTATCCGCGAAAGATTAAAGTAAAACGGAATTCAAATTTTCTGCAATAAGGTTCCAAACAGATTCTGTCTTTTTGTCGGTTGTCTATTGCCCTTTAAGGAAAACCTATTATTATGAATTTACATAAAAAAGTGAGGCATTGGTTTACCGTGAATAAACAGAAAAAGCTCCTCAACTAATCGACTAAATTAATTTAGCAAACTTTAGCACAGTTAGCATTTTAAAAAAAATAAATAATCCAGTGGTATTCTTGCATTATCTATTTATATGTATCGTCCGTCATCTTTAGTAGCTGGATTAGAAATATAAATGGAAATTTTGCTTTTGTTAAAAAGTATAAAGAATAATTTATTTAGTTTAAAAATATATAAACGACTTTTTCGAATTATATAGAAATATAAATGGAAATTTTGCTTTTGTTAAAAAGTATAAAGCCTGAATTCCATTGCGAATAAAAGTTTGTCAGTCAAAATAAAGGGAGATAAAAATATAAAATCGGTGGTTGTGTGAAAGAAACACAAAATGAAGTCAGTCAAGATTTTACTTACATCAAATGTGTGTTTGTATTAGTGGATCGCCATAATTATGGTCAAAAATTATCAAAATCGAAGTCATTTTATGGTTATCCAACTAATATAAGCACACAAATTTTGTGTACGAACGCAAATTTTTTTCCGCATCCTAAGATAATTAAAAAGTTTGTTATTTTTATGGTAATTGTCATAATTTTTTTTGGTGGTTGCTTCTAAAATAGCTGTGATAATAAAAAAATATAATGTTTGTATACAGGTAAATTGTGTTAAATTGGTATCAATTGTGATAATATCGCTAAATACTATTATTGGCAATTTAATAAAGTGATCGTTTTTTTTTAAAATAATTTATTGGTGGTGAAAAAGCCAAATTAAAACTCCAAGTGATAACCAAAAATTTATTTTTTTTATTTTTTATTTTTTGCTGTCGCTGTCAAAATTTATCAAGATATTTGTGCTATAAAAAAAATAAAAAAAACATGCTTTATCTTTGTCACTCCAATGGATTTTTTTTTTTTTGTCTTCTTTCGACTTGAAGTCAGTTCAGTCAATTATTCACAGTGGAATTCAGGCTTAAAGAATAATTTATTTGGTTTAAAAATATATAAACGACTTTTTCGAATTTTATAAGTACCCTCAATACGTACTAATAAGATTTTCTCTAATATAGCCTGAATTCCATTGCGAATAAAAGTTTGTCAGTCAAAATAAAGGGAGATAAAAATATAAAATCGGTGGTTGAGTGAAAGAAACACAAAACGAAGTCAGTCAAGATTTTACTTACATCAAATGTGTGTTTGTATTAGTGGATCGCCATAATTATGGTCAAAAATTATCAAAATCGAAGTCATTTTATGGTTATCCAACTAATATATGCACACAAATTTTGTGTACGAACGCAAATTTTTTTCCGCACACTAAGTTAATTAAAAGTTTGTTATTTTTACGGTAATTGTCATAATTTTTTTTGGTGGTTGCTTCTAAAATAGCTGTGATAATACAAAAATGTAAAGTTTGTATACAGTTAAATTGTGATAAATTGGGATCAATTGTGATAATATCGCTAAATACTATTATTGGCAATTTAGTAAAGTAATCGTTTTTTTTTTAAATAATTTATTGGTGGTGAAAAAGCAAAATTAAAACTCCAAGTGATAACCAAAAATTTATTTTTTTATTTTTTATTTTTTGCTGTCGCTGTCAAAATTTATCAAGATATTTGTGCTATAAAAAAATAAAAAAAACATGCTTTTTCTTTGTTACTCCAATGCATTTCTTTTTTTTTTGTCTTCTTTCGACTTGAAGTCAGTTCAGTCAATTATTCATAGTGGAATACAGACTTATATCGAGTTTTTTAATTTGGTTTCATGCACGAAATTATTTTACAGCAGTTTTGGTTGTATTCAATTTTTTTTTTTTTAATAAAATTTTATATCGAATTTTTTTCTCTCTAAAATTTGCGCTTGGTTCCTATGCAGGATAGGAACCAAGCGCAAATTTTAGCGAAAAAAAACCTCGATATAAATTTATTGTAGTTGGCTAAAGAAACGTACGTTCAATTCTATTTTTTTTTACAGCAGACGGCTGTGCATTTTTTATTGATTTTGCTATGTTTACAAAATACTTTGACGTTTTAAAAAGATTGTTGTGGCATAAAGATCAGACGCAGATATTTTCAGTTTGTGCGATTTTAATTTTTTCCAATTAAAAATATATTGATTAAATTTTAGGTATCTAATATGAGAGTTTAAAAAATCGTTTGGCCAATGTGCAGCAAATATTGTTAACAATTCTGCGGATATACTGGCATATGCCATCAAACAAAAATGCTGCTACATATCGTTTAAATAAAATTATTCTATAAAATGGAACTTTCCAATAAAATAACAGAAATTGCAGCTAAAATTTTATCTTTAAGTCCTAGTCCCAGCAAAACATCGTTTGACTTTAATTTTGACTCATTTAAAGTTTCATACTGTTTTAAATTCTTGGATTTTATATGGAAAATTAGCGTTTGTATCAGCAGATCCACCAACATTTTTGTTTATCCACGAAAGTTTAAGGGTAAAACGGAATTCAAATTTTCTACAATAAGGTTCTGTCTTTTTGTCGGTTGTCTATTTCCCTATAAGGAAAACTTATTACTATAAAATTACAAAAAAGTGAGGCATTTGTTTACCTTGAATAAAGAGAAAATGCTCCTCAAGCAATTAACTAAATTAATGTAGAAAACTTTAGCAAAGGTAGCATTTTAAAAAATCAAATAATCCAGTGGTATTCTTAAATTATGTACTTATATGTATCGTAATAGTAGCAGGATTAGAAATATGAATGGAAATTTTGCTCGCATAACTTACATAATTTGTTAAAAAGTATAACGAATAATTTATTTTGATTTAAAAATATATAAACGAAATTTTAAAATTTTATAAGTACCCTCAATACATACTACTAATGTCAAATTCTTTCGGGTTACTCGAAATAAAGTAACTTTTTTATCTCCTAAAAAATATGAAAATATTTTTGTAGTTGTGTTGGTGTAAAAAGAGCAAAATAAAGTGAGGTTATGTTTTACTGTCAGTCAGATCAGTAAAACTTTTTTTATTTTGATAACAAAAAGATGGAACCAATTAATTTTAGCGCATTAATATTCAATAAACAACAAATGAAATATCAAAATGGAGTTTTATTTTTGTTTCCAATTCACTTTGACATTTCACATTTCTATGTATTTGTAAAGAGTAAAGCAAATCTATGAAAAAATCTAGAGTAAAGCAAAATGCTCTCGAGTAAAAAATAAAGTGCTTTATTTTCCCAGAAAGAATTTGTAATGTCAAATTGTTACCCTTCGAGTAAAATTTTTTACCCTCTGGGTGTTTTTTTTTCCCGAAAGAATTTAACATATAAGATTTTCTCTAATATATCGAGTTTTTTAATTTGGTTTCATGCACGAAATTATTTTACAGCAGTTTTGGTTGCATTCAATTTTTTGTTTTTTAAATAAATTTCTATATCGAGGTTTTTTTTCGCTAAAATTAGCGCTTGGTTCCTATCCTGATTTTTCTTCGGGAAATTTTTGATTATATTTCGGTAAATATTTTATTTAAGTTTTTTTTCGGTTAATCATGTCGTTTTCGATTGACCAGACAACTAAACTCGACCGTTTTCTACTAAATTCGTCTTGGTTTCCACCGCAAAGTTCGTTGCTATTTTAGCAAAGGCAAATTTATTTATTTTTACGGTTGTGTCGGTATTTCTTTTGTAAATGTAGTTGTAATACAATTATAATTGTAATTTTATTAAACCTCAAAACTTACAAATATATATACAAACGAAATACCAACACAACCGTAAAAATAAATAAATTTCCCTTTGACAAAATAGCAAGGAACTTTGCGGTGGAAACCAAGACTTACAATTACAACGTTTCCATGACAGAGTTAAGCCGAATTAAGAGTTTCGTTGAGTTAATAAAATGGCGGCGCTAATCCGTATCGTTTCCATGCAATTATAAATTCAAGGAATCCTCCAATTATGTCTCCATGAACCGAATTAATTTTGGTTTCGGTTTCGTTGAATTAAAAACATGGCGGCATTAACTCTTAGCGTTTCCATGAATAATTTGCTTTTCTTCAAAAAAATTGAAAATAAAATCTTACATTCGTCGTCATGCCAATATCCGCGAGACAACATTTTGATGTCATGGATGAATGTTAACTAAATTATGCATTAAAAAAATTGACAATTAGAATCTAAAGGCAGGAACAGCGAGTCAGTTACTCCGTTTCCATGATGGAGTTAACCGAGATTAACGTGGATTATCTTATCATGAAAACATGTCGAGTTTAGTATCTTCGTTAAGTTTCTTAATCCAACTTAACTCAACGAAAGTAGTAAGGTTAGAAGGGATTCTATCTGTCAAAAGCGAAAAAAACAATTGTACCAATTCAAAATGGAATTTCGAGTATTCTTTTCTCTCCATAATACTTTATAAATCATAAAAATCACAACAAATGTTAAATTGAAAAATTTCCACCATACAAATAAAATTTCCAAAAGTGACTTTAAATTGTTGTGAAATGTAAAATTACACTAGAATTTATAATTGCATGGAAACGATATGGATTAGGGCGGCCATGTTATTAACTCAACGAAACTCTTAAACCGGGCTAAAGGTGCTATCACACCAAGCGCGACGCGTCGGCGGCAAATTTAAATACACGTTTTTTTGCTTATGTAGTGATAGGAAATCGTAGTTTGTGTAAAAATTTAAACTAGCGATGAACGACGATGTTTTTTTGCCGCCGGGTTTCGCGGCGGCAAATAAAATTCCATTTTATACCATTTACTAAAATTGTAATTTCTCTATTAAAAATATAAAGTTTGTAAATGGTTTTATGAATAATAATTTTATTTTTGTTCAAGCTACGATTTCCTATCACTACTTAAGCAAAAAACGTGTATTTAAATTTGCCGCCGACGCGCCGCGCTTGGTGTGATAGCACCTTTACTCTGTCATGGAAACGTAGTAAGTAAGAGCTTAATGTAGTGGTACGCTATATATACTTTCAATGAGTACGTTTACGCTCAGCGTCGAGTCATCTTTTAGTTAACTTTGGATCATCTTGTAGTTATCTTTTTTAGCGTTTATACTGCAGAGTCAAATCGTAGTCGAGTCGAAACTAGGTTGAAACCGAGTCAGAAACGTCAAAACTAATCATTTACTATCGTATGTTTATATGTTTTTCTTGTATTATTTTCTGAATTTTATAAAAACAAAATAACAAAGTTTTATTGTCACACAAAAATCGAAGATTCGCACACGAATTAAGAAATCAAAATGGTGTCTTTTTATTATTATTTTTTTGTTGTTTTTATTTTTCGACTCGACTCCGTTTATAGTGAATGTTTTTAGAGTTAACTCGACTCGACCCTAGAAATTTTTTAGGTCGAGTTGAGTTAACTACAAGATGACTCGACTCCGTTTATAGTAAAAGATAACCTAGGTTCAAACCAGGTTGAACCCTAAGCATAAACGTACTCAATATTACTGACCGGCGAATCTTTAGCAACTCTTCGTTCAGTTTCGATAAAACGACTTGTAACTTTACCCAACTTAACAAAGCGAAAATTTTCAAACTTAAGGTAAAGTCAAAAAATGTAGGACCGGATAGGATATTAGTTCAAAATGGGCATATTATAAGGCAGCAATATATTTTTTAATTTGTATAAAGTAAAATGGAATTTTTTTTTTTTTTTTTTTTATTTAAAATAAATTTTATTTATTTATTTTATGTAATTACAATCTAGTCTCCTGGACTAATGAGCAATTTGTTTCTGACTTAATTTACTAACTTAAATTAATCTATGGATTCTTCCCATTCTGCCGTGCTAAACATGTTTTACTGATCTGCAAAAATCGCATTTCGAGGAAATTGATGTTAAAGTTTTTCGAAATATTTGGGGAATAACTTGCTTAAAAGCGGATTTAATTTACTTTCAAAGACTTCAAATTATGCATTAGATCATTTAATAATATGTTTCTCGAGAAAATACCAATAAATTACACATAATTAATTAATAATTTGTAAAATTAGTATTTTACTTTAAATAGGCTTTATAAATAATCGATTGGTACTAAACAAAAATATTTATATCACAAAAGAAAAACTAAAATCCTGTGTGAATAAGAAGAATATATACCTTATCTGCCATTTAAGGTATTTATGTTTAGTTTATCGTTACATTTATTTTCAAAATAAACTATAGAATACAACCTTAAATGCTACCAAAGTCGTGTTTACTACAAAGAGTAGTTGAAATCGTTTATTATATGTATATAAAAAATATATACCTTATCTAAAATTTATGAGACCTTAAACACCCTTAGTTTCTCGAATTTTATGAAATACGATTTGCAAATAGGATTTGGTAAAACTTTTGAAACAAAAGACTAGTTTAATTGCTATGTTATATTTATTTATAACAAGCTATTGAAATCATAAAATTATTTATAAGATCGTTTTTTAAATAGCTTAAAAATCTAGTATGTAGTTTAATAAATTCAAAACATGTCAGTCAACTGAAAAATTACAAAAATTCAATGTAATTGAATTAAAAATTAATATTTTTTATCACAAGAATAAAATTTAAGACTTATAATAATTGACGATCCATTAAAACAATTCAATCTCTACCGATTGCCGGAGGATCTGAAATTGGTAAATTCATTATGTGGTTCATTTGTAGTACAGAATAACATTACATTAAGATAAGTTAAAAGTCCTTGTATATAAGTTATTATTGATTCAATTCACTTATAGAAAATTTCAAATAAGCCAATTTTGCTATTGAAAATGAAAATTCTTAAATTGCCATAAATGCAATTTCAATTATGAAAATAAGCTAAAGTAACTTAACTTACATATTTGAAAGAAAAGGACCTTATTTGTGCCATAGATAAGGTGGTCATGTTTAATATCAAGTAGTTAAGTCGGTGTTACTTCAAATTTGCTATTTTTTCGATTAGAGCGAAATTTATTTTGTTTAATAATGCATTTATTAAAGTAGATTTAATTATATTTATTTATGTAAAATATAAAGGATATTATTACCTTTTAATTGGCATCAATAACTCAAATTCGCCAAAAATGTAGATCAGTAAAACTTGTTTAGCACGGCAGCATTGGCGTTCCATAGTGTTTGGTAAATTGAAGTAAACCACATCTTTGTTGTGGATTTATAATGCTGCTTAAACTGACCATCACACCAGCTCAAAAGGTTTGGTTCTTTTAAGTCTGCGAACTAAATTCGTGATGCTTAGGAGCTGAGTTGCCTCAATGTTCACATGTTGGCGGAGCCTTTCTTCGTGTCTCCGTGCTTTTTCCTGGATTTCATTTAAGATGAGGTTCATTTTCAGGTCCCTATGAAGGTTGTTGAGGTTTTAAATGTCCAGTTCAACCACAGCTAAACTATGAGAATTCCCGGAACAAACGTTTATTGGTAATAAACGTCGGAACACAAAATAATAAAACAGAAGCTGATTAATTATATATTTATAATGGCGGCCCTTTTCCTAGAGCTATTTATGTTTAGAATAAAACTGCGCTATACATCTTTTTTGTATATACAAAAAACAAATAAACTAAACTAACTAGTTAACTACGTTGTGAATAGAATACAATACGCCGACTTTGTTTAATTTGTTGCATCACTTTAATACAAACAGTGATGCTAACATTGAAGTATACAAAATTAACAATGCATATTCAACCTCCCACTCATTTTTACATTTAAAATTTCAAAAAAAACTTAAATAACAAACTGAACAATGTGGGTTTAAACTAAAATTCTACTTTAATTTAAAATTTACGTTAATTTTAAATTTAATTTAATAATCAAAACAGTAAATCTATTCACTTATATTCATTAAATTACACAGATAATTATGACGTGTTTTTACTAATGCTTTGGTAAATATATCGGCAATTTGCTCATTTGTATCGACGTATTCCAATTCAAATTGACCCTCTTGAAACTTTTCTCGGATGAAATGGTACTGTACATCGATGTGCTTTGTCCTTTTGTGGAATACTGGGTTCTTGATCAACC
This sequence comes from Tipula vernalis, assembly GCA_958295665.1. Taxonomy (NCBI): domain Eukaryota; kingdom Metazoa; phylum Arthropoda; class Insecta; order Diptera; family Tipulidae; genus Tipula; species Tipula vernalis. The sequence goes on along the minus strand of OY282558.1, from coordinate 241,924,583 downwards.
TGATTGCGCTTTGATTATCCATGTAGAACTTTGCCTCGATTAATTGATTTGGATTTAATTCGGCTGCTAAAATATTTAACCAAACCAATTCTTTGATCGCCTGACACGCTGCAACATACTCTGATTCTGTTGTTGACGTTGAAACTGACTGTTGTCGTGACGATGCCCAGCTAACGACGCCTGAACCCAAATGAAACATATAACCACTTGTTGATCTTCTTGTTTCATTATCACCAGCGTAATCGGCGTCGCTGTAACCAATCAGATCAAAATTATCATTACTTTTGTAAACAATACCTTTATTGGCTGTTCCTTTGATGTATTTTAAAATTCTTTTCACGGCTGCAACATGACTTTTATTTGGCTTGTCCAAATAACGACTGACTGCACCAACGGCATAACTTATATCTGGTCTGGTACCAACGGATAAATACATCAAACTTCCAACTGCTTCACGATAAGGAAAATTTGTATATATTTCTTCATTTACAAAGTCACCCAAATTTTGATTCGGATCAGCTGGTGTTGATACGGGTTTGCTTTCACACATATTGAAACGATTCAATACCTTTTTAACGTACGCTTCTTGATGAACTTTAATTGAACCATTCGACGACCATTCAATTTGCAACCCCAGAAAGCACTTTACTTCGAGCTCTTTTACTTCGAAGTGTTCTTTTAAATAAGAAATCACTGATTTTATTCTTCTTTATCATTCGACGCTATCAAACCATCATCAACATATATGGCTACGATTGTTATTTTATTGTTCTTCTGTCGAACGAACACACACGAATCTGAGTTACACATTTTGAAATCAAATTGACGGATGAATGCACTAAATTTTTGATTCCAGCATCTTGAAGCTTGTTTAAGGCCATATAGACCTTTAACCAATTTACATACACGTCCACTATTGTCATCGTAACCAATAGGCTGTTGCATATACACAGTTTCTTTAAGATCACCATATAAAAACGCCGTTTTCATATCGAACTGTTTTATTTGCATATTATTCATTGCTGCTAATGATAAAATTGCACGAACCGAAGTAAATTTAACTACTGGACTGAATGTCTCTTCATAATCAATACCATATCGTTGTGCGAAACCACGGATCACTAACCGAGCTTTAAATCGATCAACTGTTTCGTTGTATTTTACTTTAAATACCCATCGGTTATCGATCACTTTTTGATTATCCGGCTTATTCACTAACATCCACGTATTGTTTTGCAATAATGAGTTATATTCTTCGTCCATTGCACACTTCCACTTCTCTGCTTCTTCTGACTGAATTGCTTCATCATATGTTCTTGGTTCTCTAATGATTGCTGAAAGACCTGATTCAATTAAACGAACTGGTGCCTTAATTTCTTTACGTAAATCTTAACGATGATTTTCACGTTGGCTTACATGATTGTCTTCATCTGAACCTATAATGATGATTGTCTCATCTCCGTTTTCTGTATCTTCAAACACATGCAACTTCTTTTTCATGGCTTACATCGGCTTTATCATCTGCTTCTACGACGTATTCATCATTTCTTATAACAAATGACATCATTTTTAATTCGTTAAAAATGAACATCGCAACCAGTGATGATTTTCCTGTTTTCCGCATCATACAAACGAAAATTTTTAATTGTGGGCTCGTATCCAACTAGATATACCTTTTTTGCTTTTGGATCCCACTTCTTTCGCCCCGTCTGTTTTGGAATATTAAGAAAACATTCCGTAGCAAAAATTTTCACATGATCTAATTCTGGTTTTCTTTGAAACCATTTTTCATATGGCGTGCTGCCGATACATGTGTTGTTTGTTGAACGATTTAATAAGTACGCTGCTGTACGAACTGCTTCTGACCACAGATTTTTCGGTAAATTACTTGAGATTAACATTGTTCGAGCACATTCTTGAATTGTACGGTTATCACGTTCAATTCGACCATTCTGTTCCGGCGTATATGCGACTATATTTTCGATTTGAATTCCGTGCTTTGACAACAGCTGTTTGACCTTTTTATTTACAAACTCCGTTCCATTGTCGAATCGGAAATGCTTTATACTGGAACCATTCATATTGTTAACCATTGGAATGAATGATGTAAGACAATCAAAAACTTCATCTTTCGATTTTAACAGGTACACAAATCGAAAACTTGTTGCCTCGTCTTTGATCAACATGAAGAAACGATAACCACCAATGCCTATTTCTTCCATTGGACCACATAAGTCTGCATGCATATATTCGCCTATAGTTGCTTCTCGTTTCGCTGAAACTTTATGACTTGCTCGTGTCATTTTACCCAGTTGACAATCCTCACAAATAAAATTGTCGCTGTCTGATAAATCGACGTCTTTGACCAAACCATCTTTGCACATTTTCTTAATTGAATCGACATTTATATGACCCAATCGATGATGCCAATGTTGAAGTGATACTGTTGCTACATTTGCATATTCTTTAACACGCAATCTTATGTTCATTTTCAGTTGATTATTGCTGTCCCGGTCAGCTATGGCTACAACACTGTTTGTCTGGTCCATTATTCTACATCCAGTTTTATTAATTAAAACATTTAGGCCTTTATCTGTTAAAACTGCTGTTGACAACAAATTCTTACAAATATTTGGAACATACAATACATTTATTAATCGACGTGGCTCCCACTGATTGTTTACTCGGGCTTCAACTAATATTGTACCAACTCCTTGTATTTCCAAATGATGGTTGTTGGCTATTTCAACGACGCGTTTTTCTTTGAATCTGTGTAATTCATGGAACCAATCACGATGATAAGTCATATGGCTGGACGCACCTGAATCAGCATACCAATAATTAGTATCATAACCTCTGGTTGTTTGGACGACGCCACACCGGGCTGATTCTCCTTTCTTATCATCATTTTTGCTTATCGATGATAAATTATTCTTCGTTGGACATTCTTTGGCCCAATGTCCAATTTTGTTACACGAATGACAATTCGTTTTCTTCTTTAATTCATCAATGTTTGACGTTGGCTTCTTTTTACCTTTATCAAATTTTGATTTTGCAATAAAGGCTACATCGGACGACGACGACATTTCTTGTTCACTGCTGATACGTTTCAAATTATCCTCTTCTAACATCAACGACGACATCAATGTAACAATTTATCTCGTTTCTTTTGTGTTATACCAAACTGTTTTGTAGTTGTTAAACCTTGATGGTAAGCTGCTAATGATGCGAATCATTTTCAATTTATCAGATAATTTCTCACCTAGTTGCTCAATCTCTGAAGCCAATTGATTAACTCTGGAAATGTGTCCAGCGACATTTTTTTCATCTTCATCCTTATAGCAAAATACTCTTCATACAGTGTCATCACACGTATTTCGGAATTCTTTTCGTAGATGCTGCTTAATTTATCTAGTATTTGCTTTACGGCTGTTTCTTCTGTAGAACATCCTAATACCAGATTGGCACGTTCTGTATCTAACGAATTCATTAATGCTATTAATGCTCTTCCTTCATTTTGCTTATACTTTGCCAAAGTATCTGGTGATGCATCGATCGCTGGTACTTTTCCTGATGCATTGTCTGTCAATCCTCTTGACATGAAATATGCGTTCAAATTAAATTTCCACAATCTGTAGTTGGAACCATTTAACTTTACACCAACAAAATGACTGTCTTCACGAGCATTTAAATCGAATTTAGATTCCATTGTTAAAACAATTTCTCGATTTTTGTTAAACACAATTTAAACATTCGCACGCGTATCGAATTCACACTAACTGCTTACGTGACGTAATTCGAATGTTCTAGAATGTTCGACGGTATATTTTGGTCAAGAATACTTTTCTATATTAAATATATTCGATACGACGATCGGCTAATTAAACAGCTATTCCTTTTAAAGCTGCTGGGATTACTCTGGGCTGCGACCTGGGCCCATAACCTGTTGAGGTTTTAAATGTCCAGTTCAACCACAGCTAAACTATGAGAATTCCCGGAACAAACGTTTATTGGTAATAAACGTCGGAACACAAAATAATAAAACAGAAGCTGTTTAATTATATATTTATAATGGCGGCCCTTTTCCTAGAGCTATTTATGTTTAGAATAAAACTGCGCTATACATCCTTTTGTTTTTGTATATACAAAAAACAAAAAAACTAAACTAACTAGTTAACTACGTTGTGAATAGAATACAATACGCCGACTTTGTTTAATTTGTTGCATCACTTTAATACAAACAGTGATGCTAACATTGAAGTATACAAAATTAACAATGCATATTTAACAAAGGTCATTGTTCCTGACATACCAAGGTGCATCAACGATGTTCCTTAATACCATATTCTGAAATCTTTGGATGATATTTACGTTGCTCTGTTTGGTATAACCCCAAAGCTGAATACCATAAGTCCAAATCGGTTTCAATATTTGCTTATAAAGTAGAAGCTTGTTGTATGTTGATAAAGAAGAGTTCCTTCTCATCAGCCAATACATTTTTCTGTATTTAAGTCTTAATTCTTCACTTTTCTTCTTGACGTGTGCTTTCCATCGTAGTTTAGCATCCAGGGTCATGCCGAGATACTTAGCTGTGTTCGCATGCGGTATTATTTCGCGATTTATGGTAATCGGAATATGTTCGATTCGTCTGTTTGTAAAGTTGATGTAAACTGATTTAGCTTCATTTAGTTTTATTCTCCATCTTTTTGTCCATTTATATATTTGAGTTATAGCTGATTGTAACTTCTGTGTTGATTATTCGTTGCTTTTTCCAACAGCTAAGATCGCCGTATCATCTGCAAAAGTTGCCACTGTGTTGTTTTCTAATGTAGGAAGATCATAAGTGTATAGTAGGTATAAAACCGGCCCTAATACACTGCCCTGTGGAACTCCTGCATTGATTTCTTTCAATTCAGAAAATGTATCATCTAACTTAATCCTGAAGAACCTATCTTTCAAGTATGATTCCAGTATCTTAGCAAATTGCATTGGTAGAAGATTCGTTAACTTGTGGTTAAGTCCTTCATGCCACACTCTATCAAACGCTTGTGCAACGTCTAGAAATACTGTTGAACAGACTTTTTTCTCCTCTAATGCTTTCTCAATTATACTGGTTATTCTGTGTACTTGATCAATTGTTGAGTGTTGGTTGCGAAAACCGAACTGATGATTTGGGATCAAGTTCTTACTTTTGATTATCGGATTTAATCTTTTTACCAGAAGCTTCTCAAAGAGTTTGGACATGACTGGCAATAGCGAAATTGGCCTATAAGACGATGATATGTGTGGTGGTTTCCCAGGTTTTGGGATCATAAATACTTCTGCAATTTTCCATAAGCTTGGTACACATTTGATTCTAAATGCTGTATTTATAAGATTGGTGAGTTTCACCAGAGCTTTCCTTGGCAGTTCTTTTAAATTTTCTGCAGTAATAAGATCGTCATATTTCGAGGCGAGGCGCCTGGTATGAAAAGTAGTAAAATGTGTTTATTAACACTTTATAAACGAAAAACTCTTATAAAATACAAATAAATCGAGAAATATCATTCATATCATAAATAACATTTTGTTTACACTTGTGATACATAGGAATTCTAATGTAAATGTTTGACATTTGAGATTTTGTCAGGACAACGACTCACAATACGGCAAACACTCGAAATAAAAATGCCTCCTATGTATTTCAATAAAAACTTGGTTTGAAACTATTCATTCCAGAATGAAAATACACGGCATTGTTTTTGTAAAATTTCCAAAGTAAGGCGGCATTTATATAAACGGCACTACCATATCATAGGTATATCCGAAACTTGGTTTAAGTCACATCACACCAATATTGGACATAAAATTGAAGGGTATAAGTTAATTAGACAAGACAGAGCCGGTAGAGGTGGGGGTGGAGTTGCATTTTATGTTAGGAATGATTTTGCCAAGTGCCCTAAAATATCTATTGTCAATAATGGTTCGTCTTATAATCTTCATCATCTGGTTATTGAATGCATAATGAGTACAGTTAAATTTGTTGTTGGTATAGGATATATGCATCACAAAGGCTTACCACTGGATGATCTCGAATGCGTTTTCTCATCCCTATACGAAGAGTACAAAAATATAATATTCATGGGGGATTTTAATATTGACCTTCTCAATCCAACCGAATGTAGGAAACTTAGACAATTAACCGGACATTTCAATCTATCCACGCCCCAGTCTCAACCGACCCGAATTCACGATAACGGCGGTTCGCTCATCGATATCATTTTTTCAAGCTTACCATTCCATTCAAAAGATTTTTCTCAACTCCCAGGCATAGCTGATCATGAATTGGTGGCAGCTAATTTTGATATAAAACTAATTCGAAAACCGGAGTATATCACATTTCACAGCTACAAAAATCTTGATTGCAGTGTGCTTCAAGAGGATATTGACAATTTTGATTCCAGTAAAATCGTAAACTGCAATGATATTAATACCAAAGTTCAGCTTTTGAGCAACGAAATTACTTATCTGATGGACAAACATATTCCATTTATCACGAAGAGAATTGATCCTAGTAAGCCACCCTGGATGACGAATAAAATCTTAAATAATATCCAACTTCGTGACATGGCTTATAAAGTATGGAAATCTATGCCGTGTACTGATAATAAGGAAATTTTAAAACATTACGACAAGAAGGTAAATGGTCTACTTAAAGCCGCAAGAAAACGATTCTTACTATTCAAACTCGACCCTGGTCTCAACACTAAAGAACTATGGAGAAACTTGAAAGACGAAGGTATCTATACTAGTAAAGATAATGATATTTGTAATATGTTTGGACCCGACCAACTTAATTCTGCATTTGTAGCTATGGTACCTCATAATCCCGTAAGTAGGAACATCCATACTTCAAGCTCCATCCCAGTAAGGGCCAATATCAACGATGTACCTAATCTAGCTCCCAAGACAAGTAATAATTTCTACTTCTCCGAAGTGAATGAGGACCAAGTTTTTAAGGCCATATTTTCATTAAAATCAGAATCTCTAGGTCATGATGGTATACCCCTTAAGTTCTTAAAATATTGCGTGCCAGCCGTTTTACCAAGTCTGGTCCACATTTTTAATTATGTCATTTCTACTAATACCTTCCCAGATCCCTGGAAAATTAGTAAAGTCATTGCGATTCCCAAGCACAAAGAACCTAAATCACCAAATGATATGCGTCCCATCTCGTTGCTATCTACAATCTCCAAAGTCTTTGAAAGACTACTGTCCGACCAAATTAAATTCCATCTAAAGGTGAACCATCTCCTTTCTGACTTCCAGTCAGGCTTCCGGCAATCCCACAGTACAATGTCGCTATTATCTAATGTAACGGATTTCATAAGATCATGTTTGGACAGAAAAAATCATGCAGCACTAGTACTTCTCGATTTCTCTAAAGCCTTCAACTCCATCAATTTTGACATTTTAGAAGACAAGTTAAAATCCCAATTTCAACTATCTGGGGGCCTATTCTCGAATTCCACATCCATTTTCCACATGTGGACATCTGTCAAAACTCATAAAAATTGAATTTTTTCGGTACTAAGGGAATATTTCCGAATGGTTATAAGCATGTGGAAAAATTCCCCATATAGGAAAATGTCAATGCCGCATGTGTTTTATATACGAATTACAATTTTCGAACCATTTTTTGACAACTTTGACAGATGTCCACATGTGGAAAATGGATGTGAAATTCGAGAATAGGCCCCCTGGAGAAGCTATTAACCTAATCACATCCTACTTGACCGGTCGATCCCAATATGTAATTACTTCTATAAATAGATCATCCTCACTACCGCTAATGGCTGGTGTTCCACAAGGATCAATACTGGGACCTATCGTTTTCTCGCTGTATATCAACGATATTTCTAAACTACCATTAAATTGTCGCTATCATTTGTTCGCAGATGATGTTCAAATTTTTAGAGAAATACCCAATTCCAGTCATATGGCTAATATTTGTCTTATAAATAAAGATCTAGATATGATCAAAAAATGGTCGCATGAGAATGCGCTCATTCTCAATGCATCCAAATCCCAAGCAATTATTTTCTGAAAAGAAATTAATTATGATATTTTTCCACCTATTAGCATGAATAACCAAATTATTCCCTATGTTGACTCCACAAGAAATTTAGGACTTATTATGACCACTAACCTTAGCTGGGACAATCATATCGACCAAATCTGTCAAAAAATGTATAATGCCCTACGCTTATTAAGAAGTAAACGTCATGGCACTCCATGCAACACTAGAATGCTACTAGTACGCTCACTTGTTATGAGTCACTTACTTTATTGCGACATTATTTTTTCAAAATTGAACTCATCGTTGGCAAAAAAAATCACTAGAGTATTTAATGGGTGCCTACGATATATTTATGATTTACGATTATATGACCATATTTCCCAGGTTAGGAACAATATTTTTGGATTGCCTCTGCTAAAATTTTTGGATTTCCGCATAGCATTATTTATTTTTAAAACTATTTATACCAAAGATTCTCCACGCTATATCAAAGATGAATTTCAATTTTCTCTGTCCCAAAGAACTAACATACTCATAATTACATCTCATGAAACCTCTTATATGGATGATACTCTACTAGTAAGTCAATATGGAACAGTTTACCTCTAGAAATTAGGAAAGCTAAGTCTGTTGACCAATTCAAGAAACGATGTATGGAGTTTTTCATGTCGCGGTGAGGGAGATATATGGGAAAAACTAAAAACATTTAAAATCTGATTAAATTATGTTCTGGATGAAGACGGATGTTGGTGTAGTTATACTCATACCTAACTCAAAGACTCTCATTAGTTTTTAAGTAAAATCTGTGATTAATTTACTATTTTATTATGTATATACTTTATTGTTATTATTATTGTTTTTTTATTGTTTGTTTTTTATTGTTTTTTATAATATTATTATTTCATTATGATTTATCGGATTTTAGGTTTAAGGCAAAGTTTTGAATTATATTCTATTAGTATATAAAAACCATTAAACTTGTATTAAGCGACCTTGCTGTCGTGTAAGTTTAAATAAATGAAATACATAAATAAAAAAAAAAAAAAAATAAAAAAAATAAACTTTTGTGTCTTCTAAATATAGCATTGACCAGCGAGTCTTTTAAGAAATTTAAGTAAGAATGCGACCATAGGAACATGCATGTTATTAACCAGCGAAACTTTAAGAACTTTTCGTTCAGTTTCGTTAAATTTGAAATGTCATTTAACATTCTTTAACAAGAGCGAAAATTACCGCCCAAACTGAAGGAAGAAACGTCAAACAGTGAAACATTGTCTATTTATGTTTTATTAATTAAAATAATGTCTTATATATATTTTAAATATGTTCATAATATATTATGTAGCGTTATGTGACAAAAAAATTATTGTTTTAAAATACAATTACAAATATTCTTTGTTTTTTGTTATCAAATCGTGTTACGGATTCGCTGGGCGATCTGTCAAAATTTCCTTAACAATACATTTTCGTTAAATTCTGTAAGGTTTTATTACGGATGCTTAAAGACTCGCTGGTCAATGCTTATACCATGTTTCCATGTACCGAGTTTAAACAGGTTTAGGTTTCGTTGAGTTGAAAATATGGCGGAGCTAACCCGTACCGTTTCCATAAACAGGGTTAGGATTTAGAGTTGAAGAAAAATATTTCGATAGAATAAAAAAATAAAATTGCGTATTGAACAAAAACCAAACTTTTATTTCGCTTTGATATATCATCATAACGTTGACAACGACATTTTTGTGTATTTTTTTAATTATTTTGGGGAAATATATTTAGTAACATGCGATGTGCCATTTATAATTTTGAAAAATGTTTGACAGATAGAATCTAACTCAAACAAACAAGATTCGTCGAGTTTATTTGGATTTAACGAAACTATACCCTAATACGCGTTTCCATGCACATAAACCGAGTTGAACCTAGGTTAACTCTATCATGGAAACATGATAATATGTACACATATACATATGTATATTTTTGTGCCGCCAGGGACTTATGTCAAAATTAGCTAAGATTTTTATTATTTGATAAAAATAACTGATTAAATTAATAGGCTGTGAAAATTGTAAACCTTTGACCATTGCTTGTTTTAAATTAGAATTCAGATCCTATTTTTATATCTGGTATTTATTATTGAAAGTATATAAATAAATGAAAAACCGGTATATAGTGATAGTTAAATAAATTTCGAGATCGGTGAACCACCGTTTTGCGTAAGTATGGACGTCCCCGTTGTCGATGCCAATATATTCCGATGTAAGGTGGCCGGATGCGATGGTAATATGATCATTAATTTCCCCCCTGAGGTAAAATTAATAGGATGTCCACGTTGCGGAGTTTTCAATTGTCGCAACTGCAATGCTGTTCACACGGGAATGACATGTCGCCAATATCATGAGACACGTCAAAATGAACCAGCTGCACCACAACCAGTCATTCATGTACCTCAAGCAAATAGAAATCCGGCCCCAGTAATACAGCGGCCGGTTGAAAGACCTGCGCAACGGATAGCGCAACCGGCTATTGCTAATGCACAACAACGCGTTGTTGCACCGATTCGACCTGTTGTACTACCGCAACCCGTGGTACCGAGAAACGTGCAGGCCAATGTCTTAGATGGAGTTAATTTTAACTGTAAGAATGGGGCGTGCCCGGGTTATTTAAACCTAAAAAATATCGATAACATAAAGCTAATCGCCTGTCCTGTGTGTAGCACCTTTAATTGTTATCCATGTCAGGCTGTTCACACGGGGATGAATTGTAAGCAGTACCGTATCCGAATGGGACTTCCAGATAATAACCTTGCGTTAAATCCAGTGCCGTTAGCTGCAACACAACAAAATATGGCTCGAAACCCACGAACTAATACAACTGCTGAGCTTCGGGCCATTGATGAAATCAATTTGATTGTAAACACAGTTACTTTTGAATGTACCGTGTGTTATGAGGAAGTTACACCGGGTAAAGGCGTTATTATGCGTAGTTGTGGCCATGAATTTTGTAAAATTTGTTTGGCGGGTGCAATTGAAAATAACGAGCGTGCTGTTATTCCATGCCTTACGCCTGAATGTAGTGGAACATTACAAGTGAGTGGTGTGCCTATGTAGCTAACTATAAGCGAGTTTTAAATCATTTTATTTTACAGGACCGTGAAATTCGTGAGTTGGTTACGCCCGAGATTTTTGGGCGATATACAAAACGGTCTTTAATGGAAGCTCAAATCCCTGGTTTATTTATGTGCCGCACAGCCGATTGTGACGGAATGTGGAGTATAGAAGAAAATGAAATGCCGAATGAATATCGTTGTGGAATGTGTAAACAGCTAAATTGCCACAAATGTAAAGCAATACATGAAAACATGACATGTGCCATGTACCAAGAAAATTATGCCAACCAGAAAGATCCAAATGTACTGGCCAATTTACGGGTCATCGCAGAACAATTGAAGAATGGCGAGATTATGAAATGCCCCGGATGTGCTGCGATGGTTTTTCGCGACGAGGGTTGTTCTTGGATCAAGTGTTCTTCTTGTGCAACAGAGATATGTTGGGCAACACGTGGACCACGTTGGGGACCAAAAGGACAAAATGATACATCTGGTGGATGCAAATGCGATTATAAACAAGGAAAAAAATGTCACCCCGACTGCAACTATTGTCATTAGTATTCAAAATTATATATTTGCAGCATAATAAAAAGAACAAAAAATTTAATTCAAAAAGTCTATAAGTTCTCGGTATCCTGTAGAATCGTGAGGAACAGGCCCCCGCTCTTTGGTATCAAAAATATTAATTGGTTTAAGCATTGGAGGGGCAGCCGACCTAATTTGTTCAAAATACGACAAATCCGATTGAGACAAAGAGAATGTCCTACTTTTCGAATTTCTGAGCTGTCCACCAGAATTCTCCCCACTAACAAAACTAGCGGCAGCAACATTGTCGTTTTTAATTTCATCCGGTTTCTTAGCCCGTCCATATTGCTTGTTGTTTCGTTTAGGTTTCTTGCGCTGATAGACCTTGGCCTCAGATGGTGCTGTAGCTGGAATTTATAAGACGATTAAATTTAATGTCAAACTATATACTCAAAACCTACCGTCCTCTGAACTTAGCTGGTCCTTCAATGCTTTTTCCTTCAACTGTAGTTCTAAAAGTTCAATTTTTTTTCGTAGTTCTTCTATTTCGGAATCCTTTTCAGGTTCAATGGGTTCATTGCTTATTTTTGATGGTTTAGGCTTGCGTTTATTGGATACTGATGGCATTGCACTACTGGTGGAGGGTTGTAGGCCATGTGTGACTTCCTTTGGCGATTCACCAGAGTTTTGATATGTATGGCTAGCATCTCTGCCGCTTGCTCCTCTATTTTTCGTCAAATCATTTGACGGAACAATTAAAAAACAATCAGCCGCTCTTATAAATCCTCTTGAATTATCACATTTACAATACCGATAGGGAAGATTATTCCTTGATTGTATCTTTTCGTTTACATCACAGAATTCAAACCCATAAAATACACCTGGACCAATTTCCGGAACATGGCCTATAAATCGTACCATGCAGGGTATATCATAGTTTCGATTGAAAACCTTACCTCGGATCGTGACTTTACTACCAACATGAATCCCGAGTAAAAAATTTGTAAAGCCTTTACCATTCTTCATAATCCGTGTCCGAATTTCGGGATGCTTGACCGCCAGTAGAATTTCCCATAATTTCATTGAAACCGGTATAATATTTGATTTTGTCGTTGTAAACAAATCGGTACTCCAGAGCAAAGTTCCCCCTTCCAAAGAAAATATTTTAATGGTAATTTGCTCGCCATATTCTTGCGTGACTTGTACTAGATTTCCACCACCAATTTCGATAGGAACATCATTTTTATCATGTTTTTTGTATATCGAAACTTTTTTATCCAATATCCCATAATATTCCCCATTTGTCGCTAAGCTCATTATTTTAAGAGTTCACTTTGATCAATTAATAAATAAAAATTTTAATTTGCTACTTGATTAAACAAGATGTCAAACCGAAACCACACAACATAAAATAAACTACGTACAATTATCAATGAAATAACCCTCTGAACAAGGCGAAACACAAACGTAATGAAAGCAAAGGCATTCATATAAGAAACTCTTCGCAAGCGTAACGCATAGGCCCTGGTTTTAACCGCATCCGGGGCCCTATTCTCGAATTTCACAACCATCCACATGCGGACATCTGTTAAGTACTTTTCACAGCAGGCGCCTCGGCTTTGAGCTTCAAAAATAAAAATTCTTTATTTCATTGTTGTAATATATAAATTAGTTTTATTTGATTGACAACGTTTAATTTTATAGAAATACATAAATTCAATTTGTTGAAAAATAATTTATTTTTAAGTGATAATTTTAATAAAATCCAAATATATTGCAACAAATACTAAAGATACATGTTAAACCGAAAGTGGTCTGACTGAAAATGTTCGAGATAAATTCAACATTAAAACGGCGGCTTGACTGAAAGCAAAGATTTACTAAAGATACATGTTAAACCGAAAGTGGTCTGACTGAAAACGTCCGAGATAAATTCAACATGTACACGGCGGCTTGACTGAAAGCAAAGATTATTAACAAGAAGATCTTCTTGTTAATAATCTTTGCTTTCAGTCAAGCCGCCGTGTACATGTTGAATTTATATCGGACGTTTTCAGTCAGACCACTTTCGGTTTAACATGTATCTTTAGTAAAAGCCAAGGCAATGCGTTCCACAGTCGATTGCAACATTTAAAAGTAGTAGCAAAGAATACAACCAGTGCTGGGATGTTCTAACATCACTATTTTCGATATTCGATACGCTTTATGTCTCTTTTTTCATGAACAAAGTTGCCCATTATTTCGCTTCCTCAATTACGCTCATCTATTGCGATCTCAGCCTATTAGAATAAATTTCTTTACTATCCTTTTTAACATAATCGACAAAGTATCGCAAAAAATTTTTGTAATGATAAAGTGATGAACAAATAGCAGACTGAATCGAAAATACTTAGACAATAATAGGAAAAACGTCATTAAATAAGTGAAAGATAATGCGATTTTGTTCTTGAAAAAAGAGACATAAAGCGTATCGAATATCGAAAATAGTGATGTTAGAACATCCCAGCACAGAAGAGACATAACGCTGTTTTTGTATGGAGAAATTTATATCACGTTTACATTAGTAGAATAAAAGTATGTAGCAAAAAAGTATCGTCATGTGAACTCAAATTTAAATATTTAAATATTTTATCACATACTTTTTTGATTCGCTAAAGTATGTATCAAAAAAGTATTAGTATATTACGTTGTAATGTGAACCCTAACTAATAACTATATGTTAATGTCATTCGTATATTTGTTATCAAAACAAAAATTTATTACGTTTTTTTGTTTCTAACTGCAATTTCGGGTGTAAATCAAATAATTTGCCGACAAATCTAATAGAGTTTGAGAATAAATTCACAAAACATAAACTAAATTGAATACAGAAATCTATATGTCAAAACAACAAACTTTTATAGTATGCGTTCACACTACAAATCGAAAAGCTAATGTGAACTACAGCGGAAAAATAATTAAATAGCAAAAAAATACATACTTATTAGGTACATATAATGTAAACGTGGTATTAGACTCATTTTTTTGACCTTGATCAGAACTTAATAAAGCAAGAACTGAGATATAGTAAAATTGTAACGTACATATGAGCTAGCTTTTTTGCTAAGTATGAAACGATTGTGCAAGAAATATGATTTGTAGGTTATGTTGACAAAGCATTTCGCTTTGTACTACTTTAAAATCTCGCAGTCCAGTGTGGAACGCATTGCCTTGGCTTTATAGATAACTTCATTGAAATATATTTTGATTTTATTAAAATTATCACTTAAAAATAAATAATTTTGCAACAAATTGAATTTATTACTATAAAATTAAACGTTGTCAATCGAATAAAACTAATTTGCATAATTCAAAAAAGGAAATATAGAATTTTTATTTTTGAAGCTCAAAGCCGAGGTGCCTGGTATGAAAAATACTTAAATTTTAAAATTCATAAAAACTATCGAATTTTTTCGATACTACTCGCTTTGGTAAAAACGTGAAACACGTCCTAAAACGCACTCATTCAAATTACCACAGTCACGGTCAGACACCACAGAAGAAAGATTAACCAGGGCCCGTATTCTTGAAATTCACCAAAAAAATTCGCCGGTGACTTTGGTATGAAACAATTTAAATTTTCGACTGAAATGATGTATTTCACTAGAAAATAATGGGCAACTTTTTTTGATCGAATTTCAAGAATACGGGCCCTGAATAGAGATTGCGTGGACCAAATTTTTTTTCATCTTACCTTCTTTTTTGGACACTGAAGTATAATTATTTTTGAATATTAGCTGTATTTTGTTGAGAAAAAATTAATTCGAATTATTTTGGAGTTATTTTTTTCTTAACAGAATAAGCCGCGAAATATTTTTTCGATTTAATTTTTAAATTCTATGTTGGTATTTCTTCAGTTTTTAATTCAACCAGTTACGTATTTTTGTTCTAGCTCGAATTGAATAATTCAAATTTTTTTTTCGAATTATTTAATTCCTGTCACGTGCGATTGTTGTTGTAAATTTCTCAACAAAATACAGCTATTATAGTAGTTAATACAAACTATGCTGTCAAAACAAAATTTGTCAAATAATTTCACTAACTACACTGTTAAGGACTCTCAATTTTTATTATTTCAAATCCAAACCAGTAAACCAAAGAATACATAACCCAACTTTCTCTTACCTTCGGAAAATCAAGGTCAAAAAAATGAGTCCAAATTTTTCCATACAATAACAGCGTTATGTCTCTTCTGGTTGTATTCTGTGCTTACATCATGGTAGAATTTGAAGGAAAGGAAAGAAATAACGTCCGATTGGATTTATATATAAAATTGTATAATTTAGATTTTATAAAATTAAATGTAAATGAATTAATATTATTTACAAAGATAATAAAAATCTAAACTAAATAATACCGATTTTCCATCGACGGAAAAAACTGTTTATATTGAAAATTTTATGTAAACGATTAAAATAATTAAACAACAATTAAAATGATTTAAAATCAAAACGCAAAAAACTCGTATATTCACAACTTTGACAAATACAAAATGAAGTTTCTATTTTTGTTAGTAACGTCAAAAACAACATCAATTTGGTTTCGTGTACTTTTCGCACAACAAAATTTACATTGATTTGAAAAAACGAAAAGAATTCGACATAGGATTCATTCACACAACCATATAAAAAACAAAAAATCGCAGAATCCGGATTTTTGGCTGTTCCAGTTAAAACGTCAAAAAACTGTAATTTTTCAACTCGGATTCGACTCCGAATCTGTTTTTTGTTGCAACAGGAAAACCACATATGCTCTAACAAATACAGCCATACCCTACACTCCTACAGTATATAATATAAAACGAAAGCGAATTCGAAGTGTATAAAAGGATTGGTTGCCATTGACATCGAGCAACAACAAGACAGAAGGATACTTCAAAAAATTATTACACAATTCGGGCAGCGTAATAAAAATTTGTGAATGTAGGGGAATGTTTTTCAGGTTTCGGTCACAGTCTAAAGTACTTTTCATACCAGGCGCCTCGCCTCGAAATATTTAGTTACCACAAATGCGAAGCTGAGACCCTTTCATACCGGTGGCGTTGGCTTTTAACATTCGGTTGCTATCAAATATTTTATTTAGGTCTATTTCACACGTAAATTATAGCAAGAACTGAGATATTCTAAATTTTTAACGTACGTATTATGAGCTAGATTTTTTGGTAAGTATGAAATATTTGTGCAAAAAATGTGATTTGTAGGTTATGTCACTGAATACAACTACAACAATAATCTTTCTTCTGTGGTTATGATGAGAAATCACTTCGCTTTGTACTTTAAAATCTCGCAGTCGAGTGTGGGACGCATTGCCTTGGATTTGTAGATAACTTCAGTGTAATATATTTTGTTTTTTTTAAATTATCACTTTTGATTGAGTGACAAAGATAAAGCATGTTTTTTTTATTGAGTGACAAAGATAAAGCATGTTTTTTTTATTTTTTTTTATAGCACAAATATCTTGATAAATTTTGACAGCGACAGCAAAAAATAAAAAATAAAAATAATAAATTTTTGGTTATCACTTCGAGTTTTAATTTGGCTTTTTCATCACCAATAAATTATTTAAAAAAAAAACGATTACTTTATTAAATTGCCAATAATAGCATTTAGCGATATTATCACAATTGATCCCAATTTATCACAATTTAACTGTACACAAACTTTATATTTTTTTATTATCACAGCTATTTTAGAAGCAACCACCAAAAAAAATTATGACACTTTCCATAAAAATAACAAACTTTTAATTAACTTAGTGTGCGGAAAAAAATTTGCGTTCGTACACAAAATTTGTGTGCGTATATTAGTTGGATAACCATAAAATGACTTCGATTTTGATAATTTTTGACCATAATTATGGCGATCCACTAATCCAAACACACATTTGATGTAACATGTAAGTAAAACCTTGACTGACTTCGTTTTGTGTTTCTTTCACACAACTACCGATTTTATATTTTTATCTCCATTTATTTTGACTGACAAACTTTTATTCGCAATGGAATTCAGGCTTTAAGCGCAAAATTTTAGTGGACAAATAAAATCGACAAAATTTCTTGTAAATTGCTATAAAAACGTACGCCCATCATTGAACTAATTGTTTCTTTGCAGCAGACGTATGTCGGTGCTTATATTTTTTGTATTTATGTTTGACATTTCGATTTTTTAGCAGTTTTGTGTTCTTCGACAATCAAAATTTAAAATTGTACAATAACTAAATATTTAAATTAATAAAATATATATATATTGTAGGTCTAAAATAAAAATAAAATATTTTTTTTTTAACAATTTATAGTATAATAAAAATTTTAAATTATACTTTAAGCCATTGTTCAGCAGTCTTTGAAATCGGCCCAACTACGTTGACTGAATCTGTTATTATAAGTCAAGTGGTTTTTTTATCGTTCGCCCCGTGGGCTGTTGCATGTTTTCCTACAATAAAACATAAAAAAAATTGAATTTATAAAGCAACTTACTGGGAATATGGCGGACATTTTTTGTTAAATTTACAATACTTATCATGTGTAGAAAACTTTCACGAATATTGTATAAAATTTTAAATTTTCAAAAAAATATCCACTAAAATATTCAACGGCTACGTAATTCTCTTTAGAGATACCTTCGTATGTTATGCTGAAAACAGATGTGCGGAATTTCCGCATGCGGATACGCATGCGAAAACGCAACCAAAACACATGAGCGTTTTATTTTTACTTTTGCGTTTTATTTTGACATTTCGCTTAATATTGTTTGGGACGCCATATTGTGTAATCGAATTGTGTTGTATGTATATCTTTTGTGTTTAAAAAATTCAAGAAAATGAAACTAATGAAATACGATTCATTAAACAAAATAATTTTGGTGTACCTTTGTTTTTTATCTTATAAAAAACTGATAAAAATTATTCAAAATCAGCAGAGAACATCAAACAGAAGGATTTGGACTCGAGAAATTTATGCTGAAAATGAAAGAGAAATGCATGGATTTTTCGCAAAAATATTTTTAATAATTAAAAATAATGACGAGGATCAATTTAGGAAGGCAACGAGAATGGGCATTAAGGAGTTTAACATTTTAAATAGTTTGTTAAAACGAAAGCTACAGAAGCAAAACTATGTCCGAAATGCTATTGATCCAGAATTGCGATTAGTGCTAACTTTAGTGTAAGTACAACATACTATAAATATGTAATATAGTACAAACATTTAAATTATATTTAATTTTACATTTAGGTATTTAGCTCATGGCGCAGCGTGGCAAATACTGGCGTGGTCGTTCAGAGTTGGTTTGTCAACAGTACGGGAAATTATCTTGGAGGTTTCTAAAATTATTTGGGACGAACTCAGTGGAATCTACTTGTCGCCACCAACTGAAACTGAATGGAAAAAAATTGCCGACGAATTTTATAAAAATACTGGAATGCCTAATGTCGTAGGTGCAATCGACGGCAAACATATTCGTATAAAATGCCCACCACACGCTGGCTCACTGTACTATAATTATAAGAAATACCATAGTATCGTCCTGTTAGCTACGTGCGACAGTAACTATTTATTTTCTGCTGTTGATGTTGGCGCATATGGGAGCCAGAGTGATGGTGGCATTTTACAAAAGAGCGCATTTGGAGACCAAATTTTAAATTTAACAATTAATATACCAAAAACGATTAACAATTAACGAAACCGAACAATTAACAATTAATATACCAAAAAAAAATAGTCATCAAGTTATTGTCCATAGTATATACATATGTAATTTCTATATATTTACTTTTCGTTTGCGGTATCAATATCTAGCATGAACGACATTATGTCGAACCATTTCCATGTTTTAGGTGGAGTGGATGCTCCACTGCCAGAAGCACAAGATTTCATGGTTTTTACTTCTTTTTGGAATGTATCTCTTAAATTCCTCCATTTCGTTTTTACTTTTTCAACTAGAAAATAAAAAATTTGAATAGCGAAAAATTGTTTAGATTATATGTAAATACAATATGTAACATATTTATGTATTTATCTATAACGATAATGCGATAATGTATCAATTTTAATTACTTACTGGGAATTTTTAATTTTTGTGACAATTCAAGAAACTTTTTATCTCTTAAATATATATTTTTATAGTTATGATGCTTTTTGTTGTAAATAAATTCGTTTTTCTTTATAAATTCTATTATAACCTCCTCCATTTTGGATATAAATTGGAATGTCAAACAGGAAAGTTATGTCGTGAAGTTAGCATTAATTATTAGTATTTTACTTTTTTGTGTTGTCAACACTGCTGCCGTGCGTTTTTTTTAGAATTAGAGACAACTTGCGGAAAAACGCAAGTTATGCGAAATACATGTATTTCATTTCATATAAAGTAGTGTATTCTAATTTAGAGGTGCGTTTAAACGCGCGTTTTTCCGCACATCTGTTTCCAGCATTACACTTGGGACGTGTCCGATTTCTGTGCGAAATAATTATTTTGTGATAAATTTGACATTAGTGAAATAATTTTCTCTTCCATATTTGAAAGAAGTTCATTTGCTGTCCGAATACTAAGGACGTGTTCGAAGTTTGTAATAATTTTGTTTTTGTAATAATTTTGACAGGAGTGAAATAATTTTCTCTTCTATATTTTGTAATAAGTTTTATTTGTACTATTTTTTTAGAAATAAATTAACGTAATACGGCTTAATTATTGTTATTGTGCGCTTTTGTTTATTAATATTATTACAGAAGTGTCAAATTTACAACGTGTAGTGGCTGTGATAATTTGGTTGCATACAAAATAACGTCTTAATTATTACAACTGGAATAAATATCACAAACTTCGAACACGTCCTAAAAAATAATTTTGACATAATAAAATTGACATTTGGAAATACAACAAACGACAAATTGTACATAGAGAGTTATTGAAAAGTGTTTATAAAATGATAGAAGCAGAATTTGATCCAAATATGGTATTATTTCTATTAAGTTCGGGTTACATGTGTTTAATGAGAAGAACATGGAACTTTACGCGACCTTTAATAATGGATCTCATAAACTCCCAGGTATGATACATTTAAACTTACAGGTATGTATGTTAGGTATTGCCCTCTAGTATTTATAAATATTAACAAAATTCTTTCTTGCAGCGACCAATAATGTACACAATTCCCTCAACAAACAGTATTGTTAATTCAATACCTAGTTATAATGATCCTGTGACGAGAATGTATTTAAGGATATCGTCTAACACTTTCATCGCTATTAGCAAATTCTTGCCCAATAAAAACCATGGTTGGGGCCCGGAAATGGAACTAATGATATTTTTGCTGTGACTGACAAGTGGGAATAGTTATAAAATTGTAGGTGCAGCAATGAACATATCAAGATCCACAGTTTGTGATATTGTTCACAAAATGCTGGACACTAGAAAATGCTGGAACTTGTTATATTATATAAATAAAATAAAATTTAATTAAATACTCGTAAAACTTATTTTGTTTACTTCACCGGCACAGAAACAAGAATTATTACGGACATGTCAAAATTATAACACATCGGTGCTGTGATAATTTGGTTGCGTACAGTTTAACATTAATTTATCACAAAAAAATTATTTCGCACAGAAATCGGACACGTCCTAATAATAATTTCGTATGACGAATTTTTTTTCGCGCGAAAAACGTTTCTAGCAGTTGTGGCTGCGTGCAGTTTTTCTTTTAAAATGTTTTTTTCGTATGACGGTTTTTTTTCCACTAAAATTTGTGCTTAATTCCTCTACAGAATAGACATTGCGTGGATCAAATTTTTTTTTTCATCTTAGCTTCTTTTTTGGACATTGAAGTAAAATTATTTTCGAATATTATGAATTTTTTGAATATTTAATACAAATTATGCTGTCAAAACAAAACTTGTCATATAATTTCACTAACTATACTGTTAAGGATTCTCAATTTTTATTATTTCAAATAAAAACCAGTAAACCAAAGAATACATAACCCAACTTTCTCTTATCTTCGGCAAATCAACGTCAAAAAAATGAGTCCAAATTTTTCCATACAAAAACAGCGTTATGACTGTTCTGGTTAATCTTCTTCTGTGGTAGTACAAAGCGAATAGCTTTTTCAACATAACCTACAAATCACATTTTTTGCACAAATATTTCATACTTTTATTCCATATATACTACCAAAAAATCTAGCTCATATGTACGTTACAAATTTATGTCAAATTCTTTTCGCCAAAAAACATCAACAAAAATTGATGTACATCAAAAATCATGTACTTTTCGTCAAAAAACATCAATGTTTTTTCGAGGTACATCAATTTTACGAAATGTATATTTTTTCATAAATCATCTACAACAACAAATTAGAAACGTCAGTTTTTAGTTGTCAAAGTTGTCTGAGTTTTTGTGTCTTGATTTCATTTTAATTGTTGTGTTTAATTATTTTAATCGTATTAAATAAAGTTTTCAATATAAACAGTTTTTCCTGTCTCGATTTTTTATCCTTTTATTTGTTGTGCTTAATTATTTTAAATGAATTCAATAAAATTGCCAATGTAAACAGATTTTTCCGTCTCGATTTCTAATTGATTTTTATAGTGTTTTGTGTCGAGTGTATTCAGTGTTTTGATTTGAAATTTGAATAAAATAAATATATAATTTATAGAACAATTATGGAAGAGGTAATTGCGGAATTGGTGGCATCTTCATCGTCAAAATTAAAATAATTAAACACAACAAACAAACGAAAAGAATAATACAAATCGAGACGGAAAAAACTGTTTATATTAAGCGTGTTCCATTGGCGTTAGCAAACTACTCACAGGTACTTGTATCTACTTGCAACTACTCATGTTCAAGTGATGGTGTAGTTGTTAAAAGTAGTTACGCATATAATTAACGAAAGAGGGAGTTTAGTTTAAAAAATTCGAATAGATGGCTATATACCAATTGTGGTTGTGTGAAACGTCATGTTTTAACCCTAATCCAACCAAGGTATGCCTTTTTGGCTCGTTTGATAAATTCATCGATTTTCAAAATAATGTTAATTTAGGTCGTGTTCAATCGGGCAAAAATGATAAAAAATATCATGATATTTTATCCCACCCTAACTTCATTTCGTAATACTGTACGTCAAACCCGATTGAACAACCAAAAATGATAAATTGATTTTAAATGTTACATTTTGTTTTAAATCGCTTTGTAAAATTCAATAACCTCGTTTTGTCTATTTTTTTTATAAATTATTTTGATATTGAAACTATTTGGTTTTTATCCAAATATTGGAGACACAAATAATTTTAGTTTGAGTTTTGTTGTGTTTGTATTCTCAGACAAAACTTCGAAATATAAATTATTGTTTATGTTTAAATAAATAGGTGACTGTGTAAATATAATATAAATATCTTAAAAAAGCAAATTTAATTTAATTTAAGTACCGAAAATATCATAAAGAAAATAAATTTAAAATTGACAGCTGGAACCAAGAAAAAAGTTGGTTTTTTTTGTGTGATAAATGAATGCGTTTAATGCCAAAAGTGATAAAAAATATCATGATATTTTTTATCATTTTTGCCCGATTGAACACTAGGTTAGTTATAAGCTTGTATGTATTTTATTTTGAAACATTTCCATACAACGTACTTGACATCTACTTATTCTCTGCAAACATTTTCGTAAATTATTTGATTAGGATTTGAATTTACTGACATAACAAAAATATGTTGGTTCGATTAGGGTTAAAAACAAAAAATTTTTGTGATACAACGCGCAATTGTTAAATCGTAAAAATATTTTAATTATTTTGTTGTTTAATGTTTTATTACTTATTATTATTAATAGATCAACTTATTTTCTCTTAAAATCTAGCAGTTTTATTTAAATTGAGGTTAGGTGTTACTACTGTCACAAAAATTTGCGTTCCATTGAACATCTATCTACCATTAGCAAATTGTTTCCAATGGAACACAGTGATTGAAAACTTTATTTAAACGTTATTTTTATTTATAATGAGCCAATTCTTTATATTTAAACAAATTATTTTTTTT